>VZTB01004927.1:32528-46912 GCA_013397245.1 Thryothorus ludovicianus | reverse complement strand
CCCCGCTGTGCCGGCCTCGGTGCCCCGCTGTGCCGGCCTCGGTGCCCCGCTGTGCCGGCCTCGGTGCCCCGCTGTGCCAGGGCCATCCCGCGCTCCCGGGCTGTGCTCCGTCCGCGGCCGTGAAAACAGCACTGGGATCATCTCTGAGCGGTGATGCGGTGACAGCACAGCCAGCTCCTGTGCTCCGGCACAGCCCCGTCCCTGTGTCCCGGCACAGCCCCGTCCCTGTGCTCCTGTGCCCCCGCACAGCGCCGTCNACAGCCCTGTCCCTGTGTCCCGGCACAGCCCTGTCCCTGTGTCCCGGCACAGCCCTGTCCCTGTGTCCCGGCACAGCCCCGTCCCTGTGTCCCGGCACAGCCCTGTCCCTGTGCTCCTGTGCCCCAGCACAGCGTTCCTCTGAGCACTGTCTAAAAGGAGAAGGAAAAAAAGGGAGAATTGGAACCCGCGCCTCCCGCCCTCTTGCTGCTGCAGCCCCAATCCTCTCCCTGCTTTATCCTGCATTCCCAGCTCTTACTGTACCCAGTAAGAGTTCAGCAGATCAAGTATTAATTTGAGCTCTGGGGGTCGTCATTGTAACAACTTTGGTAACACCCTGAGCTTCCATGAATTTCAGGGGAAAGGGTTTGTGTGGCTCTGGACACACTCCTGCCACATACCCGGCACTGTCACGTGGGGGGAGAATTCCCAAACAAGCCCAGACAACAACAAACCAGCTCTGAGGGGAAAGGCTTTCTGAAGAGAAGCGTCTCTTCCAAACCCCTGGAACGTTTTTGTCCAGCAGGTTTTGTGGTGCTTTGGCTGTCCAGATGCTGCTCTCTGTATTTAGAAGGGAGATTCTCATTCATGCACACGAGGCAGTTTTTGGCTTTTTTGCTGTTCCCATTTGGTTTTGGAGCCCTCAGCCAGGATATCTGGGATATCCTTGCTCATTCCTGCTTCCCCCTGAAGCCCTGCCTTGGCTTCTCCCCACCTGCATTCCTGTGCTGCTGCTGTCCTTGCTGGGTGCCTGGGGAGGGACCCTCCCTGCAGCTCCAGCTGTTCCAGCTGTGCCTTTACTGCCCGAGCTGTGCCCAGCCAGCACCTCTGCCCGTGGCTCTCCCTTCCCCTGCTGAGTCCTCAGACATCCTTCCCCAGAATTTGGGGAATTCTCCCTGCCCTCCTGCTCCTCCCTCCCTGCTCTGTTCCCTGTGCACTGCTGTTCCACAGAGGGATTCCTCTGGCATTTGTGTAACTCGGGTATTTTCTGCTCCTTGAGCTCATTTCTGAGGGACAGGACACAGGGAATGGTTTCCCCCTGCCAGAGGGCAGGGCTGGGTGGGATTTTGGGCAGGAATTGTTCCCTGTGAGGGTGGGCAGGGCTGGCACAGGGTGCCCAGAGCAGCTGTGGCTGCCCCTGGATCCCTGGCAGTGTCCCAGGCCAGGCTGGACATTGGGGCTGGAGCAGCCTGGGACAGTGGGAGGTGTCCCTGTCATGGCAGGGGTGGGATTTGGGATCCCATCCAACCCAAAGCTTTCCAGGATTCTGTAGGGGAGGGACAGTCCAGGCCCTGCAGTCCCTGCCCAGGAGGGAGTTGTTATTCCTTCCCTTAGGAAAACAAAGCCCGTGTGACCCATGTGTTAAATATCCTGCCAGGAACAAACCCATGACAGCCCTTGCCTCACACTCAGTGTTGCTTAACAGCAACAGCTCCAAATGGGACTGAAAAAGGCTGCACAAAACAGTCCTGGGGCTCTGGAGCCCAAAATCACTTCAGTAAATGAATAACTGAACTGTGGCAGCAGAAGCCCTTGAGGTTATTTGGACTGCCACCTTATGTTGAACAATAAAAACGGAATCTATCCCACAATGAAAGGTCTGTGTGTGCAGAGAGGTGCTGAGCAGCTGCCCCAGCTGCAGTCCCTGTGTGTGTGTGCCCATGGGGCAGGGCTGGCCCTGTCCCTGGGGCCCTGGCACACCCCACGGGCTGTGGGGCTGTCCCTGCAGTGTCCCTGGGGCCCTGGCACACCCCCCGGGCTGTGGGGCTGACCCTGCCCTGTCCCTGCAGGGTCCTGGGTGGAGCTGCATTTCAGCAGCAATGGCAGTGGCAGTGGCAGCTCCGTGTCCACGGGCAGCCAGGAGCAGGTGCCAGCCTCGCTCTCCATCCACAACGGGGACATGGAGAAGATCCTGCTGGATGCCCAGCACGAGTCGGGCAGGAGCAGCTCCAGGGAGAGCTCCCACTGTGACAGGTGAGCAGGGAGCTGTGCTGGGCACAGGGAGGGCACAGGGAGAGCTGTGCACTGACACCCACACTCGCACAGGGCTGTGTGTGCTCTGTGTTTCCATGTGTGTGCTTGGAAACCAGAGCAGCTCTCCAGGAGTGTCACCAGAGCAGCTCTCCAGGAGTGTCACTCCTCAGCTCAGCCCTGGGCACGTGGTCAGGCAGTGCCATCAGTGCATTGCTGGGATTTTGATGGCAGTGAGGTCTCCAGCCTAAGCTGTGTTTGGGGAAACCCAGACTCCAGAGCTGGATGTGGATCTGGCTGCTGGGGGTCCCACCAAAGGCCAGTGGCACAGCTGGGTTGCTGCCTGTGGTTGCTGGGGTCAGAGCAGGGGCTGGGGCATGGTGGGCACTGCCCCCAGGGTGTCATGGACGCTTCTCCTTCCCTTTCTGTGCTTGTCCCTGCAGCCCCCCTCGCTCGCAGACCCCCCAGGACAGCCACAGGGCTCTGGAGATAGAGAGCCACAGCAGTGGGGAGAAGAACAGCTTCCAGGTAAGCTCCTCACCTGCCTGGGGACAGCCCTGAGCCCTGGCAGCCACAGGGGAGCTGCTCAAGCAGAGCCCCCAGCTCTCAGTACCCTGGCAGGTCCAGGCTGCCTGGGTTGGTTCCTCACACCTGGGCCTCTTTTGGTTTGCTCTGGCCAATCTGTGACAGGTTTTGCAGGATTTCCCCTCTCCCTTTGGCTGCTGACAGGATACATTTCCTACATCCCCCACCAATGTGGAAATGCACCTCCACCAATGCAGTAGGAATTCTAAAAGTTACTTTGACAGCAGCAAGAATTTCTAGAGTCACTTAAATATGGCAGCCAAAAATACACAATTTCCAAGCCCTGCCATAGCTTTGATTCCAGGTATTTCAACAATTAGTACCAAACCTGAATACATGCTGCTTTGGAAAACTCCCTGCTCCTTCTGATTTCACTTCACTCTTCCTTGTTTACCTTACAAGGAAAATGAAATTGCAACAAGAATGGGGGAAGGGATGTGCATTGACCATATTTAATCACTGCAGGGCTCATTGCAGGATGACAGGCTGAAATCTGAAATTTTCAGTGTAATAAATTAGCTTTTAATATGAAAAAAATGACTCATAAAACATTTTGAGGAAGGAAGTATTTCAAGGAAATGATTTTTTTTGCGTCAATTCTACAACTCCTGCCAGATTCTGAGTGCCCAGCTTTAGGTTAGTTAGATATGGTACTGCAAGTTAATTATTACTGGAAATTATTATTTTTATATTGCCAGAAACACCCTTCAGCTGTTAAAAGATCATTATTTAGACTTTGAGAACAAATAACCCCAAGTTAGAAAGCCATGAGAATTCCAGCTGCCTGACAGTTTTGTTTCCATCCCGTGTGTGTGTGCACCAAGAGCTGTTGGAATTCTGGGAGCAGGATCTATTTTTATCCCAAGGCCTGTGGAATGGAGCCGAGCTGAGGCAGGAGCTCTGCCCTGACTCAGCATTTGTGCTGTAACTGCAGCAGGGCTGGGCCTGGGGCTGCTCTGAGCCCTGGCCACGCTCACCAGTGCCCAGCACAGCCCAGGCACTGGGACTGACCCTGCCAGGGACAGCAGCCAGCTCTGGGTGTGGGCAGGAGCCCTGTGCCAGTGTCCATCAGAACTGGGAACTGGGATAGGGCAGGAATCCCTGTGCCCAGTGTCCATCAGAACTGGGATAGGGCAGGAATCCCTGTGCCCAGTGTCCATCAGAACTGGGATAGGGCAGGAATCCCTGTGCCCAGTGTCCATCAGAACTGGGATAGGGCAGGAATCCCTGTGCCCAGTGTCCATCAGAACTGGGATAGGGCAGGAATCCCTGTGCCCAGTGTCCATCAGAACTGGGATAGGGCAGGAATCCCTGTGCCCAGTGCCCATCAGAACTGGGATAGGGCAGGAATCCCTGTGCCCAGTGTCCATCTGGGAACTGGGATAGGGCAGGAATCCCTGTGCCCAGTGTCCATCTGGGCTGGGAATTTGGGATATTTTGGGTGTGTGCATGGGGATTACACGCTGGGCTCTGGGATTTCGCTGCCAGGGCAGTCTTGTCTCAGGCACAGTTGGGATTTGGGATATTTGGGATACGGTTTTTGGCCTTTGCCAGACTCAGCCCTCTCTGAGGATGGATCTCCCTGCTCCCCATCCTGATCTGGTGTGAGCACCTCACACCAGGAGCTGCTGGAGCTGCCTGGGCAGGGCCCTGGCCCCCAGCTCTGGCAGTTCCCCTGATGGTGGCTCCTGGTTTCAGTCCGAGGAGGATTTCCTGGAGAGGAGGAGGGAGGTGGAGCGGCTGCTGAGGAAGAACGCGGATTGGATCTGGGATTGGTCCAGCCGGCCCGAGAACATCCCCCCGAAGTGAGTGCTGGGACAGCCCCTGGGACAGCTCCTGGGACAGCCCCTGGGACAGCTGGGACAGCCCCTGGGACAGCTCCTGCAGGCTGAACACCCCTCACCTTCCTTCCCANTCCTTCCCCAAATCCATGGGACACACCCCTCACCTTCCTTCACAAATCCATGGGACACACCCCTCACCTTCCTTCCCAAATACGTGGAACACCCCTCACCTTCCCCAAATCCATGGAACACCCCTCACCTTCCCCAAATCCGTGGAACACCCCTCACCTTCCTTCCCCAAATCCGTGGAACACCCCTCACCTTCCTTCCCAAACCCAGGGAGTTCCTCTTCAAGCACCCCCGGCGCACAGCCACACTCAGCATGAGGAACACCAGTGTCATGAAGAAAGGGGGGATATTCTCTGCAGAATTCCTGAAGGTTTTCCTCCCATCCCTGCTGCTCTCTCACCTGCTGGCCATTGGACTGGGGTAAGGTTCAGTTGGAAAGAAGTGGATTTTTTTACCTGCTTTCTTTGAGGCCTGGTTCTGATTCCCAATTCCCTCTTTGTCCAAGATGGTTTTTATAGAAGTGCTTCCTGCCTGTGGTATTGCAGGATGGTTGAAGTTTTCTGATTTTCTCCCTGGTTGGGAATTTCTCAGAACAATTAAGGGGCAGGGAAATGAGGAATTCTGCACACTGGAGCTGCAGTCACACAACACTCGGCTCCACTGGAGATGAGACCCTTAAACTCACAACTAAGAGATCAGCAAAGGAAACAGCTAATAATGAATAGGTCTTAAAATTCCACTGACATAGATGTAAAAATATTTAATATTATTTTAAATTTCTCAGTATACTTTTTAATTCCCTCCTGAGAGGTGTAGAGGACATCTGACTGTGAGACCATTAAACCTGACAGGAGTTTCCTTTCCCCAT
The DNA here is from genome assembly GCA_013397245.1 of Thryothorus ludovicianus. Lineage (NCBI taxonomy): Eukaryota > Metazoa > Chordata > Aves > Passeriformes > Certhiidae > Thryothorus > Thryothorus ludovicianus. The sequence continues at coordinate 41,380 of VZTB01004927.1, read as the reverse complement.
CAGTGGGGGAAATGCCAGCCCTGGAGCTGGGGAGTGGTACCAGAGCAGGGGCAGGGCCTGGGGCTGGAGCAGGGGCAGGGCCTGGGGCAGTGCCTGGGTCAGTCCGTGGGTCAGTCCGTGGTCAGTCTCTGGGGCAGTCCCTGGATCAGTCCGTGGGGCAGGGCAGTCCCCGGGCTCTGCAGCCCTTCTCGTTCTGTCCCTGCTGTCGCCGCTCCCCGCTGTCCCCGCTGTCGCCGCTCCCCGCTGTCCCCGCTGTCGCCGCTCCCCGCTGTCCCCGCTGTCGCTGTCGCCGCTCCCCGCTGTCGCCGCTCCCCGCTGTCGCTGTCGCCACTCCCCGCTGTCCCCGCTGTCGTCGCTGTCGCCGCTCCCCGCTGTCGCTGTCGCCGCTCCTGCCGCTCGGGGCACTGTCCCGGCCGGGCGGGGCTCACCGGGCGCTCTGCCCCGCAGGATTTACATCGGCCGGCGCCTGACCACCACGGCCTCCAGCAGCAGCTTCTAGAGCCGCGGAGCTGGAGCAGAGCAGACTCAGCTGGAGCGGGAGGTGCAGAGGAGGGGAGCTGGCCGTGGGCCGTGTGTGTGTGTCCTGTCCTGTCCTGTTTCAGTTCGGTCTAAAAATGGGAAGGGAGACGCTGGAGCTCCCGTGTCACATAGAGCCTTCTGGATCAATCCCTGCCGGATCAATCCCTGCCGGATCAATCCCTAGAGCACGTGGCAGATGCTGTGATGTCCCTTAGTGCTTTGTAGTGAAGTACCTGAGAATTAGAGCAGCTCGATGTTTCAGTCAGTCCCAGCTTGCAGCAGCCCTTGCCGGGCCCCGTCCATCCCGCCCGCCCCTGCGCTGTGCTGGGGATGTTGTCACTGCTCCTGGTCCCCACAGCGAGGGATGAGCCCAGATTTCGAGTGGCCTTTCAGATGATCCGGGAATCCCAGGGGCTGTCCCCGGCCCGGGGCAGTTTCTCCTGTAGTTGTTGCTTAGTTCACTTGGGAGGTGTAAGGTGAGACACAGTGGGAAGAGATGAGCACGTGGGTAGAACTCCATCAGTTTGTTTTAGTTCCGAGGTAGAATTTGGATTTAGTGCCTACTAAAAGCTGCTTTTGCCAGGACATTTATTTCAGCCCCAGCAGTTACTCCAGGCTCTCTGCTGTACCTACCGCAGGCTGTCCCCTCACAGGCTTCACCTGTCCCACACAAACCTGCAGCTGTCCCCAGCCCTGGGCACGTCAAACACAGGGTGGCTTCTCCTTGGTTTTTACTGATGCAATGCCTTTCCCTTCAGTGATTTTACCTTATTTAATGAGAAAATGAATGTTTGCCAAAATACCATGTTTTATATATTTAAATAAAAAGGTTCCTGGTGAACTTGGAGTTTCCTCATTGCTTTTTCTCCAGTGATGGCTGACGGGGCTGATGAGGCTCTTGGCCTCCGCCTCCCCCTTTCCCCCTGCTCACTTCCTGGCGTGGAACTGAGAAGTTTCCATGGAAACAGCATCAAACAAACCTCGGCACTCACTGCACACACAGGGCTGGAAACCATGGAATTGCTGAGGCTGGAAAAGCCCCGTGAGCCCATCGAGTCCAGCTGCTCCCCAGCCCTGCCCAGGCCACCACTGACCGTGTCCCCAAGTGCCACCTCCCCAGGGCTGCAAATCCCTCCAGGGATGGGGGCTCAGCCCTGCCCTGGGCAGCTGTGCCAGGAAGGAATTTTACCAGATCTCCAATCCAACCCTCCCCTGAGGCTGGAGCTAGAAGCAAAGGTGGGATTAGAACCCCCCAATGCTCCGGTGCCGCTTCCATTTCCAGAGGGACTGAGAGCAGCAGGGCCCTGCTGAGCTTTGGGTGGGAAGGGGTTAAACCACGGCGCCATTTCACTGTCCCCCAGGTCACCCCCTGGGGCTCCTGCTGGGCTCAGGGAGGGCTCAGAGGTGCTGAGGTTCCAGGTCACTCATTCCTCACTGATGTGCTGTAACTGGAATTTCAGGGCAGGATCCTCCCGAGGGGCGGCTCCTCTGCGGGCCTGCCCCAAGCCATGGGGCGGGAGCACAACCCCAGAAGGGTTTGGGTTTCAAAGCCCCCCAGTTCCACCCTTGCCATGGGGGTACAAACTGTCACTAGACCAGGCTGCTCCACCAGGCAGCACTTTTATCAAACTTGACACTAAAACCTGGTTTTAGATAAAAGGATAAAAATTCCATGGGGATACTCCAAAGCTAATTCAAAGTGGTACAAGCAAACAGTGCTGTGGAACAGCAGATTCCAGCCTATCCTTGTACCTGTACTCCCCTCGGACCTGCTGACAGAACAGACCCAGACCCGGCCAGCGCTGCTGTCCTGGAGCAGGGAGGGGCAGCAGCCCCGGCCCCTCCGACCAGCCCAGCTGGGAACCCGCCCCGGGCTGCCCACCCAGCCCCTTCCCTCCCACACGGCAGGAAAGGCTGTCAGAGCACAGGGAGCACGGCCAGGTAAACATTTAAAATTTATTAAACTTTTTGGTCAAAAGAACTGAACAATTATGTACAACCCCACGGATCGGCTCGAGCGGGCGTTGGGAACGCGGTCGGATCGACGCTCCAGCGACCCCCCAGTTCCACATCTCCAGATTCCAAAGTGTCACAACCGCGTACAGCATCGGGCTGCGGAGCCCAGCCTTTCCTGGGAGAACCTCGGCCTTCGTCCTTCCCACCCTCCTGGGACCCAGCGGCTCGGGGCGGGACCGGCAGGGGCGGCACGGCCACAGTTTGCTCTCGGGGCTGGAGCACGCCTCGGCTCCAGGGAAAACGGAGTGTAACCACCCTTGGGAGCGGCTGGGGGAAAGCTCGGGGCTCTGGGAAGGAGTTCCCAGGCTGCAGGCACCTGGCAGAACGCAGCCTCTGGAGGCCGGGGGCTGCTGGACGAGGCCCCGGGCTCATCCGGGGGAAGGGGATGTGATTTAGGCCTCTTTGGAAGAAAAAAAAAAAAAAAAAACAAAAACAAAGAAAGAAAAAACAGTACCTAAGGCTTAAAACAAGTGAGCAAGAGAGCTCCAGCAGCTGCTGTCCCGCCAGCCTGGGCTCAGCGTGGCCCTCCCAGCCCGGAGTGGCTCTGCAACTGCAGTGGGAAATACAAGATAATATGCCAAATACTTAAAATAAACTGTTCCCTTCGTGACAAATACTAAAAAGGTTAAAAACCATAATGCACGTCAGGTCTGCCTCTGGCTGAGGGCGAGATGCACCAGAGCAGCTGCACTGTCACCCTCGGGGCAGAGAAGGTGTCGATGTTTTGGTTCCCTCCGTGCAAGGCCGACACTTGGTTAAGGCTGTGGATGTTTCTAGGACCCTTTCCATCTCCTACTTGGCACACACAGAGCCTTTGACAACAAATCCAGTGCAACTCCAACTCTATGACAATGCCATGGAAACTCTAAATTTAGAATCTGAAATACTACACAAAAAAGTTCGTATTAGTCTGCCAAAAACTCGCTGTTTTGGGGCAAACCCTGTCAGAGGTGCCACCAGAACTGTTCTGCACCAGCTCAGGACATGCAATACAAAAAGAAGACTGAATACATCCCTCCAGCTCTAAGAAGACGTTTGCTAGGCTGTTATTTATTAAGTGGTTTGCACCAGAAGGTGTGGTTATAGGTACAGTTGGTGAGTAAATAGCCATGGACACCTGCCTGGAGCCCAGCTCAAGCCCTGCTGCAGTGCCAGGGGCAGCCCCTGCCCCGGGCCCGAGGGGAATGCACAGGCATCAAGCACGAGAAATGTTCTGAAAGGCCCAAATATTACAGCAGAGAGAGCGAGAGAGAGAAATTATTACACTTTTATGACAACTTTTTCTTCTCGGGTGTTAAATTTTTTGGTCTATAAACTGGAAAGGAAGGCTCAGACATCAATAAATACATTTGTTTTGAGTGTTGGCCTCATTGAGCACCGTCCACCAATTCTGCCCCGGAGGGTCCTCCCCGACAGCGGCGCGGGCGCTCCCAGCCCACCGCAGGCAGAACCACGGCAGGAACTCAAAGCCAGGCCAGATGCTCTCCATAGCTCAAGGGAAGTAAGTGCATCAATGTTCCTCACGGATGGGACAACAAGGCCTTCTGTTACAGATAAACAACTGAGCTGAACTATGCGAGACGAGACTCTGTCCGCGGGCAGCCATCCTTAGTTAACCTTCTCCTGGAATAAATACAAGTTATTGGTGGCAGCTACGGCGATGATGTTCTCCATGGGGTGCCACGCCGTGTGCAGAATCTTCTTGTTGAAGTCCAGACTGTCAACCATGATTTCGTCCTTCTTCCTCTTGCCCGTGGTGCACACCTTGCGCGGCTTCAGCACGGCGCGGGGCTTGCTGCTCTCCCGGGACGCCTCCAGGGTGCTGTCCCTGCGCGCGTTCCGCTCAAACGTCCGGAAGAAGTTGTTGTAGGAGCCTGTCATGATTGTGCTGGTTCAAGGAAAAGGAAGGCACATCCTGTTAGGAGTAAAACCCACCCCTTCCTGACACTGTCACATCACGTCCATCACCAGGCCGTGGCCTTCCACTGCTCCATCTGCTCCGTTCCTCTGGGGCTGCAGCGCTGCTTCCAGGGCACCACTTCCCTCTCAGCAGGGCTTCCCCTGGTGTCCCCTCCTGCCACTGCCACTCAGCTGCAGTCACACTTCCTTCACAGGCATGTCTTCCTGCTGCTCCTCTATCCCTTTGTCCCTTGTCAACACTGACTGGTCTGAGTTGAAGGGATCTTAAATCCCACCCAGAGCCACCCCTGCCATGGCAGGGACACCTCCCACTGTCCCAGGCTGCTCCAGCCTGGCCTGGGACACTGCCAGGGATCCAGGGGCAGCCACAGCTGCTCTGGGAATTGCATCCCACCCTGCCAGGGAACAATTCCTGCCCAAAATCCCACCCAGTCCTGCCCTCTGGCAGTGGGAGCCATTCCCTGTGTCCTGGCACTCCAGGTCCTTGTAAATCATCTCTCTCCAGTTTCCTGTGGCTCCTTCAGGCCCTGTGAGGCCTCCCTGAGCTCCCCCCAAACTTCTCCTGTGCAGGTGAGCCCCCCCAGCTGTGGCAGCCTTCCCTCCCAGCAGAGCTGCTCCATCCTCTGCCCATCCTGAGCCTCCTCTGGCCTGGCTGCAGCAGCTCCAGGGCCCTCCTGAGCTGCCCAGGGCTGCAGGTGGGGCTCACCTGGGCACGGGGGCAGGAACAGCCCTGGCAATGCTGTTAGTGTGCACTGCCTGCTCCAGGGGATTCCTGCCCTCAGTGACCCAGAGCTGTTCAGAGCACCCAGCCCAAGCCCTGCAGGCTGCAGCCCTCTCCCCCTGCAGGCTGCAGCCCTCTCCCAGTTCCCCCAATCCCCTGCAGGCTGCAGCCCTCTCCCAGTTCCCCCAGTCCCTGCAGGCTGCAGCTCTCTCCCAGTTCCCCCAGTCCCTGCAGGCTGCAGCTCTCTCCCAGTTCCCCCAGTCCCCTGCAGGCTGCAGCCCTCTCCCAGTTCCCCCAGTCCCTGCAGCCCTCTGCAGCGCCCCTCACCTGTCGGAGCCGTTCCAGCAGCACTCGAACTTGTCGAAGATGCAGTCGTTCTCGTAGAGGGAGCACAGCTTGCTGCGCAGGTACTCGTGCACCTGGGGACAGGGACACGTGTTGGACACGCACTCGGGGACAGGGACACGCACAGGGGACGGGGACAGGTGGCTGCTGTACCTGGTAGGTCTCCACGGGCCTGTTCTCCATGTTGAGGTCCCACACCTTGACAGACAGGTAGTCTCTTGTCATCATGTATCGCCCGCTGTGGCTGAATTTCACATCAGATATCGAGGATATTATTTCTGAAAAAAATGATCTGCTGCTAGGATCTTCAGGTTCCTCAAAAACTGCAGAGAGAACACACAGTTCCACATGAAACCAACGCCAGCTCTTAGGGCTCCCGATGTTTTCAGAACTGGAAAGCTTTAAATCAGTGACAGCTTCTTTTTGAAGGGAGTTGCTGTTAGACACTTGTGAGAAATCATCTCTGTTTTAGCAGTGTGCTGTTCTAGGTCACCAGATTGCCAATGTCCATCTCCAACATCCACCTGGAGCAGAGCTCCAGCAAAGCACAACTCACGGCCTTGGGGCTCAACCAGAGCAGCCACCAGCAGTGGCACTGTGAGCACCACACCTGAGCTACACCCCCAGAACAGGAGCAGTGGGAACAGCAGCAACCCAAACACGAGGGGACCACTGGACCATGGAGTTCTCTGGCTCTGAGCCACAGCTGTACTAACAAACCACTGAAATGGGAGCAGCTGCATTCCCAACACAGCTTGTGTGATCTTAGAGAGTAGATCAACACGTGTTGTTTGAATCCACAAGTCAACCTCTGAAATCAGAGATTCCTGACCCAGGCTAGCCAGGTCTTGCTCATCTCTGACAGACCCCGTGCAGCAGGATGTGATTAACAAGCAGTTAAAAATAAAGTGCTTTCAAGTGATTTTATGCAACACTGAAGCAGGTCAGTGGGGTTGCCTCGCATTTGTCATTTCCCATTGCACAAGTATTTCCTTCTGGCACCAAGAGAGGCCTCTCTGCACTGCAGGGAGCTGGCCTGGAGGTGTCACCGTGTCAGGCACACTGCGAGAGCACAGCTGTGCCAGCAGGGAACAGGAACCCCTGGCTGTGTGCAAGGCCCAGGCAGGATCCTCATGGATTCCCCAGCAAAGCTTGCTTTCCTCACCTGCTCGTGCTGTGGTGGCTCAGCAGCCTAAGGAGCAGCCACCCTGCATCCCTGCAAACTTCCAGGGAGTATTCCTAAGGATTCACCCTATCCTAGCAGCTGCACTGGTGTCAGGGCAGGGCTTCTGGCAGCACCAGCCCAGCCTGCAATGCAGAGAGGCAGAGGAGCTGCCCTGAACTGGCACGGGGTGAGCAGATACCTTGAGAGGCACCCAGCCTGAGTGTGGCCAGCAGACTGGTGTCACTGGTGCCCAAAGCACTCGTTCCCATCAGTTTATGAGGCAAAAATGGGCAAACAGGAGCAGCCAGGTGGTGCCTCAGGCTACACTTGTGCTTGGTGGTGGCCTAGAACAAGACAATTGAGACGTGCCCAACACCCCCAGCACTGCAGCCCTGTCACCCCCAGGGAGCTCTGGTCCCCCATGGCCACAGCAGCACGGCCAGAGGGCAGGATGGACAGATGGACAGAAGGAAGGCAGGAGGGCAGGAAGGAAGGAAGGCAGGAAGACAGGAGGGCACACAGGCAGACAGGAAGGAGGGCACACAGGCAGAAAGGANGGCACAGAGGGGGGCACAGAGGAGGGCACAGGCACACAGGAAGGAGGGCACACAGGCAGACAGGAGGGCGCACAGGCACACAGGAGGGCACAGGCACACAGGAAGGAGGACACTCACACTTGGAGTGCTGGTCGCACAGCGCTGACGAGCGCATGTCGCACAGGCGGATGGTGCCCTTGCTGCTGCTGTACACAAACGTGCTGCAGCTGTTGGGGTGGAACTCTGCAGCTGTGATCACCTCTGTCAGCTCCTCCATGTTGGCTGGTTTGATGTCCACGATGTCTGCCACAGCTGGTCAAGGCTGCAACGCTTCACACCCGAGCCCCTCTGGCAGCTGCTGGCTGACAGAGCTTAAAAATGCCAGGAAGGAAACTGGGGTAAGAGCTTCCTTTCCACCCTGGGTAAGGTGCAAGAGCAGGGGAGAGCCTGGAGAACTCTGCATTTGCCAAGTCACAGAATCCCAGAACAGTCTGAGCTGGAAGGGACCACACTGCTCCAAACTCTGCCCAACTGCCCTTGGACACTTCCAGGGACCCAGGGCCTCCCCACCCATCCCATCCCATCCAACCCGGCCCCCTGGCAGTGGGAAGCCATTACAGCCCTGCTCTTTTAGAAAGTGTCTCTCCAGCCTTCTCCAGCTCAGATCCACAGATGCTGGGCAATTTCAGACTCCTGGAGTGAAAGAATATCTCACTAGAATCAAAGTCCAATGAGTCTCCTCAAGCCTCCTTCTTAATGATTCTTACTGCACATCAAATAAACTTCATTGTTTTACTTAAAGCTTTGGAAAACCTGACCTAAAACTTCAGAAAATTACCTATTTAGGAGTCGGTACTAGTGCAACTTTTATTATACTGCAGATTTGTCAATGTAAAACACACTTAGTTTTAGTTGCACAGGTTTGCAAAAAGATCTGAAAATTACTTCTGCAGTTAATGGTATCATTTGATATGAAAAAATACTGAGATTTGATTTCAAGAGAAATGTCACTTGGTTAAGAGACCACAAACTTTGAAAGAAGTATCCACAGTAACAACGGATCCACTCTTCATATTCAAAAACTCTTATTTAAGCTGACTGAACTCCACAAGTTAGGGATACTCCCACCATTCTCAACTTCTCCTTAGAAATCAAACCCTGTGTGATGTTTCTCCTGACAGTTTTCCACTGGAGGCACGCTTGCCCTCAGGAGTGACTGAGCATCCCGAAGCTGCTTTCACTGCCTTACACCTCCAGAACCCTCCTCTAATCCCTGCCTCCAAACACCCACTCCAATTAGCAACGCTGAAGTGATTCTCAGCAGAGGCAGCTGAGCCGCGCCCGCCGAGCAGGGGGCACCAAAGGATACTGAAGCTCCTGTTGGTGACCTCCAGGTGCCAGAGGTTGATGCGGAGGTCGTCTGCAGACAGGTAGGTGGCGTAGTCGCTGTTGACGGAGATGGAGTTGATGTGGTAGGTGTGGGCGTTGGCGAACGTCCTGCGAGGGCTCGCCTCCACCATCAGATCCATGGGCTTCAGCGTTGGCACCTGGGGGGAAGGAGCACAGCGCTGGGCACGGGGACACTGCAGGGCTGGCACGGGGACACTGCAGCGGCTGGGCACGGGGACAC
>VZTB01004927.1:16227-32461 GCA_013397245.1 Thryothorus ludovicianus | reverse complement strand
GGCGCGGGGACACTGCAGGGCTGGGCACGGGGACACTGCAGGGCTGGGCACGGGGACACTGCAGGGCTGGGCACGGGGACACTGCAGGGCTGGGCACGGGGACACTGCAGGGCCCCACACATCGCCAGCACAGGGTCACTGCTGACCCCCAGATCCCCCAGCACAGGGTCACTGCTGACCCCCAGATCCCCCAGCACAGGGTCACTGCCTTAGCAAAGACCCTCTGCATTGAGTCCATTCTCCCAGCACTGCTGAGGCCACCACTATTCCCTGTCCCCAAGTGCCACACACAGCTGTGAAACCCCTCCAGGGACAGGGACTCTGCCCTGGCCCAAGAATCCAGCCTGTCCAGCTTCCCCTGCAGAGCTTCCTGCTCTCAGCAGATGCACATCCCACTCACCTTCCATTCTCTGTCAACTCAGAGGCTGCCCCAATCTCCTCAGCCAGATCATCAATAGAGACCTTAAACAGAACTGGCGCCAACACCAAGCCCTGAACTCCACAGCTTGTTTAATGGCAATTAATTAATTGCACTGCACAGATTTCTGTATTGATTCGGTGGCTAAACACTTCTGAAATCCACTGAGCACAAAAAGTACTGAGATTACATGGATGCTGAGTTTGGATACTGGCAACAGGAACCTCCCAGCCAGAGCTTGCCCTTGGTGCCTCACCCAAGAGCACAGGGGCTGTGTTTGTAATGGCACCCAAAGGATACAGAAACAAGCCCTTGGAATGTCCCCAGACAGGCGCTCAGGAAACTGGCAAGAACAGTCTCCAAGGAAATTCCCAATTTGCTCATGAACAGTCAGCAGGATTTCAGGCACACGTGGATGTCCTAACCTGTGTTCCTGGAACACAGACTGATCCATCCCTGCCTGCCCTCCCTGTTTGTATCTCCCAGCCTGTTTACATCAGCTAACCAGGACAATTAATCCTTTCCATTTTATCAGGCACAGTGCTCCCAGCCTGGCTGTGACATCAGGTGCACTGATGGCAAGGATCAGGAATGGCACTTGGAAATGCCACAGTCTCTGTGTAAAGTGCTGCTTCTCCTCCATGGCCAGGCCCCCATGAACAGGGGCACTGTGTTCCTGTAACAGAACCTGCCAACAGAGCCCCAAAGCTCCTGCTACACTCTGGCTCTCCAAACCCTGGGCATTTTAACACATGAAGGTACCTCCAGGTGAGGCTTTTCCTCCAGCCAGCTCTTGTTCAGATTTGCTCATCCCTCAGCCCAGAGCAGCAGACAGGGCAGGGGAGTGACTGCAGAGGTTCCTGCTGCTGCTGCCCCCCTGCAGGACAGTGCCTCAAGGAGCCCCAAGTGTCCCTGCATTGCCCCAGCTGGTGCCTGCTCTCACCAACTGCAGGGCAAGGCTGCAGAGCCCAAAACTCCACCAGGACCCCCTTCTACCACTGCACCCTGAGGGATGTCCTTGGGTTGAGCTGCTCTCACCGGAGCACTCGCTCCAGCCCTGGCCTGCACACACTGAGGCAGTGCATTTCCCTTCCCAACACATTCTGTACACCCAAAGCTTCAGTTCAACGTTCCACTTTAGCCAAAGGGAGACAAATCCCCAAGAAATGCCTCCAGCTGAAGTCCCTGCCATGGAGGGGTGGCTCTGAGAGCAGCCTCACTTCTGTTCCTGCTGATGGTGAAACCCCAGGGAAAACCCAACCCCACCTTCCCCTTCTTGGGCTCCTGCTCCAAACGATCCCAAGCTTGGAGCACTAACCCTACCACCACAGCACGATGTCCAAGACTATCCCAGTGCACATTAAATTATCCAAATGCTTGGAATTTGCTCTAACAAACACACCTTTATCCAGCCACAGAATATCCTATTCCAATTTTGGACTCATCCTCTTAGAAATACAGTATTATAATGAAGGTTTCCCTCAAACTTGCCAGAGGAACTTTTTTTAATAGTATCTATATATAAGAAAATGAAGTGTCTGCATTTTTTCCTGAAAGTTTTCAATGCCCCTGACCCAAACACCATTTTTTATTTGCACATTTCAGTTTGGTAGACAGAGGACAGCATGCAGAGATACACAAAGAGCAGAGACGTACCCGTAGTTCTGTGACTCGGAAAGGCTCCCTCAGTCTTCCATCTTCATCTTTTAAATTATAACCTTCGGCTCGTTTATCCCTTTCACTTATTTTCCATAGTTTAATAGTTTTATCTAAAACCAAAAGTTGGATACAAAATCAAATCCCTGAATGTGGCCTCAGCAGAGAGCACTCGGTGAGCTGTGTGTGCACTGCCTGCAGCAGCAGGACCCTGATGGAGCTCTTTACCCACAACGTGAGGGGCAGTTTGAACAAGATCCCAACCTGTGCCTCCCACTGACCCCAGTGCCACTGCCTGGGGAGAGCTTCACACACCAATTCCCCAAATTCCCCCCAGAGCCCTGGATGATTACCTGAGTTCACTGCTAGGGACCAAACCCAACAAACACAGGAACTCCTGATACTGCCCTGAAGGAAACCAGGTGTGTCCCAGGCACCTGGGACAGCCAAAGGCAGAGATCAGGATTTGCCCCAGTGTTTGGGGTTCCAAAGGAAACCAGGTGTGTCCCAGGCACCTGGGACAGCCAAAGGCAGAGATCAGGATTTGCCCCAGTGTTTGGGGTTCCAAAGGAATGCACTGGTCAGGTGTTAGCAGGGAGTGCACACTTGTCTCACCCAGTGGTGAGATCCTGGCTAACTGCAGCAGAGCATTTCAGATGGCACAGTTTAAAGAATGCTTTATTAAGGCTCCTATCAGAGGAAATTATTTTAATTGCACAGACCAGCAGACAGAAGTCACTCCCACTTTGAGAATTTCACCATGACCTCACAAAGTGAATCCAAATTGTTAGCAATAATATATTCCTCTGATAATAAGAGCAAGTTTTTTCCACAGAATAGTTTAGGTTGGAAAATACCTTTGAGACCTGAGTCTAACTGTTCCCACTAACCCACATCCCCAGTTCTACAATTTCATTTACAGATGCTCCATGATGCAACAAAACTAAAAAGACCCAATATTCACACAGCCAACATTACAATCAAAACATATTTTGCATGTAATTAGAGAAGACAATAAAACAATCCCAGAACACATCAGAAAAAAAACCCAAGACAGGTGAGACAAAATTCCAACGATAAAGTTCTTTGTGAAAAAGAAAGGGCCCTTACCATTTGTAGACAGCAGGAAGTGAGCAGCATTCTGTTGTGGTAACCACCTAATTTTATTAATTTTTTCCTCAATTTCTAGACTTTTCAAGTAGTCAAACTCAGGCTCGTGACTCTGGAAGGTACTGTAAACATTGTATTCTCCCCGCGAGAGAGGACGGCTTTTAGTCTGCAAAAAAAAAGAGCATTTCTTGAGGCTGATGTCACTGGGTCCCTCAGAAATGGCCCATACAAATCAATCCCTAGAAATTGTCAATCAGAACAATTGTCAGCTTTTACAACAGCTCTGGAATTTGAATCCCCAGTGTGTGGTATTGTAGCCAGTTCAGCATTGATACAGTGCACACAGCCCTCTTTAGAAATGCAGCTTTATGTATAAACATCTGGGCACCCTTCAGGCTCTGCTCTCCTCGTGTGGTGGGTGTGGGAGCAAGGAACACAGAGCAAAGTCCCAAGGTTCCCCAGATTTGCATTATCAGATTTGAGGCAGCTTGTTATCAGGCTTTCCAAGCCAGCTGGTGTCAGTGGTTTGTGCTGCACAGCAGCCCCAGGGGTGCAGTTTGCCCTGCAGTGCCTCATGGCTGGGGAATTTCCACACTCTCACACCTTACAGGATTTTACTCCCTGCACGTCACTGACTCGTAAGGATTTTGGGCAGGTTCCTCTCAGCTGACCCCATCCAGAAGCTCCCTGCACTCAGAGTGAGCTGCCCTGGCACTGGTGCTTCCCCTCTCTACTCACACATTTGGTTGCAGTAATTGCTGTTTGCAAGTGAAGTCAAGTCCTATGAGCCCAGGGCATGATGCAGGGCATTCATTCCAGGGTGCCTTCCCAAATCCAAGTGTCTGGGGAACTGTATAACCACCCTCAGCTGTCACTGACCTAGTTATCCTATCTTAAATCCAAACTGGGTAGAAAAGATGGTTATTCTTTTAAAGTTCCAACATTTTACACTTATTTTAGATTCTTTCCCGCAGTTTTGCACATGACAAAAGACATGTTCTTCATTCCCAACTCTTCCCTCAGTTTCCATGTGTTCCCAAGGAGACAGCTGAATATTCCTGTGGGAGCAGTCTGACCTGGGGTTTGTTTTTCCCTGCCCTCCCAGGAACAGCCGTGACAGGGGGGCTTTGTGTTATGGAACAACTGAAGCCAATCCCTCAGTGTCCCTCCATGCCAGGCAATCTGAGATCCTGAGGAGCTCAGGATGCTCCTGAGGCACCTCTGACCTTCCCTCTGGGCCTTAGGGAAGCCTCAGCTGAGGGCTGAGCCCGGAGCTGTGTGGGGGCAGTGCTGGCCCCAGGGGACAGGGCTGTGGCCAGTGGGGAGAAATGCAAACCATGGCCTGCTGTTCATTAACAGCATCACCTGAGCCCACAGGAGAGCAGAGGGCTCTGCTGGAGAAACCCCACAGCACCTGAAGAGTTGTGATATTCATGTACAGACAAGCTGAATTAAAACTCCATGAGCAATTCTGGTATTTCTGCCCCAGCAGAATGCTCAGACCCTCAAATTCCCCTCAACTCCTGAAGGGACAGGATGAGCACTTTGGTGAGAACTGCCACATGGAATCCTGACATTTTAAAGAACACAATCCCAGATTCCTCCCAGATGTGACAATTACTTTTCAGTGTTTGGTGCACATTTCCCATCCCCATTCTGCTCGGGGTATCCCAGCTCAGGATGATCCCACAGGAATGTCACAGCACTGTCACACAGCTGAACTCCACGGAGAGGAGCTGTGGAAGTGCAGCAGGGACAGTGCTCCCACCCTCCTGATGGGAAACACTCCAGTGCTTCTGGAGAAGTGGCAGCTCCCACTGGTTTTAAATCCCCAAACAATTTTTAACCATGTTATCCTGTAGTCCTTGCAGGTTATTTCCTGAACTTCTTTTACATTCTCTCCCAAAGCACTGTGATTTATCTCAGATCAGCTTGACCCAGTGAGAAAATTCAGGAGAAATTCTGCAAAGTGACACTGAGGACACGAGGTACACACAGAGAGCTCACCTGGACTTTGGGGACTTCTTTTTTGGGAGGAGGGAGGGGAACCCTCACCAGACCAACTTACCAAGTACAGCACAGGGCAGATATTTGGAAACTTGGTTAACTTGGGGTTTTCTGAGAAAATTCTCCATTTAAACCTCAGGGCATGAACAGATGAAGTGAGACTGTGCAACACAAGAACAGTGTAGTAACAACACTTTTGTTTTTTGAGTCACTGACCTCTTGTTCCCTTTGAAATATAACCACTCTGCCACCTTTGTCTCCTGTTGCAAGAAGATCACCAGTGTAATTAAATTCAACTGTTGAAATTATATCAGCTGTAAAGAGAACAGAAATAAACCAGCACTGTAATGTGGAAAGCAAATCAAGGAGTTCCAAGACTTTAGCACAAAAAAAACATTACAACTCGTATTAATGCAATGACACAATTCTTCATTTCCATCCCCAGATGCAGCCATGTTTCAAAGCCTGACACACTTTTACTGACAAGCTAAAAAACACTTACTCATTCCTCAGTGCAGGCCTTTAGTCACCAGAGGCACACTGCCTTAGGAATCTGAGGTGTGTGTGCTGCTTGTGGGCAACATCCATGGGGGTATCCCTGCCCTGAGCCCCCCAAGGTGTGGCAGTGACCCTGCAGTGCCCGTGGATGTCCCTGAGCCCCCCAGGGTGTGGCAGTGACCCTGCAGTGCCCATGGGGATATCCGAGCGCCCCAGAGGGTGTGGCAGTGACCCTGCAGTGCCCGTGGATGTCCCTGAGCCCCCCCTTNCAGGGTGTGGCAGTGACCCTGCAGTGCCCATGGGGATACCCCTGAGCTCCCCAGGGTGTGGCAGTGACCCTGCAGTGCCCATGGATGTCCCTGAGCCCCCCAGGGTGTGGCAGTGACCCTGCAGTGCCCATGGATGTCCCTGAGCCCCCCAGGGACCCCAGCCCAGGGTGTGCTGTTCCATTCTGAGCAGTCAGGCAGTGACTTCAGGAGCCTGGAACAGGCAGCTCCCCTTGGCCAAAGGGGGAAAATAGAAACAAAATTCTCCCAGCTGAGCTTCCTGAGGCAGCTCCCTGCAAAGCACCACAGGAAGCAGGAGAGCAAAGGAAAAGTGCCCAGGACCTTGCCCCCCAGGGCAGCCCCAGCCCCTCTGGGGTGGCAATAAAGAAATAATTGTCACTGAACAAGAGCAGCCAAGGGGAGGTGAGATAGGGAGCTGGAAATGTCTGTCCCAGGCCTGGGGCAGATGGTAACAAACCCAACAAAGCACTCAGCAAACACTGCTCCTGCTGGGCCTGCTCACATCAAATATTGCATTTATGATGCAGATAGCAAAACTCTGAGGTCTGAAGTGTATGATATCAATTAGTTCCAGAGTGTGCAGTTGGAGACTCCCTGGAAACTCCTTTCCTGTATTGATTTTGATGTGCTATCTTTGAAATTCCTTTCAATAATGCCCCACTCTCAGAAGGAGGGTGATTAAAAACCCTAACCAGTTCTCTGAATATAAATTCGTTTTTCATCTTTTATCAATGACGCCCTTAAATTTTTTACCTTGTATGTAGAGATGATGATTAACCTTCTTGGATTAAAAAAATATTATTTAGAACAACTAAGTAAATGAGTAAATATCATCTTTCTACAGATTTATGCCAGCCTTCAATATCACATTACTAAGCAGCTTTTGGACACATCCAGTTTTACAGTCATCTTTCTTAAAAGGGCATTACCAGCCAATTACCAGTTATCATTAATTATACACAGGGATTTTAGAAGGCACCCTGGAAAAGCAGCAAACCAGGGAAAAAGAAACAAACTGAGAAGGTAAGCAATCAGTGAAGTGACTTCACTGAGAATTTCATGACATTTTCAGTACTCAGATATGAAGAAGCCCTTGAGTTATGAAAGTTTATTAGCAGCAAAACTAATATTCCACTACCACCACCACCTACAACAAACCCTTCCAGCAAGGCTCCCTTCTACCCTTGGAGACCCAGGAATAAAAGAAGGAATAAATGCCTCCTTAACACATACACTTCTTTCAAAGTCACAAAAGCTACTTTTCCATTTTGTTTTAGAAAGGGGAAAAGTTATTAATAGCTTCCCCCATTTTCTACTTGAGTATTCAGACAATTCTTTGCTCAGAATAATCTCTGCATCATTTTTGCTTCCCAAAAATGCCCAAACCAGCTGCTGACACAGCCATTATTCCCCAGCAGTGCTATCCAGACTAACAGAATCTTGGTGGAAACACACCAAAACACAGACACTACCCAAATTCCATGGCTTGAAACAAAAAGTGCAGGGAGAGGAAAGAACATGCACTGAAATAGTCTGTCACCAACACGCTCTAGGGAACAGGGAACTGGGGGGGCACAGCAGGACAAAAATAGAGAAGCTTCCTTCAAATATTTTCTAAGTTACAAAATTAGGAAGATGAGCAATCACCTGTTTTAATAGCACAGTACTTGTTTTATCCATAAATGTATGAATTATAAAGTTTTCCCAATAGGCATGTTTAATTGAAGCAGATCAATCCCCCAAATCATTCCACCCACTATCCTCAGCACTCTACCATCTCAAAGCAGGTGAAATAAAAAAAATATTCCAAGACTCCAAGTAAAGCACAGAATGAATTCCAAACCATCCCTACTCAACACTTCACCCACCTACATTTGCTCTTCACTTCCAAGTCAGCTTAAAACTTTTAGGAAAGAACAAAGCAAACCTCTGCAGGTTCTTCATCACTGCATTAACTCTGGGATTTCAAGCTTTTTTATTAGATGCCATAACTGCTTCTTGGGTATAGAAGCACCAGTGTTATCCCCCTGCCTTCCAGCCTCTTCTCCCTGCCAGCAGAGGAACTCCTGACGGAATGTGGGGAAGGCTGAGCACAGCCAGCCCAGGGCTTGGCAATATTTGCTCATGGACAGCACCCCAAGGTGCCCCTCTCTCCTCAGGTACTGCTTTTCTGCACACAGAGGTTTGTCCAAGTGTCCCCCAGCTCTGCTCCTGTGGGGCTGGGACTCTCTCTGCACCATGGAAATCCTCCTCCTGCAGCCAGGGAGGGCAGCAATCCCTGGGACTGCACAGGACACACAAGGCTGGCAATATTTCTTTCCAGACATGAAAAATTCATGTTAAGCCTCACTTCTGGAAATGAGTTCCACCTTGGTTGCACTGCATCCAGAGGAGAAACTCTGAGCTGTTTTCACAGCTGGTGCATTAAAAGGATTGCTGGCAACTACACTGTGATTCTGTAGAACCCCAAATCTGGGAGCACTGATCACCTCCATGGGCAGGAAACACATCCCAGCACATCAGAGGCCACACACAGCTCTACAGCCACGAGCTGCAGCCCATTCCCTGCCTCGGGACTGCCCCGTGAGCCCTGGCAGAAGGGTCAAAGTTCAGGCTGGGTGCTCTGAGCCTTTCACCTCCTCACAAACAACTCCTGCCAGAGTTCTGGGAACTCTACAGCCTCCAGAGCCTCCAGGGCAAGTTCTGCCAGGAGTGAAGGGGGACAGGGTGGCACAGATCAGTTTTTGTTAGGATTTGGGGATGACAGCAAGCTTACACCTGCAAACTAACTTAATCCCCCCAAGATCCATCCTGGGTATTTCTGACACCGGTATCAGCGCCCGGGCTCTCAGCTGAGGTAATGGAGAATGCAAAGAGATCCACAACATCTACATCAGGTGCCTAAAATTAGCTCCTGTGAACTTTTCCTCTCTAAGCTGGCTGTGCACCGCTGCTCTGGTTAAAACCCAAACCTGAAAATGTGGAGTTACCTGATGGTCACCCAGGAGAGAAGGAATTTGCAGCTGCAGCTCGTGTTCAGGACCAACACTGAGGAGACAGGGCCAGCAGCAGTGCCTCTCATCCTCCTGAGCTGCTCAGAGCCTTTAGGCACAAACCCACCCCTCAGACAGAGTGAAAATGAACCAAACACTCACAGCTCTCTAACAGCACCTACAAAGGAGGCTGCTCCAGCTCCAGGGCATTTTAACTTAGAATTCTCCAAGCATGTAATGGACAATGTACCACTTGAGCACAGCCTGAACAATGCCTGCCTCCAAACCTGGCTGCTGCCCTGCTCCCTGGAGAGGAGTCTGAATGCACAGCCCCATTTTCCATGTCCCATCCTGGGACCAAAGCAGGAGCTGCTGTAAGGCCCAGGGAAACCTCTGCAGAGGCTCTGGCTTTGAGAGGAAATGGCTGGACTGGCCTGCAGGCAGCTGGCTAGCATCAACTATCAGTGAGAATATTTCTGTGGCTGTGATCAAGCTCAAAGGTGACACACCTTTCCCTCCAAAACTGTTATCCTGCAAAGCTGGAGTTATCCTGCAAAGCTGGAGTTACCCTGCAAAGCTGGAGTTACCCTGCAAAGCTGGAGTGATCCTGCAAAGCTGGAGTGATCCTGCAAAGCTGGAGTTACCCTGCAAAGCTGGAGTTACCCTGCAAAGCTGGAGTTATCCTGCAAAGCTGGAGTTACCCTGCAAAGCTGGAGTGATCCTGCAAAGCTGGAGTGATCCTGTGGCTGCACAAAGCTGTGGGAGGCACTGTGTGGTCTCCCACAGAGGATGGGAAGCAAGCAGAGTGTGTAGAAGGAGCACAGGGATGTGAGCAGACACTGGGATCTCCCTGGAATGCTGTGCTGAACTGTGTGACACGACTTCAGAAGGAGCACAGCTCTCTTTGCAGCAGACAGGGACAACAGACCATTCTGAGGTGACAAACGTGGGCAGTGAGAACAGCAAGGAACCATCGCTTCAGAGCGACTCACAGAGACTCCTCAGATAAAAAACACAATAGAAGCAAATAAGATCAGTGAAAAAAACAGAGAGCCCCTTTAGAGGGAAGAGATTATCAAAGAAAATGAAGCAATTTAGAGACCAGCACCTGCTAAGGAGCAAATCATAGAAAAAAATGTTTAAAAACCAAAATCCTATTGCAGCTTAACAACTTGCAGACACACAGGGCCTCAGAACTGTTGTCAGGGACCTGCAGTGAGTGCACTTCCCAAAGAGTGCCAGGGATGTGCAGCTGCACAGGCAGGCCCTGGGCAGGGGAAGCAGGGGTGAGAAGCACAGCTCTGCAGGGATGGTTGGTACCTGCAGGTCCCAGAGCAGGCAGGCACAGGGAGCTGTGCAGGGGTGAGAAGCACAGCTCTGCAGGGATGGCTGCAGGTACCAGAGGAGGCAGGCACAGGGAGCTGTGCAGACCTTCCTCCTGCTGGGCAGGCCGTGCTGCCATTTCAGCCACTGCAGCCTTTAGCTCCAGCACTCACCTCTGCCCCTCAGCCTGTCCCTGTCCCTGACCTGCCCCCAGGTGAAGGAGGGTTGTCCCCTACAGCTGCCAGGACAGCCGGTGGAACAGGGAGGGACTCACTGCAGCAGGGAGGGACTCACTGCTCTGGCTGTCAGGGCTCCTAAAGTGCTGTTTCCTAAGAGCTGACAGAAATGACCATTGCACTGAAACATGAGCCAAACTTTACAGCTGCCAATAACCACCTGACAATATACAGATACACTCAAATTATTCAAATCATCTATTTTTCAGAACATGCCTCCTTATATACTCAACTTTTACATTTCCACTTTAAGGAAATGAAGAGTTAACACAGGACTGAGGTGTACCAGAAATCAGGAGAATAAGCCAGAGGGGCAGAGTTCTGCCAAGACCAAACTTCTCAGCTTACACCACTAAACACTCTGCCAACCTAAAACATCCGTAAGCTCTACCCAGTTTTTATGCCCTAATACCCAAATCGCCTGTGAAACGGCTTGGATTGCCTTTAGGCACCCGGCAGGGTTTAACTCAGTCCAAAATAACTCTGCTTTTGGGACTAACTGAAATCCTTGAACAGACTGAAGGCAAAGCCTGAGCAGGGCACTGCCCAGGGGAGAAGCAGAACTGTGTGAGGCCAGAGCTGCTGCTGCCAGGCCACGGCAAACTCCAAACATCTCGTCTGGAGTAGTGGGGGAAGCCTGCCAGCTCCTGGGTGTCCTGGGCACCTGGAGCCGAGCCACTGGCTCCTGGAGCAGCGAGCAGGCTGCAGGGAGGGGACAGCACAGCACCCAGTGCCATCCCTCAGGGGACAGCACAGCACCCCGTGCCACCCCTCAGGGGACAGCACAGCACCCAGTGCCACAGTCACAGCGCCACAGCCACAGCACCCCGTGCCACAGCCACAGCACCCCANCACAGCCACAGCACCCAGTGCCACAGCCAGCAGCACCCAGTGCCACCCCTCGGAGGCACAGCCACAGCACCCTGTGCCACCCCTCAGGGGACAGCCACAGCACCCTGTGCCACAGCCACAGCACCCTGTGCCACCCCTCAGAAGGCACAGCCAGCAGCACCCGGTGCCACCCTGCTCTGGGGGCTGCCAGCACCCGGTGCCACCCCTCAGGGACACAGCTCCCCAGAGCCCCAGCTGGTGGCACACAGCGAGGCCCCCTCACGGAGCTCAGGCTGTGTTTGCTGATCCATGGATGCAGCTGTGAGGTGGCTCTGGGAGCCCCTGGGTGACAGCCCAGAGAAGCTGGGCGCTCTGATTCTGGGGGGCACGGGGCTGTCTGCACGTGCCAGACCAAAGGGAGCAGCAAGGCACAGGCAGTGACACACACGAGCTCCCTCCCTGCCTCAGAGCCTGCCCTGCCTTCCCTGCACGCCACGAGAAATCCTGGAGGCTGCTTCTCAGATTCGTGACACAATCCAGTATTCTTTGTGCAAATCTACTGCATTCTTTTCTAACCTTTGGAAGACTAATTCCAATAAGCTTTCTCCTACTAGAAGTATATTTAATTAATTCATGCTATTGTTAGTTTTTTCTAAGTAGCTCATTGCGATGGTTTCAGGTGTACTTCCATAAGGAGTTCACAAAAGTCTTAACATGATAAAAAAATCAAATTTCTCTTTCGGTTGAAGCTTTTACACCTTCCCATCCTTTAAAAAATAGTGGGTTTTGTCATTTTTCATTAGGCTTTTCCCTCTGCAGCCTGCCCTTCTGCAGGGACAAATCCAGTGGCTCCCACTGCTCACACAGGAAGACTTGCACTAATTTCTGTATTCCCACATCTCAAATTGCTTTGTTTTGCATTCCCACTTAAAACTCTGCAATTGATGTTCACTGCTTATTCAAACTCTGCACCATTCACAAACTACATCCTACCAAAGGTTTGTATTTAATCAAAATACACTCATGGAATCCCAGCCTGGTTTGGGTTGGAAGGGACCCCAAAGCCACCCAGAGCCAGCCCTGCCATGGCAGGGACAGTTTCCCCTGTCCCAGGCTGCTCCAGCCTGGCCCGGGACACTGCCAGGGATGCAGGGGCAACCCCAAGGCTTCAGGGAGGCCAGAGGGACAGCTGAGGTCCTGCTGATGGCAAAGCAGTGGCTTTCAGGGGAGAAGCCAGCCCTAACCCAGCCTGCAGCCACCTCCTGCCCTCTGCAGCACCAGTGTCACCTCCAGGCACTGCCAGGGACTTAGAGTGACAGCAAACAGCACACGGCTCTGCAGCCATCAGTCCCCACTGCCAGTTCTTACAGAAAAAACTTCAACAGAACTTATAAGCAGTTCTGCAGCTCCCTTCATGCAACTGAAGCAGACAGCACAGAGCTGCTGCAGGAGTTTTAAAAGCACAAAATCGTGCCAGGATTTCCTTTAAGAACAGGATAACAGGCCAAGTGAATTCCTGAACCACACATGAGAATCACGCTCTTAAACCGCTGATTTGTAAAGACAATTTCTAAAGAACATTTCTAAATCTCTGGTAGCTGCAGTCAGGATTACAGGCTAATATATTTTTATTAGATTGTGGTTGTCTTTGCTCCTCGTGCTCTGCTTCCTGGCAAACTGCTGAGGTGTCTGACCCAGCACCTAACAGGCAGCAAAAGCAGAAGGAGAGTTGGCTGAAGTGATGGCAACAAGGGATGTCTCAGATTGGCAGGGCAGACAATCAACACCACACACTATCTGGAGAATTAAAAAAAAAAAAAAGTTTCTTTCTTGGATCATTAACTTGGAGATACAGAACTGCATCCACAAGTGGTCATGGATTAGATGTAGAACATCTGGCCCAAGGGAACTTGGGCATATCTGCACATTATTTAATAAACAGATTTACATTTTACTTGCCCAAAAAAAAGAGCTTTCCAGAACAGGGCAATTTTGAACATGCAGAACAAATTCAACAGTGAAATCATGGAAGTGATAAAGTCTCTGGCAGCATTTGTATTCTCTATTTAGAAAGGTCTTTCTACAAAAAAAGCAACCCAAAAATTACAAGTTCCATGGGCAATCAGTGCAAGTTTTGGACTCATGGTTAACACTAACAACAAAATTACAACACAATCTTTAATTAGCTTCGTTTTCAAATTATGATTGCTGCCATCCCCACTATTAAATCTTTCACTCAATCTCTGTTTTATCCTCCAGTCCTCTTCTGTGAATCCAACCGAACTTTTCCATTCCAGAAAATTCACATCCAATCTTTACAGAATCCATATTCAGCGAGTGGTGGATTCTCCTGGTCTTTCAGAAATGGGCAGCCTGAACAGTGCCCTTCTCTCTGCTGCCACAGAGCCTGAACAGAGGTCAGGATTAGTCACCGAGGAAAGGCAAGGCACGGCCAAGACAAAGGGGAGACAGTGATTTTCTGTATTAATGACCCAGTTAGCAAAATCCAGCTGCCACTCTGATACAGCCACTTGTCCCAGTGTTTGTGCTGAGGGCAGGCACCTGAGGAACAACCATGGGATATGAAATGTGTTAGAACTGCACTGCAAAGAAAGGATTTTCTGGTAAAGTTGCCTGGCTGAGCAGGTTCAACCCCTGAACAAACCCCTAAGAAAATCCAGCAAAACACCCTGCATGGAATAGGCTGGACAGCAACTTCATGGTGTCCTCTTCCTCTAGAGAGCTGATTTTTCACAGAACAGGTCAAAAATTGACAGCAGCAGCAAGTTTGCACCATCACAAAAATTTACGTGCAATTCAAATGTTATTTCAAGGCAACAGTTGTCCATCAAGCAGGTTTAGATGTGCAGTTTGCTAAGAGAGGATTTAAGAGATAGCAATGAATAAATATGTCCCTAACTGAGGCCCTAAATCTAACAATGTCTTAGTCCTCTTACTAGTGAATTAAATTTGGGCAATTATTAGCAAACAAATAGCATATTTTTTACATTTAATTCCAATTTCAAGGCAAAACGTAACAGGAGAGAAAAGGCCACAAATCTAAATAAAACCAAAAAGTGACAAAGCCTGTAAATATTTCTGGTATTCCCACAGGAAAATGAAACTTTAGTGGTAGTTTTGCCAAACCAGGTGTTGAATGATTCCTGGAGTTTTCCTGCCCTGTGCATGCTGCTCAGGAGTTACCTGGGAAGCAAGGTGCCCTCAGGATTATATCCTTAACTCACGGAGAACTGACCTCTACTCACACAGGTGACAGACCCAAGAGAAAAAAAACCACAAAAAAGCTACTTAAACACATTTCTACAAGACCTCTTGGAACTTCAGAGCAAGCTACAAAACATACAGAGGGGAGAAAAAGGAAGGAAACAACGGAGTCTGGTTTCTTGAGCAGTTTCCAGTCTATCCCTCCCATGGCCATTATTTTAAATGGAATGCCAAACAAGTGGCATGAAAATGAAAACACTGTCAGCACAATTTCCCCATAGCAGGCAGCAAGGAAAATATTTACTGCATCCAGTAACAAAAATAAAATCCCAGACCCAAGCTGAGCATACACAGCCCTGCAAGTCAATTCACACTTCAGAAAGGAGCAGTGCCAGCCTGGACATTTAGAACACAGGAAATTTAGGGCAAAAGAAGAATTTTCTCATCAGAGTCAAGCAAAACTCCACCCAGGTTCTGCACATTACAGAAAACACTTTTCCCAGTTAAAACATTTCTTGTTTTCTACTCTGTCCAAAACATGAAGCGCTTGGAAAGTTTCAGAGAAATGTGAAGGTGTGCCCTTTTTCCCTGCTTAATATCCCTATTTATAGCTCCCAAACCTTAACAAGTGGGAATCAAATCTCTCCACAGCTGCAGGAACCCTTTAAACTGCACTTTTCAATGCAGCACAAATGACAGAGCTGCACTCTCCGTGCGTCAGAGCGAAACTTGACAAGCCTGACAGACTCCACCGGTGTTTCTTTTTTCCCTCTCCCTGTATCATATCACTGTTGTCACCTTTTATCCCAAGCCCAGAACTGGAGACAGTTCTGGGTTCCTCAGGACAGGAGAGTCAGGGAGCTGCTGGAGAGGGCCCAGCCGAGGCCACAGGGGTCACTTTGGCTCTGGAGCATCTCTGAGCTGAGCAGAGCCTGCGGGAGCTGCGCCCGGCCAGGCTGGAGCAGGGGAGGCTCCCAGGGGATCCCATCCACCCACACAAATCTGCCCGGGGGTGGCACAGGACGCTGCCAGGCTCTGCTCGGTGCTGCCAGCCACGGGACAAGGAGCAGCGGCCGGGAACCAAAGCACAACAAGTTCCAGCCGACACGAGAAAGAACTTCTTTGCACGGAGGGGCAGAGCCCTGGCACAGCGGCCCGAGGGCGGGGGTCTCCCTCTCCAGAGACATCCCAAACCCTCCTGGACACGTTCCCGTGCCACCTGCTCCAGGGGACCCTGCCTGGGCAGCAGCCCGAGCTGGATGATCCCAGGGGTCCCCTCCAAGCCCAGCTGTCTGGGGATTCTGGGATTCGCACTAAAGCCCTGGAGGAAGGCGCCGTGCCTGCTCGGCGATGCTCCCCGGCTGGGAGCTCGCTTAGTCATGGCACACAGCGCCGGGGATGCTGCGGCGCTGCCCCGCGGCCGCCGGCAGCGCTCCGCGGCTCGGGGCTCCCCTCACCTTCCGCCACGTCCTCGTCGATCGCCCCCTTCACCTGCAAGAAGCACCACTGCACCTCGTTGCTGCCGCCGCCGTCGCCTCCAGCTCTCGCCACTACTGCGGAGGGAGAAAGGGCGGTGAGAGAGGGAGGGAGAGAGGAGACCCCGCGCCCACCCCCGTCCCGGGCCCCTCGGGGCGGCCGCGCTCCCGCATC
>VZTB01004927.1:0-15769 GCA_013397245.1 Thryothorus ludovicianus | reverse complement strand
CGGGGTCGTGGTGCTGGGGCTGCCGAGGCGCTCCCCAGGCGGCAGCTCCAAACGCGGCTTTACGTGAGGGGACGGGGCGGGACCGCCACAGCGGGCACATAACGCTGTGCTGCCCGATTTATTTCTGTTCGCTCCCTCAAGGGTTAATCGTGATGAGGAAAAAAACAACAACAAAACCAACAAAAATCTCAAGCGTGCCTGTGACTCGTTTCCGCCTTCAGCGAGCGCCAGAGGCGGGGTGAGGGGGTAGCGGGGCTCAGGGGTCAGCGCTGCTCTGGGACAGATTTATCACAGAATCCCGGAGTCACTGAGGGTGGAAAACACCTCTGGGATCACCGAGTCCGGCCTGAGCCCGCTCCCCACCCTGCCCCAGGGCACTGAGTGCCACCTGCAGCCCTTCCTTGGGCCCCTCCAGGGACGGGCACTCCCCACTGCCCGGCAGCCCCTGCCCGGGCCCGGCTGCCCTGAGCAAGAGCGTTCCCTTGGGCTGCTCCGGCTCCCGGGGCTCTCCCGGGCCCGGCTGCCCTCAGCGGGAGCGTTCCCCGAGCCCGGCTGCCCTCAATGGGAGCGTTCCCTTGGGCTGCTCCGGCTCCCGGGGCTCTCCCGGGCCCGGCTGCCCTCAGCGGGAGCGTTCCCCGAGCCCGGCTGCTCTCAATGGGAGCGTTCCCTTGGGCTGTTCCGGCTNGGGCCCGGCTGCCCTCAATGGGAGCGTTCCCCGGGCCCGGCTGCCCTCAATGGGAGCGTTCCCCAGCCCGGCCGCCCTCAGCGGGAGCGTTCCCCAGCCCGGCCGCCCTCAGCGGGAGCGTTCCCCGAGCCCGGCTGTCCTCAGCGGGAGCGTTCCCTTGGGCTGTTCCGGCTCCCGGGGCTCTCCCGGGCCCGGCCGCGCTGTCCCCGCTGCGGACGGGGCAGGAGCGGCTGCGGGAGCCGGGCCCTGGGGCCGTTCCTGTCCGGGTTTGGGGCACGGGGCCGGGCTGGGAGATCCCTCAGGAGCTCCGGGGGTTCCACCCTGGCTGTGGGCATTGCCCCTGCCCCGCATCTCCTGCCTCAGAAACTGCATATTCCTTGGCGCCCCGTTGAGTTTGGGCCTCTCACACTCGCTGCTTTTCCCAGCACGGATGCTGGAAGTTGTGAAGATGCAATTTCTGCCCCTAAGTCTGAAAGAGCAGAAATAAATGAAAATTAATTGTGTTTGCTGCAAGACCCCTGTGTTAATGTATTCCTGGTCTCTAAGTCCCTTGGAAAGTGGTACAACTTAAAGAAATTCAAAGCCCAGCTCCTTTTAGGGAAGGGCTGAGTGCTTGGAAAGGTGACAGGCCTGCAGGGTTGTGTCTCAGTCGGAGGCAGTTTCCTAAATCGTGTTTGTTGGAGGAAGCACAAGGAAAGATGAACAGACATGGTTAATTGTGATCTTGAGCACAGATGAGAGAAGAACATCCTGTTACAGAGTGAGAGTCTGGGGAGTTAGAGTAAGGGACAAGTAAGAGTTAGGGACAAGTCAATCTCTCTGCTGGGAGTTTTTATCTCACTGAATGGGATTTTACCTCGAGGTTCTTCGGGATTTTCCTGTAAGAGTACCGAAGTCTAGCATTGCCTGACTTCAGGATGGTTCCTCTCAGAGACATTTCTGCTCCGGGCTTGCGGCTTGTTCTTGGTAATTTAGATGCAGAAATGTGTTTGACTCAAGTTTTCCATATTTAATTTCTTGGTATGACATCTGTACCCATTTATAAATTCATTACTTGATTTGTGTTTACTCCTTAAGCAGAGTGTTGTGTATCAAGTGTTTAAATAAAATAATTTTTTACTTAGCCTCTTGGCTGCCTCCTCTGTCGCTACAGGAAAGTCATCTTTAAGGGCAAAGAATGCCTTTAAACCCTGACCTTTGGCAGTGGGAGCCATTCCCTGTGTCCTGGCACTCCAGGCCCTTGTAAATCGTCTCTTTCCAGTCTCCTGTGGCTCCTTCAGGCCCTGTGAGGCCACCCTGAGCTCCCCCCAAACTTCTCCTGTGCCCTCCCAGCAGAGCTGCTCCATCCTCTGCCCATCCTGAGCCTCCTCTGGCCTGGCTGCAGCAGCTCCAGGGCCCTCCTGAGCTGCCCAGGGCTGCAGGTGGGGCTCACCTGGGCACGGGGGCACAGTGCCAGTCCCTGTCCTGCTGCCCGGGCTGGGGTCAGTGCTGGGAGAGCTTTCCCTGGAGCGTTGGGAGAGCTTTCCCTGCTCAGCTCGGGCTGTGTGTGGGGCCTGGGCAGAGGGGTTGCACAATGCGGGGATGGGGCTGGTGCTTTTGCAGAATTCCCAGAACTCAGGCACAGGGTGTGAGCAGCCGCTGTTCCCAGTCACTGGGTCACTGCTGTGTACCCAGGGGCTGCCCTCCCCGCAAGGGGACGTTCTGCCCTGGCCACACCCAGCAAGAAAAGCTCCTGAGAGCAGTTTCCAAAGGTGCTCTGGAAATAGGATCCTCCCCAGCTGCTCCGTGCCCCTCACGTGTGCTCTGGAGGTGCTGCCAGCCTGTTTTCCATCCTCGGGCCAGGCCAGCAGAGCCCTGAGCTCTGCCAGGGGCTCCCACTGCTGCTGCTCCGAAAACAGAGGGTGCTGCAAGGGTAATTTCAAAATACAGGGAGCAAGCCATGGAAAGAGTGTTTATCCTAAAGGGGAGCATGGCTGGTGGGCACACGGAGTCAGGTTTCATTAACAAGTGGAAAGCACATGCATATCACATGCTAATTGACATCAAAACACCTGATTATTCTTAGGTGAGAAGCGCAATGGATTTTTTTCCCATGGAAGTGTTCCAAACTTTGGAGCAAAGCTGTGGTTTGGCAGTTGGTGGGGTGCCTTGTGAGCCCTGTGTTTAGTAATTTTGCCCGTGTTTTTTACACTGTATTTATCCCTATGGTATATAAAGATAACCCAGACTTCAGTCCTTGTCCTGGGGTCGGTCCTTGTTAACCTTGTGGGGTCCCTGCTCCCACAGCTGAGCACAGACCCCACTTTCCCTGAGGCTCTGCCATTGTTTGGGCTCTGCCTGGCACTCGGACTCTTTTCCTGCTCCAAAGAGCCCTTGCCCCCCAGCCCCTCAGGAATGCCCCTTTGTCACATCCAGGCAAATGTCCTAAACCTCGCGGTTCAGCTTTTCCCTCCCTGCTGTCCCGTCACCTTCCTGGCTGTCACCAGCTGTCCCGTGCGGGTCTCATGTGGCTGCAGTGTCCCTCTGGTGCCTGGCACAGCTGAGCCGTGGCCCTGGAGAGGGGAGTTTTCCAGGAAGGAGCAGCACAGCGTTTCCCTGGCGCTCTGTGTGTGTGTCCTGGCTGGCCCTGGGTGAGGGCACCGAAGGGACGAGGCCATGTGCTGTGCTCTCTGTTTCTGGCTGCAGAGGCTCAGGGTGCCCTGTGGGTCACCATCCTGTCCTGCTCACCCTCAGGTGGCGTTTCCAGGAGTTCCACAGGGCTGTCAGAGAGGCCGGAGTGTGAGGAGAAGGGAGGGATCACAGAGCCCTTCTCGGCTGCTGACAGCCCTGAAGAACCCTGGCAACGTCAGCTTTAGACATCTCAGAGCAGTGATGGGTTTTTTTCCCCCCAAAATAGAAACAAAAGAACCTCTTTGATAGCTGAATCACCTCCTGACTGAAGAAAGTGTCTGTTCCATTGTGTTCTTCGTGCTGTGATCCAGTAATTGCTCTCTGGCTTTATAAGGAAAGATCTAGAGCTAACCCAGCGCTTCAGGCAGCTTCTCCACTCTCTGGGAGCAGTTCTACAGGAACCACTTTTGGATCATGTCAGGAGTGTTGCTGCCTGCAGAGGATCTTGGGAATGGGCTCTCCGTGCCCCTGGCTGAGGGGCACAGGGGCACTGGTGTGGATTTGGAAAAGGCTTTGCCTGTTCCTCGGGCCCAAGCCAGGGATCACACCTCTGGTGCCTGACTCGCTGCTCCACTGAGCAGGAGCTGGGAGCAGCTGAGGGGCTCTTTGCAGCTGAGGGGCTGTTCGCCTGGGAGCTGGGAATTCCAGCCTGTTTCCAGGCAGATTTGTGGTGGTCAGCCCTTGAGGTTATTACTGCCTTTGCACAAGTGGCTGGCTGCTCTGCCCAGTCCAGCCCAGTCCCTGCCAGTTTGCTTCACGGTGTCCAGAGCTCCTGGGCACTTCTTCCCAACAGGAATCACTGTTGGAAGGAACCAGGTGTGCCACTGTAGACTTCCAGGTTAAATTGGGAGCCAAACGTTTGTCATCTTGTTAATGTAATGAAAACCAAATAAATCTCTGCTTTGCCACGTGCTGCCTTGTCTGGTGTTGGTCTCTGCCAGTGTCTCCCAATTTCCCCCACCACGAAGTGTCTCTTCCCTAAACAGGCTTTGTTCTGGGGACAGTCGGTGTTCTCTGTGCCTGCTGTCCATCCAGAGAGGGCCCTTCGTGCTGTTTTCACACCTCTGCAGCAGTGAACTGTGAACGTCCTCCCAAAATACTCATTTTCAAGTTACCTTTGAAGGGATCTTGTATTATAAATAAATGGAATTGCTCATCCCTCTGCTTCTCTCAGATTAAAGTGAAATTATCTTGATCTCAGGAGTCAGAGAAGACACCTGTCAGGCACAGCAGCGGGTGACTCATATCTGTGACAGCAAGATTTCTCTCAGTGACACTTCCTTAAATGTCAAAATCTCATTCCCATTCTGCTGGAGCTGCTCCACTCTCCGGCTTCAATTAAAACTTCGGAATAATTCCAAACATTTATGGGTTTGTCCAGCCTCACCCACATTTTAATTGCTACCTGTGCGTTTTCCTCTGGAGAAGAGAAGTTGTAAACGTGTCCCAGCGGAGCCGTGAGTCACAAGGTGTGGCTGCAGGTCCTGCACTCCCGGGCTCGCAGTCCTTCCCCACGGGCAGCTGTGGCACAGCCAGCACGGGGAGCCCTCATTCCTCAAGCATTTCTTCCTGCATGAAACTAATGTGGGTGCTTTAAGGCAGGGAGAAGAGAAAAACACTTCACTTTCAAAAGGAGCTGTTTGAATTCCACTCTGAACACTCCTGTTGGGGGAACACCCATTTGTTTCACAGAATCAGGAATATCCTGAGCTGGAAGGAACCCACAAGGGTCGAGTCCAAACCCTGGCCCTGCACAGACACCCCAAAATCCCATCCCTGGCAGCGCTGCCCAAATGCCCCTGGAGCTCTGGCAGCCTCAGGGCCGTGCCCATTCCCTGGGCAGTGCCAGCACCCTCGGGGGGTGAACCTTTCCATAAATCCAACCTAAACCCCCCTGGCCCAGCTCCAGCCATGCCTGAGTGCTGTCCCTGTCACTGAGCAGGGATTGGAGCTGCAGCCCCCCGTGAGTGTCCCCTCACTTTGGGTTGGCTGCAAGGAGAAACCCCCAAACCATTTATGTGGGGTGACATTAACGTGGGAAATGGCATTTTCCCTTGATGCAGCTTCTCTAGTTTGAGATGGTGAAGGCTCACATGAAGGCTCCTTTTCCCCTCTTGCCTTGCTGGTGGCAGGGTGTGATTTCAAGAGGGTCGAAGGATCACAGGGCCAAACTCAGGAGTTCAAAATGAACAGGATTAGCAAGCCCTTCTATGTTTCTTGTTGGCTGCTGCAGGAAATGCACATCCCAGCAGCAGTGCCTTTGTAAACCTTTGGTGTGCTCTGCTTGCCAGGCTTTGGCACGGGAGTTCAGCAAAACTCTTAAAAAATGAGGGTATTTAAAAGAGAAGTGGAACTGAGCAGGGGCTCCCTACACTCTGTCCCACAGGGTGATGGTAAGTTTGGTTGGCTTCCAGACCAACCACCCTCTTAAGCTGATTTTGGCTTTTTTTTTTTTTTTCCAGTTATTCAGTTATTTTTCCTTTATTCATTTTTATGAGGAGTGTTTTAGCTATAGTGAAATACTGGAGAAAATTCAGTGCTGAAGCAAGTAGCACTGACATATGGTGGAGCTAAATTGGGTTGGAAGTCTCAGGAAGAATCCTTGAGGAGTTGGTGGATGTTGGTAACAGAATATGTTACTATGGGCTCCATCGAGTGGAATTTTTAAAACTCTTGTGTCTCCAGCCTGCCTGCCCTGTGCACCTCATAGTGAGAGTGGTGTGTGGAGGGGAGGGAGTTCCAAACCAGCGGGTTTGGGTGTTTTTATTGCCCCGGGACATCGTGGAGACAGGGCCCTTGTCTCTGTGACACTGAGGGTGCTTTGTGCTCCAGCCCTGGGGACAGAGGGACAGCCCCGTGTCCCCCGGGGAGCTGTGCCTGCAGGCTGAGGCCATCGGGGCTCTGGGGGTGCCAGGCGTGGGGGCACGGCTGTGCCACGCTCCCACAGCCCCAGCAGCCCCTCTTTCCCAAACACTGGTGCCAGTCAGCAGCAGTTTGCTGAGAGCACCACCCACGAGCTGCAGGTCTTCCAGAATGTGAGACACGGTTCTGGAAGGGAGAGAGAGCAGGAATGTTGTTTGGGATAGGTACACTTGGAGCTGTAAAGCGTGGCAGGAAAGAGGCTCAGGAGCCCTGGCTGTGCCCTGGGCTCTGTGTCCCCAGGTGTCCTGGCTCTGGGTGTCCCTGGGCTGTGGTGCTGTGCTCAGGGATAGGAGCAGGAGCACTGCCTGCCCCAGCTGGAGCTGCACTCAGGAGCCCCAGGATGTTCCCGTGCCACAGGCACCCAGCAGAGCTGGGAGCTGTCCCTGGCTGCTGCTGCCACACGTCCTGCCTGCACTGGTCAGCTGAGGAAGTGTCCCTTGGCCCGTGTCCTGCAGTGTGACAGGGCCGTGTCCTCGGGGACAGCACGAGCTGTGAAAGGCAGCCTGGCACTGGGACTGCAGCCAGGGCAAACAGCACAGGAGAGCACAACACGGGCACTGGCAGCTGCTTCTTTCAGTGATTTGAGCTGCCCCGTTTGCTCACCACAGCTGAGGAAATGTTTGCAGCCACTTCCCAACCCGGGGTTACTGCTGGAAGCAGAGTATCCTCCTCATAAAGAGTGCAAGTTTTATTGTTAGTGCAGCTTGTCCCAACTGTTGAACTCTTTAAAGTCATAATTCAGAAGTGAAGCCTTTTCCATTGATTCATTTCCATTTCAGTGTCACAGCAGGTCCCGACTAGGGCACACCCATAATAACAGCTCTGAGGCGCTTGTTGAGTTGTGCTGCAAGCCCTGGCTGGTTACCTGGGCAGGTACTGGCAGATGCTTGGCTGTGCCTGCAGTCCCTGGGCTCCAGCTCCTCTCTCTTTGCTGGTTTGCTCTGCTCTCACTCCACACGGGGGGTGCATTTCAGCTTCAGCTCATTCCAGTGTTGCAGCACACCTCGCTCTCAGCTCTGCTGATTTCTGCTCCTTGTTTCCAAGGTTTAACCTTTCCTCTTTAATCCTCACACCGATATTTTTGTCAGCATTCTCTTGTGTCTGTTCTACTGGAGCTTCCCCTTGGTGGTGAGCAGGGCAAGGAAACAGCCCAGGTTTGGGTTCTGAGGGGGGCTGAAGGGGCTGGGAGGGCTGGTTTGGTGCTGTGAGGCACCATCAGTGTGAGGGGATGAGCTGTGCTCGTGTCAAAGCCCCCGTCCTGCTGCTGCCTCTGCCTCGGGTGAGCCCCAACAAGGGTGTGCAGGTGCCTTCACAGGCTCTCTGCACCCAGCACACCAAAACCAGGCACTCTACTCCTCATTCTACAAATTTCTGTGTTCAAACCTTCTGTCTGAGGCATGTTATGTGTATGACCTCTTGAACCATCCCAGGAACCCCCAAACCCCTCTGGAGGGCTCCAGCAGGGCCAAGGGAGCCCTGACTCCCCAGGTCTGAGGGATGAACAGCCAGTGCAATGATTTCAGCTGGAAGGGGCTGGAGAGCACCTTCCCCTGGGGAGCTGCAGAGCCCTGAGCCTGCTGCTCAGTGCTGTCTGCCAGCCCACTTTAATTTGGAGTTGTTCTTTGCTTTCACTCCATCCTGTACCCACCTCTTCATGGCTTGCATGCACAAGTACCACGTCCCCATCCCAGATTCAGAGTGGGGTTTCAGGCACTGTGATACAAACTGAAAGAGAAGATGTTTTCCCCTCTAATCAAAGCAAAGTTGTTCTCTCCAGGGATCCCAAAGACGTGGGAGCAGTGGGGAGAGTTGAGCTTACTAATGAGCCCTGCACCAAAGGCACTTTTATGGCAGAGGGTTTTTTATGGGAAGTTGAGCTGCTTAAATTCAAAGGAAGGGAACTTATTTTGAAGAAGGGAGCCATGTAATGCATTTCAGAATAGATGCTGATCTGGGGAAGAAGGTGTGCACAGAAACAGCTGCACCAACGAGAGGGTTTTCTCTAGAAACCCAGAAGTGCCCTTGTGCCTGTGAGATCAGAAGGAAATTACAGTTTCTGCTGGAGAGGAGAGCTGCTGGCCTTGGAAAAGCTGCTGTCCCCCCCAGCTGCTGAGAGCTCCAGTGTCTGAGGAGCTGGGTGAGTTTGCTGTCTCCTTCTGAAGCCTCCTCCTGCCTGGCACTGGCTGAGCAGCTCCCGTGGAGGGGCTGCAGCTCCTGCCCGAGCTCCTGCCCAGCCCGTGGTGTTTGCTGAGTGCCAGCCCAGGAGTGCTGGGCTGTGGAGATGTGGAGCAGAATATCTGCCAGTTCCTCAGCAGTGTGAGAGTCCTGGGACAGCAGGAATGGGTGAGACAGGGCAGCAATTCCAGGTACACCAGGATGTCCAGGACAAATCCCTGGAATGGTGGGGAGAGCTCTGGGAGGGCTGGGCTGCAGGTGGGGAGGAGCTGTGTGGCTGCAGCTCTGCTGCTGGCTGTCAGTCAGGGCAGGGGTGCCCTGGAGCTGCCCTGGAGCTGCCCTGGAGCTGCCCTGGAGCTGCCCTGGAGCTGCTCTGGAGCTGCTCTGGAGCTGCCCTGGAGCTGCCCTGGAGCTGCTCTGGAGCTGCCCTGGAGCTGCTGCTCAGGCTGGCCTTGCCCCTGCACCTTTCCCACCCTGCTGCTGGCACTCCTTGAGTTCTGCTCATGGAGATTAATGCTTGTCCTTGCCTGGAGAGCTTGGTGGTGATTCTGCAGCTGCTGTGCAAACTGACAGGAGCATGGATGGATGCTGCATCCCTACACTCCTGTGCAGCCAGACAGAAAATGAAGCTGGCTGCTGGCAGTGAGGCTGTGAGACACCAGATCCCTCCTCATTTGGGCCCTTGGGTGGGCAGCTCATAGCAGGTTAAAGCTGCTTGGGCTGCGTGAATTCTGGGCAGCCTTTTATCAAACCTCACCTCCCACTGCACAGGGGCAAGAACCGTGGCAGTGGCAGTGGTGTGTCCCACTGTGGTGGCTGCAGGGGCAGAGGCCAGCAGGGTGAGGGTCAGCAAGGCCGAGTGCCAGATCCTGCCTGTGGATGACACCATGAACAATCCAGGCTGGGGCAGGGGGGCTGGACAGCTGGGAAAGGCCCTGGGGGCTGGACACGAGACCAGGGTGCCCACGGGAACAGGAGGCCAATGACCCCTGGGCTGGGCCAGCTCCAGCGTGGGCACAGCCCCAGGACAGGGATTGTCCCCCAGGACAGGGATTGTCCCCTGTGCTGGCCCTGCTAAGGGACCCCCTGGGATCCTGGGGCAGATCTGGAGAGCCCTGGAGGGGCTGGAGTGTGTCCAGGGCAGGAAATGGAGCTGGGAAGGGGCTCAGGCTGGAGCAAAGGAGGCTCAGGGGGCCCTTGTGGCTCTGCACAGCTCCTGCCAGGAGGGGACAGCCGGGGGGGATTTGGGATCTGGGAACAGGGACAGGGACAGGAGCAGAGGGAACGGCCTCAGGCTGGGCCAGGGCAGCTCAGGGTGGGCAGCAGCAGGAATTTCCCCATGGGAAGGGTGTCCAGCCCTGGCACAGCTGCCCAGGGGTGCAGTGCCCATCCCTGCAGGGATTTTGAAGCCCTGTGGGTGAGGCTCTCTCAGGACAGGGTTTCTTGGTGGCCGTGGTGGTGCTGGTTGATGGCTGGGCTCGCTGGGCTCTGGGGCATTTTCCACCCTGAACAAGTCTGTGCTTTTACAGCTCTCAGGGTTTGAATTTGTGTGGATAAGGAGATCTGGCTCCCCCCAGGTTTGGGGAGCTGGCCCGAGGTGTTGTCTCTGTGACCAGGCAGTTTTCAGAATTGGTAGAAGTTTTGAGGATTGTTTTGATTTTTTTGAGCTGGTTAGCACTCTGCAGTTACAGACTCACAGGAACACACTGTTACCCATCCAGCAAATTTAACAGTAGTACTTTAAAAACTTCTGCCTTTTTTTATTTTCCTTTTTTACAAGTTGCTGACGGTGGCCCTTTGGCTGGGGTCTCTCAGGTCCCCTTAGCACTGCTGGGACATTTGTTACAGCAGAGCCTCCTGCACCCAGGCCATTCCCCATCTTCCTGGAGCTAAACATTACAACAACTCCAAACACCAAACAAAATTCCTGTGAAAAGTTCAGGCTTTGGAATTTTAAAATATTCCTGCTTTTCTCAAAGCAGTACATTTTAATGTGTTGCAGATATTTGGTTTATTATGTGACACAGTTTTTTGGTGCTCAACTATTTCCTGCTTCACCTTTTTGTTCCTTTTTGGTGAGAGCTGGAGGTGATTTCTCCTGTTTGCTGTCCTGCTTACCCCGTCCTGTCTCTGAATATCCCGGGAATGTCTGGGGGTGTTTTCCATGTGCAGCAGTGCTCCCTGCTGTCCTGGGTTCCGGCTGCAGCAGGGACATCCCTCAGCTGTGCCTCTGCTCCTGCCTTCAGCTCCAGGGGCTTTTGGGTTCTCTGCGGAATTCTCCCAGCTGCTGCCCATGGTCACAGAATTCCAGACTGGACTGGGCTGGGAGAGACCCCAAATCCCACCCAGTGCCACCCCTGCCATGGCAGGGACACCTCCCACTGTCCCAGGCTGCTCCAGCCCCAATGCCCAGCCTGGCCTGGGGCACTGCCAGGGATCCAGGGGCAGCCACAGCTGCTCAGTGTGTGGAAAAAGAAAACGTTTGGAACAGAAAAGACTTTTCACACTTTTTATTTTCAACCTTATGATGCTTAAAAATTTAAATAAAAGCTGTGGAGCCCCTGGGTCTGAGCGGACAGGCGGTGTAATGGCCGTCACTGAAATGATGTTTCTGCTTTTCTGTGACTTTCCATCCCAAGGAGGAATGACAGAAATCGCGATTTTTCCGTCTTCAACGCGTCCCCACTTGGTGGCACCATTGGTCCTTATTACGCCAGACTTACCACTGCATTTTCAATAAAACCACTCCAACTTCTGGGGTCTTTCCGACACAGCTTCTACACATGAATGAAAAGAGGAACAAGTAGGATTTTTTTGTTTAATGACTACAAAATTATGGAGATTTATCCTAATGGACCGGCTTCTCTGGGTCATGGTTTTTCATCTTTTTTTAAGTGAAAAATGTGTAAAACACAGGGAAATGGTTCTGAACCCATTTCCTACATTGACACACTCTGAGTCCGTGGGTAGAATACTGATAAAGGAGGAGTGTTCTGTGTGGAAATACTCTGTCACAAGGTAAAATGTGAGGATTCATTTTTATACCCTGTAAGAGTGAATGCATAATTGCCATCTGCTAATTCAGCAAGTCCAGGGAGATCCAAATAACCACGAGACCACGGGGCACAGCAGAGAAGATGGGCAGCGGGGTTGGTTTAGGACAGGAATTCCCTGGGATAGCCACCACTCACGTTCTGTTTGTCCTTCCTGACCCTTCTCCAGTGTCCTCGTTTCCCTGTGGCCGGGCGAGGGCTGGTCCCGGGGCTGTGTCCGGAGCGCACAGAGCAGCTCCAGCTGCAGCTGCAGGCTCCGCCTGTGCCTGGCACAGGGTGCCCAGGGCATCTGCGGCTGTCCCTGCATCCCTGGCAGGGTCCCAGGCCAGGCTGGATGGGTTTGGAGCGGCCTAGGACAGTGGGAGGGGTCCCTGCCATGGCAGGGGTGGAATGGGTGGGATTTGGGGTCCCTTCCACCCAACCCATTTCCCGATTCTTTCCCACTCCCCTTCCTGCAGCCGGGCTGGGTCGGGGTGCGCAGCCCCGGACGGGCAGAGGAGGATGTTTGGGGGTTTGCAGGGTCGGCGGCAGAGGGGAATCGCTGATTTCTCCTCTCGGAACCTGTTCCTGGGGAGCGGCTTCCTGCTGTAATCCCGAGCGGGCGGCTGCGGGTCCCCGTGTTAATTGTGCTTAAACTCCATCAGTTTAACATTTTTCTTCCAGGCGGGCTGGAGTAAATTGGGTGCTCGCTCCCCTAATTAACTATAGAATGGGAAGTGTCTGATGTGCAGAGACACAGAGCGCTGCAGTCGCTGATCAGGGATGAGTTTAGCGCCGGCTGATTCCCCGCAGAGACAGAGCGCTGCTGATTGACCCTTCAGCTCCGCTATCGACCGCAGGAACCGCTCTGCCGGGAATGCCTCACCCCAGCGGCTCTGGCCCGGGCCCTGAGCGGCTCCCTGGCCCGGCACACGCCGAGCTGTCCCGGGACAATCCGCAGGTGACACAGATTAAATTGTGGCTCCGGCTGCAGAGCGGTGCCAAAGCAGCTGCGCGTCCCCATCCGGGAGCACCGGGGGGCTCTCGGCCGAGCTTGGCTTTTAGAGCCCTGCGAGGAGCGGGGAGCTGGGCTGGGCTGGGCGGCTCTGGGGGCTCATTCTAACACAGGGGCTGGCGTGGGGAAACGCGGAAATCACGGAGAGGCGGCTCGGGGCAGAAGCGATGAATGAACGGAGTGAAGAGCCCGTGCCCGAGAGGCGCTCCGGGGCTCCGGCACCAGAGGGAGAGCAGTGCCCCGGCACCGGGAGAGTCCGCACCCCGGATCCCTCATCCCGGATCCCGGATCCCTCATCCCGGATCCCGGATCCCTCATCCTGCATCTCTCACTCCGGATCCCTCATCCTGCATCCCTCATCCCGGATCCCGGATCCCGCATCCCGGATCCCGTATCCCTCATCCCGTATCCCTCATCCCAGATCCCTCATCCCGTATCCCGCATCCCTCATCCCGGATCCCGCACCCCGGATCCTGCATCCTACATCCCTCATCCCTCATCCCGGATCCCGGATCCCTCATCCCACATCCCGGATCCCTCATCCTGCATCCCTCATCCCGGATCCCTCATCCTGCATCCCTCATCCCGGATCCCTCACCCCGGATCCCGGATCCCTCATCCCGGATCCCGCATCCCTCATCCCGGATCCCTCATCCCGGATCCCTCGTCCTGCATCCCTCATCCCACATCCCGCACCCTGGATCCCTCACCCCGGATCCCTCACCCCAGATCCCTCATCCCTCATCCCGGATCCCACACCCCGGATCCCACATCCCGCACCCCGGATCCCTCATCCCGCACCCCGGATCCCGCACCCCGCCGAGCCCCGCCCGGCTCCCTGTCAATCCCGTGCCCGTCAGGGTTTAACCAGCGCTGGTTTTTCTGGATGTTTTCTGGATGTTTTCTGTTAACTGCTCGGTGAAACGCTCAGCTCCGGGCAGAGCCTCTGCCAGGGAGCTGGGATGGGTTTAATGTTTATTCCTCACGCGGCAGAAAGCAATAAGAGGAACAAGCCAATCGAGGAAAAAAACATTTCCTTAAATTATTTTTTTTTAATTAGTACCTTACAAAAAAATTCATATTAAAAAAGTAAGGATTTACAACTGCACAAATGGGTTTAGCTGCTTAGAATGAAACGACTGAGGAGTGACGAGTCTCTCCAAGGCAACTGTAATGAAATATTAATTGGATAAAAGCTTTAATATAGATTTTTAAAGCAGCTTTTTTCCTTTCAGTGTAACATATTATAGCTGGAAACTGCTCTCATCTGCCGCTGTAAGAGCAGATGAGGATCTGACTCTCTCCCACTGTGGACATTTCCTACTGGTTCCTCAGTCATTTTTTGTAGGAAGAATTAAGAAAGAATTAGGAATGGAACAGGAGACGAGACACAAAAGACAAATTGGAGGAGAGAGATCAAATCAGTGAGAGGTTGGGGGTGATAGAGCAGAAGTGTCAGACGAGGAAATGAACTCGGGAGGATTTGGTACCCTCTATTCTAGACAGAAAAATCCATAAATCCACTCCTGATTTTTCCAGCACAGAAACACACGAGAACCTCTGGCTCTGGATTCCTGCTCAGAGAGCCCTGGCTCTACATTAAAGCTCTGCTGGATCCCTCCAGCCACTCCTGCCGTGCTGACAGTTCCCACATCCCAGAGAGTGGATCATGGCAGTGATCCCAACGGGACAGGAGGTGACTGGGGCAGACTGGGGCAGTTCTGGTGC
Organism: Thryothorus ludovicianus; assembly: GCA_013397245.1. Lineage (NCBI taxonomy): Eukaryota > Metazoa > Chordata > Aves > Passeriformes > Certhiidae > Thryothorus > Thryothorus ludovicianus. The sequence continues at coordinate 1,542 of VZTB01004927.1, read as the reverse complement.
AGGAGCTCTCTGGCTCCTTCCTGGAGAGCAGCAGCAGAGCTGGGCTGGGCTGGGACCCAAGGCAGAGCCTGCAGCTGGGCTGGAGCTGCCCCTGAGGGGGTCACACAGTCCCAGAGGGCTTTGGCTTGGAAGTGACCTCAAATCCCACCCAGAGCCACCCCTGCCATGGCAGGGACACCTCCCCCTGTCCCAGACTGCTCCAAACCCTGTCCAGGCTGGCCTGGGTTGATTTTTGATTTACCATGACGTGCTCTGGTGATGATTTTTCTGTGGCTGCTCAGGAAGACCTCAGTGGGGGCTGTTCCCTGCTGCTGGCATTGCTGGTGGCAGGGATGCCACAAGCTGGGGATTGCTGGTGGCAGGGATGCCACGAGCTGGGGACTGCTCCTCATCCTTGATCCCTGGCTGTTTCACTGGCTTCTCATTTCCAGTGTGCTGGTGTTTTCCACACACAACTCAACCCCTATTAGCAATCAAGATGCAGTGAGACATGAAACCCAATATTTTACTGCAACTCCAAAGTGTAATTTTTCTTTTCATCTTCCAGCTCTGTAACACTGTCAGAGAGTCGATCAAGTTCCTCTAGAAAGATTTCTTCTTTAGAAATTGGTGTTTATTGCATGCCAACACACTGCTTGATTGATTTGAGAGATTTGTGTTTTTTCCCCTCTCAGAGTTGTCTCCAAATGGAGCAGCCCCTGCTGAAATAAACAGCTGAGCACGTTACCCACAGGGCTGGTGCTGGAAGAGCTGCTCCTGGAGAACTGAGGCAGAACTTTGGAAAAACCCTTGAGAAAATCAACCATTGGCTCATTGGGACAATCTTTTGCTCTGTGGCAGTTCCATGAGTGAGAGGAGGAGGCATGTGGACATAGCCTGAGTTTTCTCTGGGGAGAGGAGAGCCCGTGCCGAGGGACAAACACGAGCTGCTGCCGTGGGCTCAGCTCCTGGGGCTGCAGGAGGAGGGAATTTCCTTCTGCTGGCTGTCCCCAAGGAAGGTGTACCAAGGTGGCCTCGGTACCTCTGGGAATCATCTCTTTTAGAAACTGCAGTGCCCTTCGGGAAGGTCCAGAGGATCAGCTCCTGTCTGAGGGGGAAGAGAGAGAGTCCAGGGGAGGAATCAGCACCGACCCTCCTGCCTGGGGCCCCTCCTGCCTGCCAGGGGCTGTCACCTGGGACTGTCCTGGGGACAATCCTGCCTGGGGACCCTCCGGCCTGCCAGGGGCTGTCACCTGGGACTGTCCTGGGGAGCCAGGCAGTGCTGTTCACACTGATGAAATGTCCCTGGAGTGTCCCTGTTGTGTCTCTGGTGTGTCAATCCCTGGAATGTCCCTGTTGTGTCCTTGGAGTGCCCCTGTTGTGTCCCTGGTGTGTCAGTCCCTGATCCACGCTCCCAAGCTGCTTTCCCCTGCTGGCAGCAGCTCATTTTGTGGGAATTCCTGCTTTGGTGTCTCCATCCCCAGGTGCTCAGGGGACACTTTGGGCTCCCTTGGCCCAGGGAGGTGCCCCAGCTGGGTGTGGGTGGGGGTGAGGGCCCTGGGG
>VZTB01004926.1:297152-320033 GCA_013397245.1 Thryothorus ludovicianus | reverse complement strand
TGGGTGTGGGCGTGGGTGTGGGTGTGGATGTGGGTGTGGATGTGGGTGTGGGTGTGGGTGTGGATGTGGGTGTGTCTGTGGGTGTGGATGTGGGTGAGAGCTGTGAGCAGCCAGGCCCTGCCACTGCTGCCCCTTCCCCTGGTCCATCATCATCACCTCAGAGCGTCAGTTATTCCACAGACTTGACAGTCGCCTTCTGTAATTAAATCTTTGCTCCATATCACAGACTCATAGTCGTAGACTGATGTAATCATGGGCTCCCAAAATCACAGAATTCCAGAATGGTTTGGGCTGGAAGGAACCTTCAGGGCCATCCATCGCCACCCCTGCCATGGCAGGGACACCTCCCACTGTCCCAGGCTGCTCCAAGCCCCAGTGTCCAGCCTGGCCTTGGACATTCCAGGGATGCAGGGGCAGCCACAGCTGTGCTGGGCACCTGTGCCAGGGCCTGCCCACCCTCCCAGGAACAATTCCTGCCCAATATCCCATCCATCCGTGACCTCTGGCAGTGGAAGTCATTCCCTGTGTGCTGTCCCTCCAGATTCTTGTCCCCAGTCCCTCTCCAGCCTTTTCAGGTCCCTTTAGCAATCCTTTTAGTCGCTCTTGTTTTCTTGGATGTTTTCTTATCTATATTTTCTCTGCACAGAACTGTGTGTCAAGGGCAGGTCCCTGCACAGACTAAACCAGGAGACCTTGGCCTGGGGATGTTGGTGCCAGGCTGCCACAGAACAACCAGTGTGGGACCAGTGCATGAATTTTTTTCAATAGTCCAGGAGATTCAGCATCTCCAATCTGCTCCTCATCCCTCAGTGCAGCCGAGGCCTCCCTGTGCTCCTTCCCCTCGGTGTCCTGGCCCAAGGACAGCTGCTCCTTCTGCAGAGAATGGGATGAGCCTCCTCTCTCAGTGCCAGGGCAGAATGAAAATGTGTCCAGGGCAGCACCTCCACGTCTGTGTGAGGGGGGACGGGTGGAAGCTCCCAGTGTTTCCCTCAGGGCAATGCTTGGCTCATCCCAGTAACAAAAGCTGCTGTGAGGTGGGAAGTGGATGGGAGAGGTGGGCAGAGCTCCAGCCCTGCCATAGACACTGCCCAGGGCACCAGGGAGGGGCAGAGCCCCAGGAAGCAGGGATCAGCATCTTCCCATTTGGAGCTGTGCATAGAAAGGCACTGGAGACCCTAGGGGATTGTATAATTAACAGTGAACTTAATAGCAAACCTCGTTTATGTCCCAGTGCACCATTTGCACAAAAATAGCTCTTACCTTCCCAGCCAGCACATCTGAAGTGCAGATTAACAGATTCTACATTTCACATTTCCAGAATTCTGTGGCTTTTACCCCTACAATTTATTAGCTTCAGATGTGCATCTCCAGTCCCAGAGGAGCTTAACGTGAGCTGGAAGGCTGAGCCCTGGCAGGATCAGTGGCAAAGGAACAAGGTCAGTCCCATCCTCCCGTTTCCATGGCGATCGCTCTGATAACGCAGAACATGGCAACACCGGCCTTCTCCCGCTCCTCCAGCTCAGCTCTGGCTTTGTGTGACTCCCTCGGAATGGGGCTGAGATAAAAGAGCGCTCACAGCAAACAGGGGGGACTGTGGCACTGCTGGGGGCGTGCTGGGCACCCGGGCTCTGCCCTCAGGAAGGTGAGTTCCCAGCAAAGCTTTCCTTCCAAGGGCCTGCTGTGTGTTGGAAAGGTTCAGCCTTCGCTGAGGCTGCACTTGGCTACCCGAATCCTGCCACAGGTCATAGATTTTTGGTTTATTCTGTTTATCAGGATGTATTTTCTCCACTACAAAATTTCTCCTGTTTGGTTATGAGGAAATATCCATGCTGGGAGCAAAATGGCCAGTGGGTGACAAAACGTTTTTTGGTGCAGGAAAAGAGCAGGTCTGGTACCCAAAATATTCCAGGAGAGGATGATGCTGGGGCACAGCCCGAGGCAGCCCCTCTCCCAGCGAGGGGATAGGCACAGGGCTTGGGGTGGCTCTGCTCCCCTAGGTGGGGATGCCACTTTCCAAGGAAGGCTGAGAGTTTGTCACAAAAAATCCTACTTGTGTCTGGAAATAGAAGCTTTCCAAACCACAGCTCTTTGGAACGAAAGCCAGCTCCAGTGGGTGTACCAAGATTTAGGAGTTTAAACTGCTCATGGAACAAGGTTTCTGGCTTTGATTAAATAATCTGAAATTCTGCATTGCATTGAAGAGTTTTCACCAAACAGAACTATTTCCTAGCTCATTGGGAACTACAGAATTATTGAGAATTGCAAGAATATATGTTTGTACATCTGTGTGTATCTATCCAAGCACAGACATCTGTGAGTTCAGGTGTGAATCCCCGGAGCACTCAGCAAATCCATCCCTGGAGAGCAGCCCCATCAGCTGCTCTGCTGCAGGCCTGTCTTTGCTCTGCTGTGCCCGGGATTTAACCCCTGTGTGCGAGTGCTGCGTGTTTGCCCCGGCTCTGAGAGGATGGCCCGGCCCCAGGGGCACCCCAGAGGGACAGAGCCCCAGAGGGACAGAGCCCCAGAGGGACAGAGCCCCAGAGGGACAGCCCCGAGCCGGGGCAGGGCCCTGCCCTGTGGGGATGAGCCCTGTCCCTGTCCCATCCCTGCCCCATCCCTGTCCCCTGTCCCTGTCCCTGTCCCGGTCCCAGTCCCCAGCAGCTCCAGCAGCCCCTCCTGCAGCAGGAGGAGCCCCGGCTGAGCTCTCTGGTCCTGCTGTGCCCCCCTCCAGCACTTTGGTGTTTGCCTGGCTCAGCCCCTTCAGCTGAAATGGGGTGGAAATGTTCCAGGACAGGCTGGGCAGGGCTTGGAGAAACCTGGGCAGGTGGAAGTGTCCCTGCCCCTGGAAAGGGCTGGAAGGAGATGAGTTTTAAAGGGCTCTTCCCACCCATTCTGTGATCAGGCCACAGCCCAGCATTTCATTGTGCATAGAATATGCCACTCTTATAAAAATTGGGCAATATTTGCAAATTATTTACCTGGAAAGGAAAGAGACATTCCTAGAATACTGAGCACCTTGTAAAACTTCCTTCTGAAGGGTCTCTTTGGGGGAACAGCCAAACAGGATTGAGAATGGGGAGAAGTTCCCAGACACCTAAACACATCAGTTATGAGCATTGTTCTGCAGCCTGAATGGAGACATGTAAAATGGATATGTCATTGTGGTGCATTATATTATCATATTTTAAAGCTACCCTCAGCTGTAACAAGCTCTGAGGTGTTTTCTAGAGTGATGAAGTATTTAATAAAAGTAAGACAAAGAGTCACTGGAGACCTCGGTGGCTTGTGTGCCCTTTGAAACACATTACTGGTCCAAAAGATATTAGCTTAATCCTCTCTTCTGGTTAAACTGTGATTCATCGTCTGAAGGAGAAAGATTTCAATGTATCTGCAAAACCCTTTTAGTTTCATTCGGCATATCTGGATAACGTTTCCATACAATTCTTGTTCCCCAATGTAGCAAAGGAGACAGATTATAAAGGATCCATTGTCTGACAAGGATATTTCATCACATGAAAGGGGACAGTGAGCAGCCTTTAGACTTTGTGGTGTGAGTCCTCCCACAGGTCCCAGCACTCGTCTGTCTGCAGTGTCTGTGCCCCTGCCCGCAGCTCCCTGCCAGCCTCCAGCAGGGTCACAGCCTCCAGCCCTCGTGCCAGGCCCAGTGCCTGTGACAGCCAAATTTGGGCTCCAAAGACACGGCTGGGGGGAGCCCCTATGTTTGACTGCATCTGTGACATCTTCACAGTTTTGCTCTCCTCAAATCGCTTTTGATTCTCGGAATCCTCTCCGCTCATCCCGTGCCCAAAGACGTCCTCTGGAGCCCGTGTCCAAAGCCAAAGGGATGTGACAGTGACATCCCCAGCACCACGGCCCCAGCTGGCCATGGCCACCCACAGCCCCCAGGGGATGGCTGCAAAGCCCAGCACGCTCCTCCGGCTGTTCCCTTCCTTCTCCACCCCTCTCTCCGGCTGTGGGATCGTTCCTCAGCACCAGCCTGGGCAGCTCCTCCTGGCTCTCACAAATCACCCTGTCAGCGTCAGACCAGAGCATCCCCACACCCATGGGCTGGAGAAGCAGCTCCAAAGCCCCAGAACATGAAATTTAGCCCGGACCCAGGCTGGGAGCCTAGCCCAGTGATCAGCGCTGGGGCACCACGACCTTGGCACTGCCTGCCCTCAGGCACAGGTGACATTTCTCATCTCTGTTCCAGTGCAAAAATATTCTCTTCCTTTTCTCTGCTCCCTTTGTTTGCACGACAGCCACTAATGACCTTTTTCTCTCAATAATATAATATAACTGTAAGAAGCCAGCACTGAATCAACCTAACCTGTATTTAACTGGAGTTCAGGGTTTCTTGCCAGACCTGCTGAATTTTCTCCGAGCATCCCACCTCCCTCAGCACAAGTCTCTAGCTCAGAGCAATTAACCTTTTTCTTTCCTTCTGTAATGCCTGAATTTCAGCTTATTTTATTTTCAAAAGAAATTATATTCTCTGAACATGCAACAATCCTATAATTAAAATAATTTGCCCTTGTGGCACCGGGGTTACATAATTGGCAGGGAAGGATACTTGATATTTTAATAACTGTGAGGCATGTGAGAAATTTTTCGCACCTTCAGCTGCCTGTGAACAGTAGCTGCTATATTTTACAGCATCACAATCCTCATCAGTCCTTCTGACGAGTCATTTGCCCAAAACTTTATTTTCCAAATGACCCAGTATCTCACTAAAATAAGCTGAACTCCTTTGCAAAAAAAATCAGTGATTTCCTACAGTACCTTACCAAGAAGTTCATCATGCTCGCTCAGCTGCTACACAATGGCAAAACACCAAAAAAAAGTGAACATGGGAACGAAAGAGCCAAGTCTGGAAGTGGAAAGTGTCAGTGATGACTGAGTCCAGAAATGACCCAGGCCAAGGTCTGGGCCCTCACACAGGGTTCCTTTCTAGTGTCACATCTGGCAGGGGCAAAATTTGAAATCCAGCAATTGTCTTTTCTGTCATATTTTGGAAGTTCTTTGTCAGACCATTCCAAGCCAGATGTGCAACTGCCATGGCTTTTAATCATAGAATTTTAGAATCACTGACTGGTTTGGGTTGGAAGGCACCCTAGAGCTCATCCAGTATCACCTCTGCCATGGCAGGGACACCTCCCACTGTCCCAGGCTAATCCAAGCCCCAGTGTCCAACCTGGCCTGGGACATTGTCAGAGATGAGGGCAAAAGAATTTGAAAAAAAATACCCCAAAATTAAAAATAACAGAAACTCTAAATATTTTCCAAACCCAAAGGGTGAAATGATGCTGAAGGGTGTTGCTACACCTCTCTGCATTCTGTCACCTTCTAAGCCATGACAGCTGCCTCTCATGTCAGCGCAGCTGAGCCAGCTGTGCTCCATCAGAAGGGAAGAAAACTCCCTGTGAATGCCCTGATCCCTCCCCTGGGGTGGATCAGGAGTTTCACACCTGAGCCAGCTGTGAAGGGAGGACCTTGGCACGATAAAAGTCATTGTCCCATCTCACAGGATCTCCACAGAACCTCATTCTGGCAGAACAAGCACACCCATCTCCCCCCCTGCGTTTATCTGTGCTCCTGACAGCAAAATCCCAGACCTCGAGGGGATCCAGCCCCAGATCCTGTGCCCATCCCACTCTGCTCTAGGAACAGAATCACAGGATCACAGAATCACAAAATCACAGGGTAACAGGATCACAGGATCACAGGATCACAAGATCACAGGATCACAGGATCACGGGATCACAAAATCACAGGATCACAGAATCACAGAATCACAAGGATCACAGGATCACAGGATCACAAAATCACAGGATCACAGGATCATAGAGTAACAGGATCCCAGGATCACAAAATCACAGAATCACAGGATCACAGGATCACAAAATCACAGAATCACAAAATCACAGGATCACAGGATGACAGAATCACAGGATCACAGGATGACAGAATCACAGAATCACAAGGATCACAGAATCACAAATTCACAGAATCACAGACACTGAATCACAGGATCACAGGATCACAGTCACTGGATCACTGAGGCTGGAAAAGCCCTCTGAGGTCATTGACTCCAGCCAGAAGCCCATCACTGCCAAGTCATGGATACAAAAGTTGTTTGAGAACCTGCCACCAGACAACAGAAATTGAGCTCATCCGGTGGAATTAAAAATTAGAAAGAAGAACAAGGACAGGGAATAACCATAATAGTCAGAAATCAGCCACAATAAGTGGCTGTTAAGGAACACAGGCAGGACGGGGGGACACACAGACATTCAAATTTCATACTAAATAAAGAGCCAAACAATTTCAGTCATTAAACCGGGAGAGACATTCCCAGCTCTCTTCCTTGGACAGGGTTTTCCACACACCCAGTCCGAGGATCGTTGCCCTCCCCTCAGAACAGGGATGGAGAGTTTCCAGGCAGGAGTTCCCCTGCCCTCCAGACCCCGGCACAGGGAGCAGCCCCACCGCCCCGGGGAGATGGACAGCCCGGAGAGGGACGGAACTTTGAGCCTTTTGTGAGAGAGGCTCTGAATATTCCTGCAGCCAGAGTGCCAACGGTTTGATATTTACATGAGAATTAATCGGGAAAAGGCTCTTTCCTCAGCTGACAAATTTATTTAACCTTATTTTGGGGACAGGACAGTGTTTAACCAGGAACCTGGAAGATGGTTATCCATGTCCCAGCACTGGCACCTGGACATGCCCAGCTCCTGACTGACAAGGCCATGACAAACCCCAGTGTGATGGAAGACCCTGGATGCCATTCCCCAGGACTTGGAGCATGTGACAGGACACAGCCCTGCCCCGGTTCGTGATTTTGGGCCCCTTGGTTGCTCCAATCCAGCCTGCTCAATCACAGGCAGCAGTGGGGTCATTCCCTCCGGAGCCAGCAGCAGAACAGCATCGCCAAGGGCATCTCCAGGGGCATCACTGAATGTATCACCAAGGGCATCACCAAGGGCATCTCCTGTCAGTGCCAGGCTGTGTCAGTACCAGGCTGTGTCAGCGCCAGGCTGTGTCAGTACCACGCTGTGTTGGTTCCAGGGCTGTGTCAATGCCAGGGTCGTGTCAGAGCAGCACGTGGAGGGTTTTGCACATGTCCCTTGCCCCTTGCTGTAATGCCAGTCAAGTGTTTGTTTAGTGCAGAGACAAACATGAAATATTTGTGTGTTTTTCTTGTTAGCAAATGAGAAGTGTTGCTTTCAGTGAGTGGAAGAAACACAAAACTGGGGAAAAAAGCAGCACAGAAATTAAAATGATTGTTTCTTAAGTCTTGTTTTCTTTTTGCTTTTCACAGCTGAAATAGCAGAGCAATAATGAAGTGGAAGTTGCTTATACATTTCCTTTTTTGTGTATCCCGTGAAAAAATAAGCCATTATTATCCGACACTAATACATTTCAGACTAGAATGCAAGATAAGGACGTTAGGATGTGGGATGTCAGTCTGTGGTGGTTCAAAGGATGAGGGGTATTTTTCACTGCAATAAAGAATCACATTGGATCCTCTGTATCTTCATTTCCATTGAAAAGATAACAGAGAATAAACAGTTCTAAGGTAAGCACAAAGAAATCAATGGCACACACATCTTCTGCTGGAATGTACAATGGATGGCATATTTTTAATAGTGGTACTTCAGAAAATGATATAATAAAAATGCACACAACATCTCTTCGAGCTGCTAGCGGTGTGAGTTACAGCTGGAACCACAGATCTTAATCCTGCCAGATCTCAATCCTCCTCCCCCACGGTCCTGAATTCACAAACCAGCTCATGTGGGTGTTCAACACTTCCACCGAGGCAAAGTCCCAGGTCTGCACAGATGTTCAGGATTCAAGAACTGTGCAGTGTCACTGGTCTGACCAGAGCCAGGGACAGTCCCAGGTTTGAGCTGATCCTTCCTTCAAAATCCCAGAATCCCAGACTGGTTTGGGTTGGAAGGGACCTTAAATACCCTCCAGTGCCACCCCTGCCATGGCAGGGACACCTCCCACTGTCCCAGGGTGTCCAACCTGGCCTTGGGCACTGACAGGGACCCAGAGGCAGCCACAGCTGCTCTGGGAATTTCAGTCCAGCCTCTCCCCACCCTCCCAGCCAGGAATTCCCAAGATCCCATCCATCCCTGCTCTCTGGCAGTGGAAGTCATTCCCCGTGTCTTGTCTCTCCAGCTCATTTTCTTCATGGGTAAAAAATGCCCTGAGGACCCCCCAAGCCACCTTTTGGAGCTGACTGGAAGAGTGGGAGCATTTAGAAGGGTGTCACTCTTGTTCCCCAGGGCAGGGGGTTCAGGAGGGCAGTGGGATTTGGGGGGCAGAGGGATTTGGGGGCAGTGCCCATGTCCAGGCTCCCTTTAGCTGCACATCCCCTACAAATGTGAGCACACAGCACAGCCATTGCCCAGGTACAGGTGGAGAGAGAGCATCCATCATTTCCCTCTTTTCTGTTCAACTTCTGGGGACAAAAAGCAGGGCCTGACACATCCCGGTCCACACTGTGATAAAATCACACCGCAGATCCTTGATGCACAGGAGTATCTATTGATACTCAAGACACAATAGGTACCGAGTGATAAAATCACACAATAGACTTTAAGCTCCTTGATTCATCCAGATGCTCTGAGGATTTAGCCAGCACAGATAGCAGGGAAGATAATGTCCTTTATCTAATCACTTAGGTCAGAAGTGCAGTATTTCTGAGGAAAAAAGGAGCCTTTTTAGCACATATCAATTTTGTTGGTAAATTTGGCAAGCCTAGTTTTTAATTTTAGTCAAAATTTAAAACATATAATTTAAAGCTAAATTAAAGGAACAATTGAAATCCCATCCACCATGGCTGCTGCACCACTGAAAGATGGTAAAATGCAAAGCTGGGACAAAACCCTTTGGAAACTCCGACATCAGCTTCTTTTTACTTTTTGGCTCTGGCTCCTGAACCTGCTGTTGTTTCAAATTCCCCATGCAGTCAATGCCATCCAGCAATCAATGAAGGCTTGTTCCAGAGCAGCCCTGCTTCTCATTCCCGCTACAATCAATTGAAGCTGTCAGGAAGGCACCAGATGCTGCTGCATTTTTCCCTATATAATATTAGGAAGAGAAAAAACATCCAGCACAGGGTATGTGGGGAGCCTGACTTAAGTGTAATTAAAATTAAAGAACCTCAGTCCCCTGAGAGTGCAAGTATTGACAAATCTTTCACTTTCTCATTTACAACCCCATGTTTGTGTGCCACAGACTCTTTCAAAACAAGCAAACAAGGGAGAAACAAGAAATGAAAAGATATTAAAATTCAAATAGGACAATACCCTGCAGATTTCATTGTGTCCTTACACTGGTGAGACAGATGCTGGGTGTGATGGGAGCTTTGCTGGGGCAGATGTTAAAGCTTTCACAGGTTGTTCTGTTTCTCTCATAATACTTTCCCTTCACTGACATGTATTAATGGAATACACAAAGCATAATATGTAAATGATGAGTACTTCTGCATCTTCAAGGGAATAAAGTAATGCAAGTTTAGGTAACAGACAAATATTTAGATGGGCAAAAATTTGATGTATTTTAAAATATATTTCTGTGGCAGGATTATTGCATTGTTCAGTTCTCCTCATGCGTATAGAAGAAGAAAATACAGAGACCATAGATCTTGAAATGTATATTATATATATATGTGTATAAATATATATTTATATCTGTATGTGTGTATTAGTACTTTAGATTTCTGTTCCAGGACTTTATTTCACCACTGGTGCCAGGAAGGTTGAGTGAGGAAGAAGGAGCAGCAAAACCAGGGAGATTTGGGTTTCAAAATGCATCTACAGGCAGCAAATTTTGACCACGGGAAAGAGAGAGCTCACAGCTAAGTTTCTGCTTTACGGAGCTCAGCTGAATCCTGGGACCAGGAATAATGTACACACACAAGGAGAAAAAACCCCCCTGGTTTCCAAGCATCAAATGTGACAAACTCACCCAGCAAGATCCAGGACAGGGTCTGGCCAAAGCACTGCTCCATGGGAAATCATGGGAATGTCACTTTGTGAAAAAGAGGCTGGGGGGAAAATCACACTCAAAAAAATATGAAGGGTGAGGTTCCTCAGCATAGTTTTTAGCTCAAAATTTTATGTTCTGTCTGTCCTAGTTGCAGGTTGTGCCAGAGGAGGTTTGTATTGGACACGGGGAAAAATTCCTTCCCAAAAGAATCTGCCCAGCCCTGGCCCAGCTGCCCAGGGCCAGGAGTCCCCATCCCTGGAGGGATTTCCAGCCCTGTGGGAGGCACTTGAGGACAGGGGTCAGTGGTGGCCTTGGCAGGGCTGCAGAAAGGTGGGACTGGATGGTCTTCCAGGGCTTTTCCAAAAGAAATGACTCCGTGATTCTGTTTTAGCATCCTGCTGGGCCCTGCTCAGGACAGCCTGTGACTCAGGAACAGCTCAGGGCTCTGCAGCAGCCACTGAGCCACCACGGCAAGCAGGGACCTTGGGTGGCCTGTTCTTCCCATTTTATGTACTGCTGGCTTCTGATAAACTGGGATATCCAGGATACAGAGGAGATGGGGTCAGCCCATGTGGTGATTAAAGGATGATTTATTGCAAAATCAGCCTCAGGGAAGGGCGAGACCTTCAGGTTGTTATATCCAGTGCGCTGACACCAGAAAACCCCTTTAATTCTAGTTACAATGTCTTTTATAAATTTCTTATCCAATCAGCCCCTTCCACAAAGCTCTCCTGCATCTTCATAAACCAATCATTAATTGCTGTGTTTGCTACATTTCTACTGCAATGCTTCTCTTTATCCAATCATAGAATTCTACAAAAACTTACTGCTGTACCTTTTACTTTTAACAACTCTATAACAGATTCTATTACCAAACTTTAATATTTTCTACTATCTTGCTTAACATATTTATTTGCTCATATAAGGCATATTTCTACTTGCTTAAAACATATTTCTATATAAACTACAAATGTCAGTTTTACTTTTTACTGTTCCAGACCCCCAAGCCTTCTCCAAGGCCTTAGGTCAGACATTGTTCCTGTCTCTGTCTCTGAGCCGGAATGCTCCAGGCCTCGGGAGCTCTCTGGGCCTGCATTTCCCACTTTGAGATAAATAAATGAAGTTGTTGCACGCCCACACCTGATGAGCTGTAATTCAGCTGAAAATCTGCGTTTCCACATGAGAGGTGCTGAAGGAAAGGAGCAGCAGCAGGTGGACATTGCAGCCCTGTTGACTTTTCCATTTTTCAAATCAGGACATGGGGTTTGGAATTAGAAAGGGAGATGAGTGATGGTGAGTTAGAAGTGTGAACTTGATAAATTCTCTCTCTTCGTGGTGATACCCATCACCTCAGGGAAGGTAGGAGGCTGCTGTAAATGACAGTTTACAAATTTTCGTGGCAGCAGCCTCCCCTTTGTGCGATACTGATGATGGATAAATATTTCCTAGTGGTCTGGCAGCCGACCTGGGGGCACGTGTGGCTTGCAAACCACTTCTCGTGGCCTGATCTTTGTCTCCTGCAGTCAGTGAGGGATGGCTGGCGGGACTGAGCCTTCCTCATGGAGACAGGCCATGCCACGAGCTGCATCCTGATCAGGCTGAGCCCTGCAGGAGCCCAGAGCCGCCCCCGAAACCAGCACTGGCAGCCTGGGGGCACAGCCCAACAGCACCACTCTGACCCGTGACAAGCCCAGTGCCAGGCAGGTGCTGCCACCCTGGGAACGTCACCCAGAGGATCCACGAGGGTTCAGGCTGTGCCTTGCACCTGTGAGAAAGGAACACTGCTCTCCCTGGCTGGGCTCACAGCCACGGGCTCTGAGAGCCCAAACTCACGATGGAAATCCATTGCAGAACTTCTTCAGCTGGTACAGGCCATCCCGAAATAGTGCATGGACAATGCATTTGGATTTGGGCCTTTTCAGATGCAGCTTGGGCCAAGACAGGTCATACCAGACTATCCTTGAGGTCTCTTCCCACCCTGGATTCCATGATTCCATGATTCTGTGAAGGGACTCTGTGACCTGGCTGATCCTTGGCATAGTGTCAGCTATAAAATCAGCCAGATAAATTCACAATAAAATTGAAGGATGTTGCTAGCGGGTAAAAATGAGATTTAGTTAAAAAGCAGTGGTTCTGTGGCTGCCCAAGAGAACACAGAGGACACCCAGCACCCAGGAGGGGCACCCAGCACCCAGGGAGAGGTGCAGGTGGTGCCAGGTCACTCCATCCTGTGCAGAACCTGCAGCTCCCTCCTGTCCTGTTCCACCCCATCCTTTCTGTCCTGGCTCTCATTAAAGCTGCAGCAGTTTGCAGCTTGATTGTCTGTATTCCCATCACTGCTCCATGCAGGGATTATCCTGTATTTTCCTTTCCTCCAAAGGGCTGAAAGTCCCTTGCGTGGCAAAGGCATTACTGGCCCCTGGGCTGGAAGCAGAGCGGGCTTTGGTACAGTGAGAAGTGTTAGAAATCTGGGCAGAATGTTCCCAAATCCATCAGGATCTTTAGAAGCCACTTTAATTTTATGGCTAAATGTGTTTGTATTTGAAACAGTGAATAGCCTGACACATGTAAATCTGTTTTTTAAATATTCAGGCCTAGCCGTGCAGAGAGGCCCAGACAGGCCTGAGACACATCTCACATCCCTGAAGTGTCTGTGGTGTGCACACAGTGAATACACAGAGCAAAGTGCAGGAAACCGGTTTATTTAAGCTTACCGTGTATTCTTTTCTTTGATAATCAGAATCAGAATTTAATAAAGACTCAGAACATCACCCAAAGAGGAGTCAAGTGCTCCAGGAAATGGGCCTTGCAGGGTTCTGCTCCCACACCAAGAGGACACAGAGCTTTTGTCCATCACTTCGGGGGATGAGGTCTCCCACTCCCACCCAGCTGCAGGGTAACAAAGAGAACAAAGAGAACACATCTGGCCTGCTCTGTATTCCAGGCATAACCAGGAGCTGCAGAGCAACTGAGAGCAGTGGAGAAAGGGAGAAGGGAGCCAGCCTGGGGCAGTGACCCAGAGCCCCTCTGCTGCTCTGTTCTGTGAGCAGGGCTGCTCTCCAGAGGCATGTCCCGCCTTGGAGAAAAGGAGCAGAAATATTTCCCATTCACCTGGTAACTCAACAAAAGCTGATTTGGAGCCAAAACTCCCCCAGCCCCTCTTCTCCCAAAGGGTCCCTGCCCGGGGAGCCTCCCCAGCCCCCCAGCCCAGGGCAGGAGCTCCATAAACTCAGAAAATTAATAAGAAGATGTTAAATGTTAAGATGATAAACTCCCCCGGGAATTACAGCCTGAGCCAGCACAGGATGGATCCACTGACCCCCAAACCCCTCCAAGGCACAAGCTGCTTCCCTCACCCACAGCCTCAGCTGGGAAGCTGCTTAGGGAGAGGCACCCCGTTCATGGCCACTAATCATTAACCCTTGGCCCTCCTGGTGATTGCAGGCTCAGGCCAGCAGCTGCTGCCTCTGGAAATGGCTCTCACGATGATCTGGGCTGGCTCTGTGTCAGCCCTGCTCTCCCCAGCGCAGGTTTCCTGCAGCCAGGACACTCCCCTGCAATGCAGCACCACCCGTGAGCGATGGGGCTCTGCCCTCCGCAGGGGCTGCACCGAGGCCGTGGCAGTGCCATCGATTTTCCTGCTGCAGCAGATCCTCCTGTCCAACAGCTGAGCCAGGAGACAAGGCTCAAAAACATCCTGCAGCTGGGCGTGTCTCTCAATGCTGGTGCCCACCTGGTCAGCTGCCCTGGCACTGGGGCACACGGCCCAGGGCTCGGTGCCAGCCCAGCTCTCGGCTTTGCTCCCCATCTGGTGCCACCCAGGCTCTAGTGCCATCCAGGATGGCACAGATGGTGGCCCCTGTGCCCAGAGCAGCACTGGGGCTGAGTCCCCTCACAGGCTGCCCACACCTCTGTCCCTCTGTCCATGGGACAGGACACTGCCCTCAGTGCCAGGGCAGGGTCCCACGCCTCTGCCTCCTCCTGGACCAGGGCAGTGCCCAGACCCAGCAGGATCCTCCAACAGGCCCCACAGACCAGGGGTCCTGGGGAGACATCTGTGCTTCAATTAATCCAAATCATGTTTTATTCAGCCATGGATCAAAAGCAGCCAACAGCAGAGTTTTCCAAAGGAAAAGGGTCACCCGAGACCCCTTTCCCTACTGAGGCAGTAACCACCAGCTCTCAAGTTGCCATTTAACTCCTGTCACTTGGTTTTTGTTCAATTCCCGCAAAAACCACTACTGGAATAACAAAAGCATTTACTAAGCAGAGCTCAATTTTTTTTTTTTTCTTTTGGACAAAAGCTCGGCAAGAAAACTGTTGAACAAATTGCTTTTGTGATTTCCCTGAGGATCCATCATTCTGCCTTCTATCAGAGCCCCAGTTTGGCTGCCCCACACGCTTGGTGGGCGCTGGCTGTGCATGTGTGGGGCTCGTCCAGCCTTGCCTTGGGTCTGGGCACAGCTCTGTCCCCAGCTCCTCCAGCACCCCCGGCCCAGCAGCCTGCCCTCACAATAAAGCTCCTGCTCCGAGAACATCTTCTTATTAATTTTCCGAGTTTATGGAGTCAGCTGTCACATAACAGCAGTTCCTCGTCTCTGAAGGAACACGGCATGCATGCGAAATGATTGCAAGAATATGTACCCTCAGGACATATTATTTTCTTAACTAAAATTCAAGTGCATACTTATTACCCAAATCTTTGTCTCAGAAACAGCTTTGCCTTCACATGATGGAATTACAAACCACCAGGCAGTTTTTAGGACTTGTATGCAAAACTGCTTTTTAGCATGGCTTTTGTAGTTGTCTTATTTATCTAATCTCCATGAGTCATAATTCCTTTAGGATCACTTTCTTTTTTCTACATTTCATCTCACCAAAACAAATTAAAAAATCAAAAAGCAATGGAAAAAACAAAAGCAAGCTGCTGCTCCAGCCCGAGTCGATGCAGTGTTGCACATGATTTGGATTTGTTGCACCATTTCTAATAGGAGCAGACACCCACAGTGCCTATGAAGGGAGTTCCCAGGCAAAAGACTCAGGCACAACATCTCTCTTGGAAAGGAGCAAAATGGAAAGTTAATAAAAAAGAGAGCAAGAGGAGGTGGAGTCCCCATCGCTGAAGGGATTTGACAGCCATGTGGCTCTTGGGGACAGGGTCAGTGGTGGCCTGGGCAGGGTGGGGAAGGGTTGGACTCGATGGCCTCAGAGGGCTTTTCCAACCCAAAGGATTCTGTGATTCTGTTCCTCGAGCAGATTTCCACTGCTCACCAGCCTCAGTCTCCAGTGCCAGACCATTGGCACTGACTCCTGCAGGTGCCAGCTGTGCCAGTGCCCTGCTGGCTCAGGACACAGCACAGGGGGCAGCTGAAGGCACCCCTGGCTCATTTCCATCTCCAAACTCTGGAGACCGTGTAGCACGTCCTCCAACCTCAGTGATGTGAGTGAACCAAGGACAAAGTGTTGTGTAAATTGAGATTGCAGACCAGTGACAGTCAGGAATCAGCCTGGATAGGACTGGGAATGTTTAATCTATGAGAAATTCATATTACAGAAGCATGGAAATGGGAGATTTAAACAGTTTACACCTCTGGAGAAATATTTTCTTTCCCTTCATGTCACTTCAGCAGCAAAACACCGAACCTTGTACTGTTCTGATTGGCCAGAACACCTACAAAATTATATTAACAGTGATCTTGCAGAGTGTTCCATCAAGATGGGACACAGAGAGCTGAGCCATAAATTTCTGTGAGGAAATGCTGCTGGAACCTGGTATCTTCTACATCTGCCCATCACTTTGCTTTTGCAGACTGGGTTGGGACAGGGATGATAAAGTGCAGCCAGGATGCTGCTGTGCCAAAGCCCATCCTTTGTATTTCAGTCACAGCAGAGCAGTGTTCCCTCAGCCAAGGGCTCTGCCTGTAAACAGCACCGGACGCAACACCTGCACCTGTCCTGTCGTGGGGCCAGCAGCAGGACAGCACATGAGAGCCCAGCCCAGAGCCTCAAAACTGGAATGTCCATCAGGATGAAAGGTGGACAAAAGGACAAGGGGAGCTGAGGAGTACAGGTGCACCTAAAACAGCCAGGAAGGGGAATTTCCATGGAGTCTGAGGCCAAGGATCACTGCTCTCACTAAGCTGCTTCCTTTCTTTATTGAAAGCCTTCAGACTCCAGACTTTCTGTCTAAAGAGGAATCAATAAGGAGAAAATTTGGGTGAAAAAGCGAAACGAGTGTATTTTCAGCACACAGATATAGAGGAGTGACCAAATGCAGAAAAGAGAAGGGCAGAAGACAGCAGACTTGTTTCTACCACTGCACCACAGCACAAGGAATATGATCCTTATCAGATGAACCCATTCATTTTTAATAAGCAGTCTGATGCAGTTGGACTCCAGTTTCTAGGAGTTGGATATCCCCTCAGCCCTTCAATATCAGCTGGCTCCTGCAGCTGCTCACTGAGCATCCGGTGACGCCGTGGTGCTGCAGGGGAGCGGGGCTGGGGGATCCCGCTGGGAGCTGAGCCCTGGCACAGCCCCTGCCCCACCCTGCCCAAAGGATCGCTGCCCTCCCTCGCCAGAGCTCTCCCCACCCCGGGCTTGGATGAAGCCGAGCCAGCTCAGCTCCCTGGGGTACAGAGGAGGGCAAAGCCCGGGGCACCCAACCCTGGGCAGCCCGGGGACTCGGGTTGGTGACTTTGTCCCACTGTCCCCAGGCCAGAGCCTTGGGCAGGTGCCAGCACAGGGGCTGCCCTGGGGACACATCTATGGGACAAATCCAACATCACCACGTGGTAACCTCTTCTTTGAGGCTGTGTGAGCCCAGGTGACACTGTGAGGTCTCTATAAACATTTACTGACCATGCAGCCCTCTGTGTCACCTCCTGAGGAACGCCCAGACTGGTCACCGTGGAACAGCACGTCACTGGGACCTCTGAGCACTGAAACAAACCCTGCTGGCCCAACAGGCAAGGACAAGGCAAGGATTAGTTCTACATCACGATGACATTTATCCACCCCTGGAAAATTACTGATCATTCATATTGATTCTGTTGCCTGGGTGCAGTGAGCCGAAACATCAAATCCAGAGATCCTCTGAGCTGAAATTGCAAACAGAGCCAAGCACGAGCTGAGCTGGGCAGGGGACGGAGCTTGGTCCATTCCTGTTGTGCTGCACCACCCCCAAAAGGTTTGCATTACCTCTGTCTCTGAAATTCAATATTTCCTCAGTGTCCTGTCTGCCAGAGCTGTTGCAGGTAACCCTTCCTGACCCTGGAACAGGGGATGAAATGATTTCCTCCCACCATCCACGCTGGCAGCGCGTCTAGCACTGACCTCGAACACTGCAGTGAACACAGGCAGGACGTTGTTCGTGCTATTTGGGGTTTCTGAAGATCTCACACCAACTCCCTGAGAACAAGCTGAGAAGGAGCTGTGAGTGCTGTGCAGCAGTGCTGAGGGCAGGGAGGGCAGTGGTCAGCGTGTCCTGGCCTAAAGCTGCCACAGGGAGAGCAGGATCTGGGCTGAGGGGATACTAGGAAATTCTGCTTGACCACAGGCCTGTTCTGTAGGGGAGGAGAGGAACATGAAACAGTAAAGCTAGAGGCAGGGAGGAGCAGGAGAGGAAGGGCAAGGATGGGCCATCAGCCCCCTGAGCAGCCCCCAGTGTCCCCAGGGCCGTGTGTGGAGTGCCCCAAGCAGCCAGCAAGCTCCAGGGTGAACCCGCTGCCTCAGCCAGGCTCCACCTTCCCCTTGGTGTCCTTCCACCCTCCTAAGGCTGGTCATGTCTAGGGGGGACTGGAGCAGGAAGGGATCCTCTGATCCTGGCAGCCTGGGGCAAGCCCGGTGCTGCAGGACAGCCCCAGCCCCATGCAGGTGTGAGTGGTGTCAGATGGGCACTGAAAAGCCACATTGGGGGTGCCCTGCACGAAGCCCCAGAACCCACCAGAGCTGCCTTGCTGA
Organism: Thryothorus ludovicianus; assembly: GCA_013397245.1. Classification (NCBI taxonomy): domain Eukaryota; kingdom Metazoa; phylum Chordata; class Aves; order Passeriformes; family Certhiidae; genus Thryothorus; species Thryothorus ludovicianus. The sequence goes on along the minus strand of VZTB01004926.1, from coordinate 302,066 downwards.
CAAGTTACTGCTCTCCTGCTTCCCTTCAGGCCCTTCCCCTTTGCAGGAACACCTTCACCCCAAAATTTCCTGGTCAGACTGCGAGGGGCTGGTGCAGGGTCCTGGGGAAGTGCTGGGAGCCCCGAGGAGCCTGTGACCCCCCCTGCCCCGGGGGGCTCCTGTGGATCCAGCCCACAGCCGGGAACCCTGCTGGAGTGCACGGCATTCAGCTCAGAACGCCTTCCAAAGGACATCTTCCACGGAACAATGTGCTCGCCTCTGGGACTGGAATTCTGTTCAAGCCTGATCTCTACACAGTGTACACGTGTCCGTGATTTATCTACACAGCCTGAGTTCTCGAGGCTACAGTTTTTAATCAGAGCTATTTGCATTACATAACGTCTTTTATTTCAGCCTGCATTTTGTTTAATTAGTTCTTTGTTAAATACATCAATGGCGATTCTACCCTGCCAAGCAATTCCAGATTAATTGCATTTGTTAAATCTTCTTCTTTTTCTTGTTTCTCATTTTTCCTGTGTTCCAAGGAGGCAGCAAATTTGGAAATTAATGGTATTTTCAAGTCATTACATTGTACAAACTCATGGGTATATTTCAAATAATAAACCTGAATATTCCCAGCTCTGTGTGTTCTTCTCCAGCCCAGGAGAACAGAAGTCTGGCTGTGCCTTACACTGGGCTGTAGCTGATGGGTGACCTTATTCCTCCTGTGACCCTGCAAGGGAACTCTCTAGGAAGAGGAGGACCGCAACCAGGGCAGATCTTCCCCTCTCCAAGTTTTGCTCTGTTTCTCAACCTGCCAGTGTGGAATTCAATATCCACAGTGAGATAATCACACTCACACAGCCCCCTCAGTGAGGGAGGAGACACCTGATCCCTGGGGATGCTCTGGCCCACCAGGAAAAGCAGAACAGGACTGAAAGGACTGGATTATAATTTCCAGAAATTAAAAGAGAGAGAAAAAAAAAAAAAGTAGCAGAAGAAAATAAAAAAAGAAACTGTAGATAATACAGACTATAATTAATGGCTGAGACAATTTAGTGATATGATGTTTGAGACAGGACACAGGGAATGGCTTCCCAGTGCCAGAGGGCAGGGACAGATGGGACACAGGAGAGGGATTGTTCCCTGGAAGGGGGGCAGGCCCTGGCACAGGTACCCAGAGCAGCTGAGGTTGCCCCTGGATCCCTGGCAGTGCCCAAGGCCAGGCTGGAGCAGTCTGGGACAGTGGGAGGTGTCCCTGCCACGGCAGGGGTGGCACTGGGTGGGATTTGAGGTCCCTCCCAACCCAAACCAGACTGGGACAGGATTCTCCACCCACCTGAGGGTGTCACCAGTGACAGCCCAGAACACATCCTCTGACTCCCACACAGCAACAGGAGTTACTGGGACAGATTTGCTGGAGCAGCCAGTGCCCAGGAGCAGACAAGAAGTTCATAAAGATGTTTTGGCTTTGGTGAAACAGTTTCAGCCAGTGACAGAGAGCACAGGTGATCCAGGGCACAGGTGATTCAGAAACACCGTTCCTTTCCCTGGCTGGCCACCAGCCACCTCTCCTCAGGAAAAGGGATTTCTTTTCTCCTTCCCCTTCCCATGGTGGCTCCCCAGCTGTGCTTCAGCAGCCCTGGGAAGAGCTGGCTGGGGAGGGAGCCCCGGAGAGCAGCCCGGGAGATGGGAGCCCTGCCTGGGGAGTGCCTGGGAGCATCCAGCTCCTGGGGCTGAGGGAGCAGCAGCAAGAAACCAGCAACAAAAAAGCAACTCAGGACACTAGAGTGTGGAAATGCACAGCCAGGGGAGGGATTTCAGGGAAGGGTTACATTCCAGGGCACGGTGCAGGAAACCCCTGTTCCTGTGTGCACGAGCTGCACACAAGCATGGAATTCATTGGAGAGTCCCACTGGCAGATCCTTAATGAGATTTCAGATAATGACCCAGGCTTTGTAGTTCGTTATTAAAAAAAGCTTCCCACAGTGTCAGACAACGGCAGTGCCTGGGAATAGGCAAAGTGGACGGGCACTTTCCTGATGGGAGAATGGAGTCTGCTCACTCAGGAGCAGGTATCTCCATTTTTTCCACTGCTGGGCTGTATATTTAAAGGATTCATTGTGTCTTGTGCTGATTGACTCAGTAAAAGCTCCTGGGAAATGCTTCTTTTCCTCTCCCAATCACAGAGAGCAAATTCCACTTGCTGTTTTTCCCAGGACAGCTCTCCTCTCCTCACGCCGTGGCTTTGCTCCCTGCCCAGGGTGACCAGGCTCCTGGGCCAGACTGGGTATGTTCTGTGCTCCCCAGGATCAGGTTTAAATTGGATAAACCCTGTGGATATTCACAGCTCAGTCCTGCCTGTTGCCCTGGTGCTCCCAGAGACTTGGTGTTGAACTGCCTGTGACTGGGAATGTTCAAATGTCAGGAGAGATTTTGAGGGCAAAAAGCCAACAGACAAGCCACAGCAGTCAAAGTACCCAGATATCCAGCTGTTTTCCAGAGGTGGAGGTCTCAGCACACCGTTCCTCCAGACACTGGGATAGAGGGGCTCAGAGGAGCAGCCACTGCTGCACCTTCCTGAATGCCCTGAGCTGGGCTGTGCCAGGGCACAGAGTGCCACGGCCTGGGGTGACATCCCCTGCTGCACAAGACGGTGTCTAGTGATCCCATTTTAGGATCACTGAAATTCAGCTCTTTAGGGACACCTTGGTGCAGACTGGCTTTCCCAGCACTCCAGGTCTCACCAAGCAGCCGTGGATGGGAAGCGGGACACAGAGCCACGAGATATAACTTTCCTGGGACGTCCAGTGGGGTGCCAGTTTGTGGGCATGAGCTGAACAGAACACAAACCAAGCCCCGTGAGCACCCCTGGGGACAGGCGTTGCTGGTTTCCAGGCTCCCAGCCTTGCCCGTTTTGTTGCTTTGTTCCTGTGAGGTGACATTCCCGGGCACACAGCCCTGCCCGTCTGTCCCCACGGGCGCGGGGTGCGTGTCCCACCCTGCGCCCCGCAAGGAGGTGGCAGCAGCTCCCCCCACACCCAGCACCCTCAGGAGGTGATCTGGGGGTGCCCTCCTCGCATAGCACCCACAGCCGCCCTCAGGCGGGTCCCAGCCCGGAGAGAGCCAGTGCTGAGAGCCAGGGACGCGCCTCCAGGGAGTGACCATGGCCCCCTGCCTGTCCCGATTTTGACAAGGTGCTCAGCCGAGCCGAGCTGGTTTGTGACCACGGGCAATACACATGGGTGCCTGAAATTATCAAGGAGGGAATAAATGGGAAATGCTGGGTTTTTTCCTTTTCAAGGCATATTACTGTCAGCAGCAGCCCTATTCCATTTTCACATCAGGAGCAGGGAATTCATTATTAATCTTGCTGCTGGAAGGATCTACGTTTCTATCCCTGTCTCTGTGTTCTTTATCTCATTTTTCTCGGTTTCTCCTTCTCTCTCTTTTTTGTCCATCCCAAATAATCTCACATCCAGGCAGCACTCCATGTTCAGTCACACAAAGAGAAATGCTAAACAGCCTTCTTTTATTTATGCTCAGCTCCCTTCTCACATGAGTAGCAATTTCACACTCAGGGTGCTCACACTGCTGTCTACCTGAATATTTCCTGGCACAGGTGTCCTGGCTGCCCCTGGATCCCTGGAATGTCCAAGGCCAGGCTGGACACTGGGGCTTGGAGCAGCCTGGGACCGTGGGGGTGTCCCTGCCCTGGCAGGGGTGGACTGAAATGAGCTTTAGGGTACCTCCCAACCCCAGCTGTGGTGGCTGGGACACCCCCTGTGACCAGCTGTGTCCCCCCAGAGTGGCCACATGCCAGCCCATGCCCATGGCACAAGAGGTGTAGCCCAGCCAGCTGCGACCTGAAGGATGGGGGAGCCCCAAAACCCCCAAACTGGGGCCCTTGGTTTGTAGCCACCAGTTCTGCCTGAAGATCCAGGAGCTTTAGCAGACCTGCAGCAAGGGAACCACCCAAATGCTCCTCTGGAGCTGCACTTCTCCTCCAGAGCCTCACACAGGGAGGGAATCTTCTGGGACTGATGGGCTGACTTGCGCTGAAACACCCCAGAAATATTTCCCAGAAACAGGAAAGCTTCAGTCTGAGGTAGCTGTGCCCTCAGGGAGGGGGCTCTGTGAGAGCCCTGCGAGAAACAAAGAGCTTTCTTCAACCTAAGAGCAAAATTAGAGGTCATAACATTGAAAAAAAGGAAAACAAGATGAAATGCGACACTGCTGCACTGGGAGGTGTTGTCAGTGATTCCCAGAGGTTACACATTAGTACAACATCGTTTCTTTAAAGAAGCAGCCACTGTGACAAACTCACTTGCAGGTTCTGGAGCAAGAAGGCAGAGTTGTGCATCTCCATTATACTCACATTATGTAAATGCATGAGGATAAAGGGCAGAGACTGTAAAACCGAGCAGATATATGGGAGTGCCGACCTTTGCTGTGCTGCTGCCATGTGCAGGAATGTGACAGAGCCAGGCACAGAGCGGAGCAGCAGCTCAGCTGCACACACAGACATGAATGCAGGAGCTGCTCTGCCAGGCTGCAGGGTCTCTCGCCCATCCATCTTCCAGGTTAATGATTCATAAGAGACCCGTGAAGGTCAAGGACTCTCTCGAGTGTCTCCTCTCTGCTGGAGTCCCGGAGGAAGCAGAGGGAGGGGGAGTTTGGAGAGTTACTGTGGTGGATCTCCTGCTCTGCTGGGAATCCAGTGCAGAGGGATCTGCAGGTGTGCCTGGGGCAACAAAACTCCCTGCGAAACTCAGAGCTGCTGAGGACACCCCAAAGCAGAGATCAGAGAGCAGGGTTGAACCTGCTGTGGGACAGAGGCAGGATGGGATGGGATAATGGGATTGGATTATGGGATGGGAATATGGGATGGGATGGGATAATGGGAGGGGAATATGAGATGGGAGTACGGGATGT
>VZTB01004926.1:272866-295002 GCA_013397245.1 Thryothorus ludovicianus | reverse complement strand
ATGGGATAATGGGATGGGATAATGGGGTGGAATAATGGAGTGGGATGGGATAATGGGGTGGAATTATGGGGTGGGATGGGATAATGGGATGGGATGGGATAATGGGATAGATAATGGGAGGGGATAATGGGGTAGGATGGGATAATGGGATGGGGTGGGATAATGGGATGGGGTGGGAAAATGGGATGGGATAATGGGATGGGATAATGGGATGGGGTGGGATTGAAGCTGCCCTGGACCTGTGTCTGCAGGCTGGTGCTCATGGACCTGCTCTGAGTTCAGCCAGGCTGGAGCTCTGAGGTGTCCTGGGCCCTACATTGCCAGGGAGTCACATATCCCTTTCTTTGCCATCCCTTTTCTCAGCCCCCAGAGTGAGAGCAGGGAGAATGCCAGGCAAAACCCCTGATCAGGCTCCCTGTTGACAGAGGATTGCACCTACACACAGCCCTGTGCCAGGTGCTCTGGGATGGCCTGGCTGCAGCACAGGCTGGAGCAGCTGACCCACTGTGGGCCCTTCCCAGCTGGTCCATGCCGTGGTTCTGAGGTCCTGCTGGGCTGGCAGAGCCGCTGCAAGGTGCCAGGGATGGACAGCACCTCCCTCTCCCCATGGAAGTGGGCAGGGAGAGAGGCACAGCCCGTCTGGCACCTGGGCAGAACAGAACAGAACAGAGCGGAACAGAGCGGAGCAGAACAGAACAGAACAGAACAGAACAGAACAGAACAGAGCGGAACAGAACAGAGCAGAGCAGAGCAGAGCAGAGCAGAGCAGAGCAGAACAGAATAGAACAGAACAGAACAGAACAGAGCAGAACAGAACAGAGCAGAACAGAACAGAGCAGAACAGAACAGAGCAGAACAGAACAGAACAGAACAGAGCAGAACAGAACAGAGCGGAACAGAACAGAACAGAACGGAACAGAACCTGCTGGGCAAGACGCCCCCTCTGCTGTGAGCTACACCTGCCCTCCCCACCACAGGTGTGAAAATAAAGGCTGCTTCTCAATGTGAAGATGGAAGAGCACCTGTGGTGCCTCCTGGGAAGGGGATGTGGGATCTGAGGAGTTTGAGGCACTGCGATTGCCGTGGTTTAAGGCTCTAGACACAGATAATGCTACACCAAGGTCAAGTGTTTTGGATTACCACTTCTGCAGCTCCCAGCTCAAACAATCTTACAGCAAGGTGAGACTTTGACTGACTTTATTACTGCAATTGTTCCCAAGTAAATCCTGTTTCTTGATTTTCTAGGCAGGCAGAAATAGAAAGAATTGGAAATAATTGCCAAGTAATCTTTTGCCTATGTGGTGATTTTCTCACTCTCCAGAGTCTGAAATTGGCTGTGGAAGAGACTTGGAATCTTTGAGGCCTCACTTGTGGGATTGGCCTGTGTTTACACAGCATGGAGAAGGATAATTCCTAGGGGTATTGACAAAACAAGTCCTGCTCCAGGAACAAAGGAGGATTCTTCCCATGCATCGAGTGAGGGGACAGGAAGACCCAAGCACTTACATTTAATAGCACAAAGGGTCCAGAACTTGACCATCTGGAAATTATTGCAGCAGGCACTTCCAGAACCTGCTTCAGCACTTTGTTCCCTACCTCCCCAAAAAAGATGAATGATGGTAAGGGTTTTAGTAACCCAGGAAAACAAAGTAAATAAACAAAGAAAAACCCAACAAAGGGTAGCAATTAAGAGAAGCAGAAATGAAGGTTTACACAAATGAGGGATTTAGGCCCCAGCCTAACAATGATCACAACCACAACTAATGACCCAAGGGCTGGAGAGCCTTTCAAATAATGGGAGGACAGAAGAGAACGATATTAAGCAAATATCTCATCATGGAAGAGGAGATGAGGCCTCTGAGCCTGTCTCTGAGGGACTGAGGCTCCACACAGGCCGGGTCAGGGGTTCCTAGCTGGGCAGGGAGGCTGCAGTGGCTGCTCTCAGAATTTTTCTAGACCAGAAGTTGGTAAATCCTTGAGGCTATCAGGGATGGTGATTTGGTACCCAAATGGCTCCTTACCTGCCTTTCTTTTTCCTGGTGAGGAAATACAAGTACATTAGGGGAATTAAATAATTTGCTGGTTTGTAATCTTCATCAGTAATTGTGACTTGACAGGCTGAATGTCACCACCAAACATGGCATCAACACAGCTCCATGTAGAGTTTCCTCCCCACAGAAACCACTGCAGCCAGGCATTGCCCTCGCTGCTCTGTGTGCATCTGCACTGGGGCACAATTCCTCCTCCCGGAGATCCCTGCAGGATCCTGCTCTGCTACTCGGTTCTGCTGCAGGGGGAGAGGTGCTGGGGACAGGAACACGGCTGATTTATTTTAAGGTCCTTGGTAGCTGTGACAAGCAGGCACAAGAGTCCATTAAACACAGAATAACCTTAAATGGTGTGTTTGCATAGCGAGGATATAAAAAAAGAAGGAAAACAATGAAAAGACATTTGCTGAACACAGACCTCTGCCACTTATTTCGCATCTGTTCAACCAACCTCGTCCTATTAGGAACGATTAATGTTTAAGGGATGTGGAAAATAAAATGGCCATAATAAATAGACACTGCTAATAATTACCACTTAGTCCTGTGTTCTGGTGAATTAACAGCAGGGCACAATGATGAGTATTAACTCTCACTCCCAGCTCTGGGTGCTGAGCAGGGGCCTCACAGCCCCCTGCCCACTGACACAGCAGCTGAGTGGGTGCACGGGTCAAGGATGTGCCGCTCTCTAGGAAAGAAGCAGATTTAGTGCCTCATAAGGAAATATTTATATTTTTCCAATCACTCCTTTAGCAAGAGGGTTCGCAGAAGGGCAGAAACTCTTCCTGTAAGCTCAGAGAGAGGGGATCATTCCCAAAATCTGCAGTGGGCTATCAAGGGGGCTGGGAGGAATAAAGTGATTCCTAAAACAGGCCAATATAAAACTCAGACCATAACAAAAGCAGTACAGAAGACACAAATCTCCGCCATGAGCTCTGGTAACACATCCAGTATTAAAAACTACGTGTCTGTCCCTTGTTTTTCTCATTTGCCAGTGACAATATCACCATCAACCATCAGAAGGTGGTGGCATCCAGGTTCCCAAATGAAAGGTGCCTTCTTATCTGGATGAGGCTCGTGGATAAATTCTTCTCTTTAGTGAGGTTTTAAATGTGATCTTCCTCATGACCCTTGAGGACACGCTGGAGATTGGCCCTGTATGGGCAGGCAGCGAGGCAGAGGAGAGGCTGAGAGGGGAACTAGAGCCACGGGCTGCAGTTCAGAGCAGTGCTGGCTGGAGCTGGGGCTGCCTGGGGTCAGTGTCACGGGGGGTGGGATGTTGAACCTCCTCTTGAAGCCCTGGATGACAGGGCAGGATGAACACAGTGCCAGCAAGACAGTGCCAGGGCAAACCAGACTTCTACTGCCTGTACATGTAAAACCAATTTGCACTTGGGCACACAAACAGCCACAGAGGCCAGGGAGAAGAGCACCCAGGAAGGTGTTCACACCTGGAAATGAGTAAGTTTTAACTGCACAAGGGATAAATAATGATTCCACTGTGCAATACTTCTCCAACAACCAATCCACACCGACCTGCCCAGTCCCTGGAGTTGGAGCTCCCAGGGTGAGTAGGGCCACGGCTCACGGCTGTGTTTGACCCCTGGCCTTGCGGCTGTGTGCCTGGGAAGTGTCCCTGCTCCACCTCCCACCACCTGGCTCCTAAATCCTCAGTATTCCTGACCTGAAACTGCACTGGCAAGAATCTGTTCTCAGCTGAAAGGTGCGGAGTGAAAGCTCCAAAGCTGCTGGTCTTGTTTGCTGTTACAGACTGCCCAGAATGGCAAATGCTGCTGAGGAGAGCCCTGGGCTGGGCTCACACAGCGACAGGAACTGAGGGGAGTTGGATGAGCTGAGCTCACTGAAAGCCAGTGGGAGAGGCAGGGACACCCTCCCGGAGCCACGGGTGCCTGCAGGAACCCCGGGACAGGGAATTATCACCCTGCAGGTTTCCAGACCCCTGTCATGGGGGGCGAACACACCACGCATTCTCCTCCAGGGCACCCTGCTCCTGCTGCCACCCCTCTCCTGCCCTTTGGAGAGCACAGCCCCAGCTGACGCCACCCTGGAAGTCACCCCTGCTCTTCACAGAGCTGGGGGCAGCTCTTGGTGCTGGCTCCAGGCTCACAGGAAGGCTCTAAGGCTTTTGGACTCACACCCACATAAGAAACCAGTTTGAAGACTCGTGCATTGTCCTTGGGTCAAAACTGGAGCCTGATGGAGCTACGGGTTCCTGGATGACTTGGAAGCCTATGTTGGATGAGGAGGAAATTAAAGACAGGACAAATGAGTTTCAAGGAGAACAGTGCAGAGGCTCCCTTCCCCACTGAAGATGTTGGCTGCAGCTCCCGGTGGTGAGGAAGTGCCACCATGGACAGAGGAATGGCCATTCCTGAGCTCTGGGCATGACAGAGGGTGAAACACTGGGATAATGCTGGAGAAAAGTTTCAAGACCTTATGTTTGACTGTCCCACACCACCAAAAATTGGCAATGACCAAGCGTAAGACATCCTGAGGCAGGCAGCAAAAAGCTGCCCTTTGTACTTTCTGCAGATATCACAACATTGCCGCTGTATTTTTAACAGAAATTGGAGGGGAGCAAAGGAAATTCATGTGAAGCAAGCAGTGGCAAAATGGTTCCAAAATTCAAGGAGAGCTTGTATCATGGATCATCAGAAAATACTTCCTGCCTTTATCACAGCTGTAAAAACTGCAGGAAGAATGTCTGGAATACAGATATGAAAGACCACAGTCACCTTGCCATTCCAATCGCGTACTGCATTTACATCACTGACTTAATGAAAAATAAATCATGATTCACTCACTCTGGACAGCCTCCTGGAAAATGACAGGCAAATAACAAGATATTTATGTATTTATCGCTATTTCTGAGAATTACTTAATAATGCTATTAATGGGGATGACATCTTCTCCCACTTCAGGAAGCTCCTCTTACTGTGATTAGCCACGATGTTACCAAGGGACTCTTCAGGTTTTCCTGTTTCCTTCCTTCCTTCCTTCCTTCCTNCCCTTCCCTTCCTCCCTCCCTTCTCCTGCCTCTGCTCCTCTCCCTGGCTCCGGGTGCCTGCAGGGTACAAAGCCTCCCCTGGAAGACTTTCAGGCTCTTTGGTGGTTTCTTTTCTTTTGTTCTCACTGCAACTCTTCTGTAACAGCGTTTTGTTAAAGGCAGTTCCCAGATTCCCCCTGAATGGCTTCCTATGGACACAGGCTGGGAGAGCTGGGAATGTTCCTCTGGAGAAAGGAAGGCTCCAGGGAGAGCTCTGAGCCCCTGGCAGGGCCTGAAGGGGCTCCAGGAGAGCTGGAGAGGGACTGGGGACAAGGGATGGAGGGACAGGACACAGGGAATGGCTTTAGGCTGGAACAGGGGAGATTTGGGTTGGATATTGGAAATTGGGAATTCCTGGCTGGAATGGAATTCCCAGAGCAGCTGTGGCTGCCCCTGGATCCCTGGCAGTGCTAAGCTTTGGGGTCCTTTCCAACCCAAACCATTCTGGGCTCCTCTACCAGCAAAGTGTGAACTGCGAACCCCCAGGAAATCCAGGGCCTGCCTGGTTCCTTCTCCCAGTTCCCAACCTGCTGAAAGCCTCAAGGGCCTCATCCCAGAACGGCGCCAGGGCAGAGAAGTTCAACATCTCAGAGCCCCAGGTGAGCCGCCCTGTGAGCCAGGAATGGGCACTGCCGCTCACTCTGAGCTCTCCAAAACTCTGAAAGTTTGATAAATCAAATGTATTCTTTTTTCACACTCCTAAACACATGTTATCTCACTGTAATATGATTTCAGTCCCCCTAGAGAGACCTCTGCAGGAAGCTGGCATCTTGTGCTTAACACAAAAACCTCTATTCTCCACCAGAAAATTTACTTAAAATTTAAAATAATCAAGTAAGCGCCTAAGAGTGAAAAACATAAGGAGAAGTGAATGTTGAAAATAAAATCTATATATAACATGTTTCAGCCCTGGGTTTTGGTTGGGTTTTTGTGGGGGTTTTTTGTTTGTTTTTAGTTGTTTTTTGTTGTTTTTTTTTCTGGAAAAATCTGAATGTGGAAGTGTAGCAGAGGAAATAGAAAATATAAAATACAAAATAAATATGAATTATAAGTGAAAGGTGATGATGTTGACCCTCAAAATGAGCTTAAAACAATTCCAGACCATCTGCATTCCTGGATAAAAAGTGGTAAAGCAGAAACAGCCATTTACTGATGGCTGTATCTTTTAGAGCAGCTCAGCCCCTCTTGTGCAGTTCAGCACAACAACTGGCACCTACTGACCCTGGTGGTCTCTAGAAACTAATCAGGGAAAAAAAATTGAAGAGGGCCAGGCATTATAAAAATTAAGGGGAACCAACTGAAAGAAACCACTCAAAACAACAAAAATAAACCATCACAAGGATATAAGAACAGATGCCAGAAGTGTTGAAAATTTGATGTTATTCCAAACCACGGTGGTCCAACACTGAGCAGGAATTCCCAACCCTCTGACAAATTTTGACATAAAAATGAAAGAGAAGATTGAAATAACAGCCCTCACTTCTGAAATGGCCCTTATCTCTGTGGTGTTTGCTAACACTACTCACAGGCAAAGCACAAGGGTGGAAACTAGAATTGCATCCTTTACTGAGCACACTTCTTCTCAAAGATAGGAAGAAATATCACATCCAGCATAAACCACTGCAATTTGGAAAAGAGACGCCAGATCACACCTGAAACCATGGCCTCACTCCCCCTTCCGCTCAAAAGTCTGCAGACAAGCAGCAACAGAGGAAAACTGAGCTGTTGGCACCATTTTTACCACACATTTCAGAAAGATTAAAAGAAATTCATGACCCATTTTAGACACTGCCACCACAGCCACACACTGGTGGGGGCACCAGTCACAGGATCATAGAGCCACTCATGGGTTTGGATGGGAAGGAAACCTGCAGGTCACCTTTGTATCCTCCTGCCATGCCAGGGACACCTCCCACTGTCCCAGGCTGCTCCAACCCCAATGTCCAACCTGGCCTTGGGCACTGCCAGGGATCCAGGGGTAGCCACAGCTGCTCTGGGAATTCCAGCCCAGCCCCTGCCCTTAATAACGGGGGCTGGAGCACACACCTGATGAGGAGCAGCTGAGGGAGCTGGGAAGGGGCTGGAACACCAAGAGCAGCTCAGGGAGCTGGGAAGGGGCTGGAGAATCCCTGAGGGAGCTGGGAAGGGGCTGGAGAATCCCTGAGGGAGCTGGGAAGGGGCTCAGGCTGCAGCAAAGGAGGCTCAGGGGCCTTGTGGCTCTGCACAGCTCCTGCCAGGAGGGGACAGCCGGGGGGATTTGGGATCTGCTCGCAGGGAACAGGGACAGGAGCAGAGGGAACTGCCTCAGGCTGGGCCAGGGGAGGTTTAGGTTTAATAACAGGTAAAATTTCTTCAGGGGAAGGGTTGTCCAGTCCTGGCATACGCTGCCAGGGCAGTGGTGGGATTCACAAAACGCGTGGATGTGACTTTTGAGGCCGTGGTTTAGTGGAGAACACGGTGGTGGCGCTTGTTGGTGGCTGGACTTGCTGATCTTAGAGGACTTTTCCAGCATAAACATTTCTGTCATTCTATGGTTCTGCACCTTCTCCATTAATAGCTCTGCAATCAATATTTGGGTGCAAAAATACTCCATGGAGGATGGATGGCAGCTGGCCCTTAGTAGGATTAAAAACCTCTCTTTTTCCTTCATTCTGTGAGAGCCAGTGAAACTCAGCACAGGGACATATCTGCAGCAGCTTTGCATAAAAATAACATTGTTTTCCTTGGAATATTTTTAGCAGAGAGCTGGAGCTGATGCTGGAGCGTCTCTTCATCCAAACTTGTTAGAGAAGGGTAAATTTGCATTTTGGACTGTAAAAAACATGTTGAAAAGCAAGAAAAATACTAAATAAACTGATTTTAGGTATTTTTTACCTGGGTATAAGACAAAGATCAAAGATAGGGTGCATTTCAGTTGCTGTGATTTGTCTTTTAGTCTCCAAGGAAAAATTTTTCACTTAAAAGAAGGGAAAAAACTAATAATAAAAAAAGATCACAGGAACCAACCTCGAAGTGGCATCTGGGCTCTGCTCCTTCCCCACGCAAAGCCATCACAACAGGAAGACCGTGAGGGGTGGCACAGCCCTGCCTCGGGTCAGTCCCCTTGCTATTGTGTTTCCCATTTTCCTCCCCTTCCATGTTTTATCCCTTCCAAAGGGCAGGAAGAAATTAAAATGTTTCTTGAAACCTTCCCAGCACCTTCAGCCTTGTTCCTTTCCCAATCCTCACGCAGTATCTTGGCTTTCTACTCCTGCTAGTACTGTGTGAGAACCTCGGAGCATCTGTAAAGGGAATGACAATGGTTGTAGTTAATCACAGGCCAAAAAACAGCCCAAAAGTGGCCAAACAGGATCTTGAGTGAGATGGATGCATCCCTGGTGAGAGGCACTCACACAGGGTCCAAGGCAAGTATTTCTCTGCTTTCTTTAAAATGTTTCCAAGGGAGATGCTACAACAGTCACCTCGCAGTGAACCCAAGGAGAGAAACTTCACTGCTGAGAAATAAACACAACAGTTAAATATGGTTCCTGCTCAGCCGAGGAAACATCCACCCTGGTGCTTAAAAGAGAAAGATGGAAGATTTCCTGCATGAGGAAATCCTCCTCATTAAATGATCTGCAGAGAGCAGCTTCTTAAATAAAGCTGGGAACAATCAAAGCAGGCTGAGCAATGGCAGCCATTCCAGCAAGGGCTCACAGGAGCAGAACAAAGGCCCAGTGACCTGGAACACCTCACAAAAGAAATGAAACTCATATTTTCGAAGCCGTGTCCCCAGCAGCCACTTAGGAACAGTTGTTTCGGTGTACTCCATCGAGCACTTTAAAGATCAGCACTTGAGTTGTGCACTCCAGTGCATCATCGGGTAAATGCTGCCTTCCACCCGANCCACAGAGCCTGATCCCTCAGAGCCTGATCCCACAGAGCTGGGTGATCCCATAGAGACTGATCCCACAGAGCCTGATCCCACAGAGCTGGGTGATCCCATAGAGCCTGATCCCACAGAGCTGGGTGATCCCATAGAGTCTGATCCCACAGAGCTGGGTGATCCCATAGAGTCTGATCCCACAGAGCCTGATCCCACAGAGCTGGGTAATCCCACAGAGCCTGATCCCTCAGAGCCTGATCCCTCAGAGCCTGATCCCACAGAGCCTGATCCCACAGAGCTGGGTTATCCTTCTTGCCCTGGCAGGGCCTTGCAGCACTCTGGACACACTCTGGGCTCACTCTGGGCTCACTCTGCGCTCACTCTCAGCACTCTCTGGACACACTCTGGGCTCACTCTGGACACACTCTGGACACACTCTGGGCTCACTCTGGGCACACTCTGAACACACTCTGGGCACACTCTGGGCTCACACTGGGCTCACTCTGGACACACTCTGGGCACCACTGGCAATCACCCTCTGGTGACAGGCGAGGGTTTTGGCTCCGCTGTGCTCCCAGGGCCCTGGACTGGGCTGGCCACACAGACATTCCCTTCCAGAACAAGAGGATAATCACACACAGGTACAGCTGGATGGGGATCTGCTCTCTCCCTTCAGAACTCATCGGATCACTGAATCATTCAGGTTGGAAAACCCCTCTGAGCCCATCAAGTCCAACCATTCCCCCAGCACTGTCAAGCCCACAGTGTCCCCAAGTGTCACATCTACAGGGCTTTTCGATCCCCCCAGGGATGAGGACTGCACCCAGCTATGCCAGGGCTGGACTGTCCTTTCCACAAAGAAATTGTTCCCAATATCCAATCTGAACCTTCCCTGGTGCAATTCAAGCCTGTTTCCTCTTGTTCTGTTGTGTCTTTGCTCCCAAACCCCCCTGTCTCCACCCTTGTGCCACAGAGCTGTACAAAGCCAGAGGGTGTCCCCAATCCCCCTTTTCCCCAGGCTGAGCCCCTTTCCAGCCTCCTCAGCCTCTCCAGGGGCTCCAGCCCCTTCCCAGCTCTGTTCCTTTCCCTGGCCACGCTCCAGCCCTCAATGTCTTTTCTGCCACAGGGAGCCCAGGGTGGCCCCAGGATCTGAGGTGCTGGCACATCCACAGCAGAGGGGGGGATGCTGCTCTGGTGGCCTCACCCCAGGCTCTGCTGACCTCGCTGCTCCCACCGTGGCTAAACCCCAGATCCCTGAATTTAAAGCAAGTGTTTTTGCTCTTCATAACAGACTTCAAAGAAAAGTTGGTCTGAGCAATGTCTGGAAAATACTGATCAGCCAGAATATCTTTCTACACCTGAGGAGAAAACATAATGAAGCTGAAGATGATTCCATACAGCTGGGATGACCTCTAAGGAATGGGTCATTTATTCCATCTACAATGAACTTCAAGGAATACTTTGGGTTGTTCGGCATTTCAGCTATGATTTTCCCTCTGAAAGAGATAAAAAAAGGGAACAAGAAAAAGCCCTGCATTTCCTTCCACTGTCACATCTTTTAAATTCTGAGTGCAATCTGAGTGTGCTATTTCAGACATACTCAAATATACAATAATCCCATCATTCATAGCAAGCAGTCCTTGCGGAAAACAGAAGGGTATTAATCTGTTCCGGTGTATTTAAATTGCAAGCCCCGGCTCAGGAGATGGCCCTGGGTGCAGGGAAGGGAAGGAATCGCTCTCACTCTCAGCGTCCCCGTCTCCTCCGACGCCGGGCGTTCACCTCCACAGGGATCCGCTCACTCTGGGAATGTGGCGGCCTCAGCACTTCTGGCACTGCACGGGGCTCCTTCGTCCCCAGATATCCACAGCTCAGCAAAACGTGTAATGAGTGTCACTCCCCATTTCACCCAGGAGCGAGACAAAATGAGATCCAGGCTGAATTATTGTCTCAAGAGTCTGCTCAGGCCGTGCTCAAAGAGATCAGCTGGGCATTTGGAGCCCACACTTTGTCATGTTCATAAACTTCAGCCTTTACTTTCCTGACCTATCAATCTTTCATCTCTCTCAAGTACTAAATTAATCTTATTTAGAAATGTCAATTAAACCGGTCAATTTTTTGATGGTATTAGAAAGTACTTGATATCTTTGCTGCCCTTTAATTTTATGAAACAAGAGAGATTAATCCTGAAAAAAAAAGCCCCTCCAGCAATAAGTTTGGCTGTAAAATATTAATTTTTAATGACATTAGGTTGGAACAAAATATTTTTTCTCTTTTTGTAAACAGGCAGAAAATCATATTTGCAGTACTTATGAAATGAGGTATTAATGCAAAAAGGAACCTACAGGAGTAAAAACAGTGTGGAGTGTGCTGTGTAGCAGATTTTAAGGAGTTAACCTTGGCCAAAATTTCAGAAAACACCTTAGCTGAAACTTACTTGCTTAATTAGGCACCAAGATTTTGTACTCTTTTTCCTGTTTCGGTATTTTTAAGGACGGAAGTGAACATATTTAGTACCTCTTCTCCTGATGTGGACTGGAACCAGCCCAATTAAGGCAATGAGGCGTCTCCAGCTGACGTCAGTGGCGTGACGCAAACGCTCTGAGGGCAGCACTGGCCCCACGGCCCTTGGGGAGGAGATCCCCTGGCTGTCCCCATGGCCTCCAGTGTCCATGGCCACCAGTCCCCATGGCCTCCAGTGTACACTGACCCCAGTCCCCATGGCCTCCAGTGTCCACTGACCCCAGTGTCCATTGATCTCCAGTGCCCACTGACCCCAGTCCCCACGGCCACCAGTGCCCACTGACCCCAGTCCCCATGGCCACCAGTGCCCACTGATCCCAGTCCCCATGGCCACCACTGTCCATGGCCTCCAGTGTCCATTGACCCCAGTGTCCATGGACACCAGTGTCCACTGACCCCAGTCCCCATGACCACCAGTGTCCATGGCCTCCAGTGTCCATTGACCCCAGTGTCCACTGATCTCCAGTGCCCACTGACCTCAGTCCCCATGGCCACCAGTGCTCACTGACCTCCAGCCCTCACTGACCCCCATTCCCCACTGACCCCCAGTCCCTACTGACCATTCCCCCAGCACTCACCTTCGCCCCAGGACTTTTGCCAAGGCTCACCCACGGGATGCTCTCGAGCCTCCAAAGCACCTGAGGGCCACAGCAGCATCTAGACACTTGTGATGGCCCCTGGGCTGGGCAGTGGCTGGGCAGCTGTGGGACACGGTGGCATGAGCACTGCCACAGGCAGTGGCACAAGCAGGGGGGTCACGGCTGGGTACCCACTGAACATGGGCAGATACAGCATCCCCACGTTTGCTCAGAACTGAAGCTCTCTGTCCACTTCTCCTTTTGGATCCTTCCCACCCCCTGGAGATGCTGCAGCAGCAGGGGAACATAGGGCACAATGTGACAAACACCAAAAATGGAAAGGGAGAAGTGGGGAGTGGCAGAAGTCACATCATCTCGTGTTCATCCTGGTACAGCATCCCTCCAGCTTCGTCCATGGGATGTTGACCAAGTTGTGGGATGTCCTTCCCACTGTCCAAAAGCCGAGATCTTCCCGCAGCTGGCACCAGCTCTCTCTTTATCTTCTCCGTGGCACCAGCAGGCCTGGAATTTGGGATTTTACTTCTTCCTGCGAGAGAACCTGGCTGTTTCAGACAAAGCTGAGCACTGTGAACACTGAGGTGCAGCTGCACTCAAGCACTCCATGCCCGGGGGAATCATGCAGAGCCAGTTTGAACACTGGGGCACAACCTCTATGGCACCTGCACCCCTCCAGCACTTCCCCCGAGGTCCTGGGGAGCCGAGCTGGGCAGCAAGGAGGGGGTCCCCAAATCTCCCTCTGCACAAGGGCTGCGGCAGCCGGGGCTGGGCAGAGGCGAGGCGGAGGCAGCGATTTTGGCGGCCGGCAATTGAGTGCGAGCGGGAGCAGCGGCGGGGGCTGAGCAGCGGCAGCGCCGCGTTTTAAACCGATCCCTCCCAAAGGGAGCGGTCGTGGGGCTGCACTCGGCCCCGGGGGCTGCTCTGCCGTGACTGATCTCAGCAGCTCCTCTTTAAATATGTGCTTAATAAAACCTCGTTTAAAGAGCAGCACGATGTCCGCTGGCCGCACGCTTCCCTGCCTTCTCTCCTGACAGTTTTTCAAGGGACTGAGTTTTTGTGCTAAATAGGCCCATAGGCACCTCCATCTCTTTTCTGGAGTTATATATCCACTGATAACACCATCAAAGCCATTTCTGGGTGCATTTAATGTGAAAATGGGGGAGATTGACAGGAAAGGGCTTCTCTGCACCAGTGTCTGGGAGCACCACTACTCACAATGACTGAACTGAGGGGACCCTCCCTTCACATGCCAGGTACCTGTACCAGGTAATAAATCCTGCTGTGGCTTTCATCCTTCCTCTTTTCCTTCTGAAAGACTCCCATACTGAGTATCTATAACAGACAGGGACTCAGTGATCTTTGTAAGAGATTTTTAAAAATACATCAGGCTTAACATCAATAGCAGAGACAGGGAGCCACATTAATAAATCCACAGCCCTAAACCAAGGATTATTTTTATCTGGCTGAGATACTGATTTTTATTATAAAATGTTCTTCAACAGCAAAACCAAAGAATGATGTCACCACTAATCAGGAGTCCAACAAGAACAGAAAGTGGATGGAATATATGGGACCAAATACAGTGACAGAACCCAGAACAGCTCTTTCTGAAGAGCAGCAACTAAAATCTGGATTCTAGTCAGAGATTTTCATGCAACTGCCCTGATTTTTGTAAATTCTCATGTTCTGCAGAGCCCATCTCTCCATGAGCCTGGTTTTCCTGTGGCTCCAGCAGTGCCAGACTTGGGCCAAGCCCAGCAGCCTGAGGGACAAAAGCTCAACCCTGGGCAGCCTGGGCTCATTCCAGAGCCAGCCCGGGCTGCAAAGCATGGCTGAGCCAGAGATCTCCGAGAGGCTCCCTGTCTGCAGTCAGTCCTCACATTTTGTTGGTTGTTTTGGGGTTTTTTTAACTCATAGAAGATGTTCAGGGAACAAAAAGCATCGTGGAGAATGAGAACAACAGTTCAGTACATTATTACAGAATAGAATGGAATGCAATGGAATGGAATGGAATGGAATGGAATGGAATGGAAGAGAATAGAATAGAATAGAATAGAATAGAATAGAATAGAATAGAATAGAATAGAATAGAATAGAATAGAATAGAATAGAATAGTTCAGTTGGAAGGGACCCACAGTACTCATCTGGTCCAACTGTCTGACCACTTCAGAGCTGACCAAATCCTAAGGACATCATACAGTATTATTGATATTTCCTTTTTGTGTGATCCCAGTGCCAGCTCAGTCTGCCAGCACTGCACCCTGTGGCCACTGTGCCCCACAGGCAGTGTCCTGCCTCAGCCAAAGCAAGGAATGCTGGTGGCTGGTCCCAAAAACAGGAGCACTGTGCCCTGGTGGGCCCAGAGATGAGCTGGGTTTGGCACAGATTGATCACAGAGGCTGTTGGAGGAATCCCCCAGGCACCGTGGGGCAGGGCTGTGCCCCCCCTAGGGCTGACCCCAGCTCCATGACTGCCACAGGAGGGGCTGCAAGCAGCATTCACAGAGCCACAGAATCACAGAGGTATCTAGAAGGGCTTGGAAAAGCCTCTCACATCATGCAGGTCCCCCAGCACTGCCATGGCCACTCCTAAGCCATGTACCCACGTGCCACATCCACAGGGCTTGACATCCCTCCAGGGATGGGCACTCCAGCACTGCCCTGGGAGCTGTACCAGGGCTGGACAGCCCTTGCCATGAAGGAATTTTTCCCAGTGTCCACCCAGAGCTGCCCTGGCCCAGCCTGAGACAGTTCCCTCTGCTCCTGTCCCTGTTCCCTGGGAGCAGATCCCAAATCCCCCCGGCTGTCCCCTCCTGGCAGGAGCTGTGCAGAGCCACAAGGACCCCCTGAGCCTCCTCTGCTCCAGCCTGAGCCCCTTCCCAGCTCCCTCAGGGATTCTCCAGCCCCTTCCCAGCTCCCTGAGCTTCTCCTGGGGCTCCAGCCCTTTCCCCAGCTCCGTTCCTTTCCCTTCCCTGCTCCATCCCCTCCATCTCCCCTCTCAGGAGGAGCCCAGCTCTGGATATGGGGCTGCAGGATCCTCAGCAGGCACAGGGGACAGGCACTGCCCTGGTGCTGTGGTCACACCACGGCTGATGAGGATTTGAGGATTTTCTCTGTTTCAGGAGAGCTGTGG
Source organism: Thryothorus ludovicianus (assembly GCA_013397245.1). Taxonomy (NCBI): domain Eukaryota; kingdom Metazoa; phylum Chordata; class Aves; order Passeriformes; family Certhiidae; genus Thryothorus; species Thryothorus ludovicianus. Next base: position 279,773 of record VZTB01004926.1, on the reverse strand, counting down.
AGCTGTGGGGCAGTGCCAGTGAGGTGCCCCTGGCTGCCCAAGGCTGAGAGGACAGTGGCACAAAGGTGCTGAGCTGCCTGGAGGCTCTGTTGGCACCAGGTGTTCAGCACTTGCCTCAGCACACATGATTGTTGGGTTGGGTTTGTTTCCCCTCTCTATTTTTTTTAAGGGCTTGTTGAATAATTAGCCAGAGTTTGCAGTGTGACAGGACTGCTTCCACCAGGGAACAACAACCCCTGCATGGTGCCCACTGTGGCTGTGCCGAGGGCTGGGATGGAAGAAAAACTAAACTTTTCCAGCTGCAGCTTTGCCAAGTGGGGAGAAAATTGTGAAAAGAGCTTGTGAGCTGAGAATACACCTGCATTCAACACAGTGTCTCTTTTCAACACAAAATACCTTCCTGGCTCCAAGATCCCTTTCCTGATTAAAGTTTTTGAAACTGGCACACTCCTGTAATACATTTTGATGAAATCCCATTCTCCAGTGAAATTGTTATAGTGGATAACTTCCAGGCAACAGTAGCAGGAAGACTGTTAATCAGGATCAGGAGAATATAGAGTGCCTGCAAACCCAGCATTAAGCCACCCATGACAGACAGTCCCCAAATTCATGGCTCACACAGAACAAACTTATTTTTGAGAGCAGAATTACAAAGATATAAAAACAGGAAAAAAGCCTTGAAAGCCAGAACGTGATTGCCTTCACATTGCTCCATTCTGCAGCTGACATCAGGCAGCTGAGGCTTTAAGTCACAAAGTACAGACTGAAATCCATCCTGCCCAGGGTTAATACAGGAACGACCCAGCAATTTGTGGCCAGGCTGAAATGGTGTGAGATAAGCTGGGAATGGAGGGATCGTGCCTGCTCCAAATCCCAGTCGCTGTGGGCAGAGTGGAGCTGGCTCCCTGAGCTTCTCCTGGCTGGATTCCAGTGTCCCATTAGGCTGGGGCCAGCAGGAACCTGTCCCTCTCCTGCTGGAGCACTGCTGCCCAAATCGCTCATAAATTCAGATTAACCTTTAAACTGGGGACAGAAAGCTCAGAGCTGCACGGAGGGAGATGGGTTTGGAGGCCAGGAACCACGGGTCAGGAGCTGTGAAGGTCTGCAGGGAGTTAAAGTGCTTTATTGGAATCCAAGAGAAAATACATTTGAGGTTGAATTACCTCACTTCCTTCCAGAGATGGACTTTTATTTCCCTGCTATTCTGAGTCTCTTCAAGCACAGGAACATGCATCAATGAGGCTCCAGAGGTGCTGCAAAAGCACGAATTCAGAAAAACAGAGAACAGAAGCAAAAGGCTCAGGGAGAGGTGACCAAACTTTCTGATTATCTCCCCTGTAAATGATCATTAACTGGCTGATAAATGGAGCCACGTGACTTTGACATCACTGATGAATGACTTATTGCAGAAAACATGAAGATTGATGCATTGTTCAGCCTTAAACACATGATGTTAATTCACTCGTAGGGCCTACAACCTGGAGTCCATCAGCATCTATAATTAAACACGTTGCTTCATGAATTTTACAAATATGGCAAAAAGTTGCTAATGGAGTGTCTTAAATTCTGTTGACATTCATTTAATCTCTTTGGTTTCTCTTTAAACACAGATTTAAAATTCTAATCACCTCAAAAAGATTTTAATAAGACACAATGTTAATGAAATATGTGAAGGAGCTATTGAAAGAAATAGTTGTTGAAAAAAATGCAAGAAAGAAAAAGGAAGCAGGCTAAGCTGAACTGGCATGGAAATCCAGCCAGGGAGCTATTTAAAGGCTAAGGAAAAGCAGGGATGTGCCCTAGGATGGCATGATTTTAAAAGGCTTTTTTGTACTAAATACTCGTTATTTGGATTAATTAGGGGATTACACTTTGAAACTGTTCCAGCTCTATCATTTGTAGATTTTTTCTCTACCTTGCTGGTCCACAGTTCCTGAAATGGGAACGTTTTGGGTGGGGATGACTCAGGGTGCTCTGCAGAAATGTGAGGAAAGCATTTCCACCCCACAGTACTTTACTGACATATTTGTGCCATGAACTCTTATTAATTTTTTATTCATTTTTTTTTAATTGTATTGACCCTTTTCCAGGTTGAAGATGAACAAGAAAAACCATTATCAGTGGAATAATCTGCAGCATAAAAAATTCTTGATTTTCCTCATTTTAACACCAGCAATTAAATAAAAACCAGCAACTGCATTAGAGGACCAATGGCAACAGCACAGTGGCTTAAGGTGTCCAAGGCCAGGCTGGACAGGGCTTGGAGCAGCCTGGTCTCATGGAAGCTGTCCCTGCCCAAGGCAGGGGGTGGAACAAGAGCCCAAACCACTCCTTGGTTCTGTGCTTCCATGCTTCGTGAACATTCCGTGAGTTTTTCCTACCCCCTGATGGCTGCAGTTCTTTGTCAGATCCCATCCCCTGCATTTGAACACACACGGATGTGCTGGGGGTCAAAGACAGACCCTCCAGGCTGTGCCACGAAGGAAACATTTCTTTCCCCATAACCAGGCAGTTGGAAACTCATTGAGTCAATCCTGGGAAGCACTTCTGGGGCTTGGACACAGTCCTTTCCTTGGGAACATTTTTGAGACACTCTCTAACTGTAGCAAGGCAAAAATTGTCCAGAACCATTCCCCCAGGCAGAAATGGGTCATTTCATGCCCAATTTACAATATACAGAAGTCAATACATATGATTAACGTGAGCTGAGCGGGGAAGAATCATCTGTGTTATTAAAGCTGACTGTGATTAGCTGGAGCAGGCATCCACACAGTGTCACACAGGACTGTGGCAGCTCTCCTTATGCACACACACACACACAGACTTTCAAATGTCCTTCGCACGCAGCTCCTTTGCACTTTTCCTTTGGTGCCTGCATTCCCAGCACGGGAACAGCAAGTCACAAACCCCACTTTTTGCAGCTGTTTCAGTTCCTGTTTGAAGTTCTGTCACGCCCTGCCCTCGCTGTAACACACCCCAGCTCACCCTGAGAGCAGCACCATTGCCCACAGTCGCTGATTTACCAGATCAGAGCATTTTACAGGTAACAAATGGGCCCCACGGTGCATGCACAGCCTGGGCCACCACCCTCCCACCCCAGCCTCCAGGCTGAGCTCAGGGCATGCAGCAGAGCCCCAGCAGCTCTGCAGAGATCTCCTCAGCACTGGTTTGCTTAAACAAAGAGCACGGTGGGAGAACTGGTGCTTCTCTCACAGCAGCAAACCAGTGCTGAATGAGAGGGGGGAAAGCCAAAGGCAAGTGAAGAGATCATATTCCACATTTCACGTTTCACTACTGGCAGCAGGAGTGCTTCAGCTGGGATGAGCCCACAGGGAGGGCAGGGAAAGGCCCCTGAAGGCCTGGGATTCACTTGTGTTCTGCCCCTGCATTTTCCCAGTGTGAAGAATGAGCCAAGAGCAGCAGGAGGCACCTTCCTTCCCTGCTGCCTGGCCGTGCCATCTGCAGGCAGGCCAGGACCTCGTGGGACTGGATTTGCCAAAGTCCCCCTGGCCCAGGAGCTTCTGACACCACCCAGCTCCACAGCCACCCATCCCTGCTGGCCCCCAGCCCCTCGGGGGCTCTCCTTGGCACTGCTGCCCCAGTGCTGAGTCTCTCCAGGCTGCCCCAGCCTCACCTGCTCCCCAGCCAACAGCTCCTGAGCCTGCTCCTCCCCTGGAGCTCTACCAGCCCAGGCAGGGCTGTGCAAGCAGGTGTCAAAACCTTGTGTTGGCTTGGGAAATGGAGCCTTTGGTCAGGGTTTCACTGGCTCAGGACAGGCACAGAGCCACACAGTACCTGCTCTCCTGACAGCCCTGACAGCACCCCAGGGCCAGTCCTTGCCCAGCTGCAGAGAGTGGATCCCTCCAGATCCCAGATGGATGGCCCTTGCCTGGGCATCGCTGCCAGCCCAGCCCCCAGCAGCGGCTGCACCAGCCCAGAGGTTCTCAGCAGGAGTGGCTGGCAGAGCTCTGGGGATGTGGGTGTGAGCACACTTCTGGCACAGCTGGTCTCAGGAGAGGGACCAAGGGCCAGCCCCCCATCTGTCCGTGCTGCAGCCCTGCCAGGCTGGGTGGACATCACCAAAGAAACTCTCACTCTTTGTGAGATTGTCTGAGCCACAGGATCACAGAATCTTTTGGTTGGAAAAGGCTTCTAAAATCATCGAGTCCCACCTTTGATGGAAGAGGTGCTGCCTGCTGTAAATTGTCCTTTGTGCTGGTATGCCTCTACCATATTTGACCGACTGAACAGACAATTTCTTTAAAATTAATAACTTTGAATGACAACCATCTTTGCAAAGGCAACAGGCTCATGTTCCCAGCTAAGCTGGGCCCTCTTTGCCTCCCAAGGGAAGGCATCCTGTCCATGCACTGCTGATGTCATGGGGTGGAGGCTTGTGTTAAACACTGATTGAAACCAAGCTGGACAATGCAATCACAAACACAGAATTCCTGAGAACGTAGTTTTCCTGCCCAGGCAGACCATTTATCAGCAAATGCTGCTGCCATATTTTACTGTATCTACTATTCCAATCAGACATATGGGAGGAAATCTGTAAATTACATTACAGCAATTAATACACACTTACACAGTTTGTACAAAAGTGTTGAATGAATTATGCTACAGGAAGCAAACACACTAAAGCCAAACAATGGAGCTTTATGAATATTTAATCCTTGTAATTTATTTTAAGTAGTAAAACAGTGTATGCTCACCTTCAGAGCACCTGCTCAGATGAAGAATTCTCTCCCTTGCCAATCTCACGTAGTTCCAGGTGATTCCATAGATTATCTTTCTGTGGATAATTTTTTATCCAAATAAATGGGAGGAAAATATATCCAAACACTTGACTACCTCTGCTTGCTGAGAAAGGGACTGTTTGCTTCCAGAGGGAGCCTCGCACAATTTTCACAAGGGATGGAGGGACAGGACACAGGGAATGGCTCCCACTGCCAGAGGGCAGGGCTGGGTGGGATGCTGGGAAGTGGGAATTCCTATCTGGGAGAGTGGGAGGGGCTGGAATTCCCAGCACAGCTGTGGCTGCCCCTGGATCCCTGGCAGTGCCCAAGGCCAGGTTGGACACTGGGGCTGGAGCAGCCTGGGACGGTGGGAGGTGTCCCTGCCATGGCAGGGGTGGCACTGGGTGGGATTTAAGGTCCTTCCAACCCAAATCCTTCTTGGATTCTGTGGAATTCCTGTAAAACACAGAGCCAGGCAGCTGGGGACAGCCAGGAGCAGGGACTGCCCCGTCCAGGGTGAGACTCTGCAGACGGAGCAGGAGGAGGAGGAGCAGCCCCCGAACCCCTCCCGTGCCGGGGGTGCCGGATCAGCAGCGCTGCCTTAAACCAACGTGCAGGAAGCAGCAGCAGGGTTTATGTTCAGGATTTTCTCCCCTTGTTGCTGAAGCTGTTAAAAACAAGTTGATCAAAGTTTGCGGAGTTCAGGACCAGCTCCCCGGGCTCCATCCCCAGCCAGGGGCAGGAGCTGCCCCCGCCTGCCAAACCAGGAGGAGCGCCCAGCTTGGGGGGATCCCCCCACCAAACACGGCCCATGGAACCAGCTATCAGGAAAATACGGAAAAGTGATCATTTATTTTCACAGCATACCTGATTAACTGGATTCCTTATTGTGCTCGTGGTGGAGAGGGCAGAAACTGTGGCGTGCTGCAGTTTGGGGCTGTTTCTTGTGTGGGTTTTCCAGTTGTATTTACTGGGTTTTTACTTTGAACTAGTAACAGAATTGAAGGATGAACGGAAGCAAAGGAATTCTAGATCTGCAATGCAAAGCGTTTGCAGTCACTTTTCAAGACCAAAGCGATGGATTTCAGGGTTTTCACTCCCAAAAGAAACTGGGATGTGGTGTTTCCACCCCCCAGCTGCCCCAAGAAAGGCATCAGCTTTGTCAGCTACCTTAGCTCACACATCCTTTACTGCTAATGCCACTTTGGGGTGTGAATGGCAAAAAATAGAGCATCACATTTGCAAGAAACAATTAAATCCACACACTCCAACAATCCTGAGCAGTTGCTGGCCACTGGTACAGCCTGGTAAATTCTGACCACTTCAGTGTTATGTTTGGTATCTCACCTGAAAAAAAGTTGTTTGTTTTGGTTTTTTTTAATGTTTAAACAGAATTCACCTCTTGGTTTATAAACACATCAGATGTATTTAATTGAAAGATGGTTTTTCTTTTCTCCAAGCTACTGTCACAATTCCTGAATAAATTCTCTAATTTCTGCTATTCTGGGGCACAGTCTGTTCTGATTTTCTGGATGCTCTGTTTAATACCTGTTGTTTAAATTTGCTGCTGAAATGGCTGGGACTCCTCACACCAGCAACAGGAGTGCCTTTGGCAATCCTGTTTCCCTGGGTCTAAGTTATGCCTCTTCAACACATAAACCAAACAAACAAAAAAGCCAAATAGATGATGAGCATTAGCTAGTGAGTTCAAAAATGAGAATGCTTTTAGTGTCTGAGAAACAAAGCTGGGATTACTCTGGCTCAAGGAACAAGCCAGCCACAAGACACAAACAAACAAACCTTTGTATTTTGACAAACAGAAAAAGTTCATTTTAATCCAAGTACTTCCATTTGTTAATGCCAGCACCTGCACATCTGTTCCAACAGGAACACAGATATTTCTATCCAGGGAGACTGTAGATCTATGTTATAAAAAATTAGGAAATTCTTTCAGCACCTCACACCCATCCAGGTTGCAGGTGGAAAACTTTCAGTGCCCACAGTCTGTGTAAGGGTGTCTGTAACTACAGCAGTGGCTGTGGCCTGAAGTGTCCTGCCCCAGAGCAGAGCTGGGGACAACCAGAGCAGCAGCAACCAGCCCTGAACCCTGCCAAGGAGCAGGGACAGAAATGGGAAACTCCTGGAAAAGAGAGGAGAGGAGAGGAGAG
>VZTB01004926.1:252292-272814 GCA_013397245.1 Thryothorus ludovicianus | reverse complement strand
GGAGAGGAGAGGAGAGGAGAGGAGAGGAGAGGAGAGGAGAGGCTGGGTAGCAGGTCTTGTGCTGCTCACTCAAGCAGCATCCACTTCCCTAGAAGGACACCCCGAGGGAGCTGCTCCTGTGCAGGACGGGGGAGGGAGCAGAGCTCTAATGGAGGGGCCATGAGCTCTGCTCACAGCCTCAAATCCTGGTGTTTGTTGACACTGCTTTGAAGTGCTGCTGTTCCCACCCTGCAGAAGTTCAGGCTCCCGAGGCTGGGAGGTGCTGGCAGCATTTCCCCCAGGCTGCAGTGCCTTCTCCTGCCCAGGGTGTGGTTTATGGGTGTGTCTGACTGTCCCACGCCCAGCAGCACTGAGGGACATCCTCACAGACAGGGATCTGTGGATTCTCAGGAGGCTCCAGGCCCAGGATGCTCCCCTGGTGTGTCTCTCTGGTTGCTACCCTGAGGCTCTTGGCGATCCTGCAGAGCTGGCCTGGGGCACTGCCAGGGATCCAGGGGCAGCCACGGCTGCTCTGGGCACCTGTGCCAGGGCCTGCCCACCCTCACCGCCAGGAATTCCTTCCCAATATCCCTCCCATCCCTGCCCTCTCTGTGTGAAATCCTTCCCCTTTGTCCATCCATCAAATCCATGTCTCTCCGTTTCGGAGAGAAGGAGATGGAGCAGGACAATGCCAAACGCTCTGCACATCCTTGTGCTAAACAGCAGAGGCCAGAATATGTCAGGGAGGGCTCTGGGAGGCCCAGTGTGAGGAGCCCTTGGGCATTGATTCTGTGCTGCTCCCAAAATCTGTCCTCTGTCAAAGCTCCAAGTGCTGCAATTCCAGCTCCCCCAACGCCTTTCAGAGCCAGCCTTTAAAAATGACGCAGTGGGAAAATGGGGCACTCTGAAGAATGCATCATTGAATTATCAATATTTGAGCACAGTTTTGGGCAAACTAGGCACCAGAGCCCTTGTTTTTCCAGAACATGGATCGAGTTTTCACAGCCACAGCATTTCTGAGTATGTTTAGAGGGGAAAAGAAACAAAAAAATGAGTTCTGTGTGCCTTGCTGATGTGAATGGATGGCCAGCTGTACACCAGACCGGGCTGGTGAGCTCATAAGCAGGTTTTCATATTTCCATGTACTGTGGAGCACACCAATTTGTGTGCTATGGTGCAGAACACAGCATGCCTGGGATGTGGGGCACGACCTGGGCTCAGACGGGGTTTGGATGTTGCGCAGAAATGTGCTAGGTAAGGACAATGGATCAATCAATCAATGGATCAATCAGCCAATCAATGGATCAATCAATCAATGGATCAATCAGTCAATCAATGGATCAATCAATCAATGGATCAATCATTCAATCAATGGATCAGTCAGGCCAGCAGAGCTGCTGTTTGCTGGGGGGGAGGTGGGCGCTGGCCCTGCTGTGCAGCAGTGCAGGCACAGGCTGACATCATCCATGCTGCTCTTTGTTGACTTCCTCCCCACGCGGAAATTTAAGCCATCAAAATGTAATCCTTGTTCTACTTCTGGGGCCTGGGGAATGCAGGCAGCCGATGTCATCTGCAGGGGAGGGCTCCCAGTGCCTGCTTAATCCCTCCCCAGAGCAGCGTCTCTGCTAAATGCTCTGTGGCGATGACACCGTGCTTAGCTGGATGCACTGATATGTGAAAAAGAAGAGACTCAGGGAAAAAAGAAGAGTGCAGAATACCAATGCTGTACTTCAAAATCATAACTGGGTTACATACTATAAATCTTTTTATGTCTGTATTTTTAACAAAAAAAAAAATTGCTCTTTCAAGCAATAATTCAGCCTTGTTAGCCTTAAGTTTTATAAAGTTTCCAGTAATGAGCTTTCCAAATGTTAAACCTGTTATTTTATTCATTGTGATTGAAACTAAAATTGCTTTTCAGACACAAAGCTGTCAGCATCAGATCACGACTGACAAAGTGACTTCAAGCTAAGGAACGCTCCTGTCTGTGTCTCCCAGGGGACTTTCCCTGATCGGGAGAGGGCAGGATGGATGAAGGCTTGGAGGAGCTGTGCCGTGGCAGGAGTCCTTCACAAGGACAGGAGCTCCAGCCCGCGGGTGTGGGAGGCCTGGCCGAGGCCGTCCCGCTCTCCTGGCTCAGTGCTGACCGCAGGGAGGGAATGCTGGCAGCATTCCCCCAGGACATGCCTCCCCCGGGAGCCTGGCTGGTGTCTGCAGTGACTCCCGAGCTCCAGTGACCCCCGGGAGCCCCTGGACTCACAGGGGAGGCCAGAAGCAGCAAAGGCTGCCCGGAGCTTTGCTCTCTGGCAGGATGTTGGGTGAGCTCTGGGTGTGTCCTGGGGCACGGTGGGAGTCGTGCACTGAGAACATCAGGAACCAAAAGCAGTGCCCAAGTTCCAAGGAAATGAACCAAACCTGGCCCAAGTGAGTCAGGTGCTGCTGTAGGGATGCTGTGGCAGCACAGCCCTGGGGAAGGATGAGCATGGAGTGACAGATCGTGGGGCTGGAAGAAACCTTAAAACCCATCCAGTGCCACCCCTGCCATGGACAGGGACACCTCCCACTGTCCCAGGGTGCTCCAAGCCCTGTCCAGCCTGGCCCTGGACACTGCCAGGGCTTGCAGAGCCTCTCTGTGCTGAGCCTGCCCTGGGCAGTGCTGGAGCCCCCTGGGCTCTCGTGGCCAACAGCTGTGGAAGGGATGGGAGTCCAAGAAACATCTGGGACATGCTTCTTGTTTTAAGATATTTCCAGCTTCTCAAATGCAATGAAATCTTACCACCTTGTCTATTGGGTATCCACTTGGACATTTCCTTGGCTGGGAAGCATGGGAATACATCTGGCAGCTCCATGGCCCCAGGTGGTGGCTGTGACCCTGAGCATGCAGCACTTGTGCAGTGACCAGCAATCCCAAACTCCCTGTGAGCTGGACTGGAGGGACACCAGGACCTGTGTTTTCTGCACTGCTGAGAGTGGGCAGGATGGGGCTTGTCGGCCCCAGGAACCCTTAACTCAGTCCTGCAGGGATGCAGACACCATAGGAATCTGGAGAGAACAAGCCTGTGTCAGAGAAACCTGGGGAAATGTAATCCACACTCTGATTTTCCCTGATAACTCAATCTCCCCATGCTGTTTCTGAACTGCTCTACAGCCCTGGAGCCTTGGATGAAGCCTGGTTCCAGTACAGCCTCCTTCACCGCAGCTGGGCTGACACTCCTGCTCACAGCAAGGCTCAGAGGATGTTTGCTACTATCCAAAGACTTGGGCCTTCTTTAAAAAGAAAAAAAAACCCAACTCTTTCACCAACAGAATCTCCCAGAAAGAATGTTCAGCAGGTTCTTGATAATGTTGTTAACAATATCCTTAGATATTTGAAAATACCACAGGGACTTTGGCTGTGACTAAAGCCTTTTGACACATCAGTTACAAACCCAGAGGATCCACAGAGAGATTTTGCCACTTCCATGCAAGGAGAAACCCCAGATGAGTAACCTGCCCTGCCAGCTGGCACCAGGTCCCCACAGGAGCCCAGCCATGAACCTTCAAGCTCCCAGGAGTTCAGCAGGCCTGTGAGCAGAGAGCTCAGCTCAGAGCCAGGCAGAGCCAGGCTCCAGCCCCACAAAGGCAAGCTCAGAGCCCCTCAGAGCCACAGAGCAAAGGCAGGACTTGTGAAGGTGTCAGAAGGATGAGGAAGAAAGGAGAAGCTGAGATGAGCCTGTGGAAGGAATGGGTGTGCAGTGTCTGTACAGACAGCTGAAGCACTCACCAAACAAGCTGAGCACGGACAGAACTGGAGGAGAAATTTTGAGGTTTACCAAAACTCACTGAACACTGTAGAGGCTGCAGGCTTTGGGAAAGTGTTTGTTGCATCCTTGGTGAGGGGGAGCCGCAGCAAAGAGCTCTCTGATACCCAGGCACGGGTACCAGGGCAGGGCAGGGCAGGGCAGGGCAGGACAGGGCAAGGCAGGGCAGGGCGGGGCAGGGCAGTGTGTGCTGCAGCCCAGGTCACTCCTGCAGGACATCCAAGTCCCTGTGGCAGGGGATGCCCACGGCTCTCCCACACAGGAGCTCGGCTGCCCCAGGATGTGTGCTCACCTGGCAGACCCCAGATGGGCGTGTTCAGGAGTGGGGATCTCTCCTGTCTCCAGTGCAGCTGGAATTGTTCTTTCCACCACCAATTCAGATTCTTCTGAGTCAGGTGGGAAAAGGGCTGGACAAGGATGTTTCTGTGTTTCTGCTGACCCACTTTTCCCAGTCTCAGTCCCCGCCTCGGTGCTGGCACAAGCTGCCTGCTCTGGGTTGACGTGTTGGAATTTTCCTCCTGTCTTTCAGGACTCTCCAAATGCCAGGTTGTTAAAGCCAACAATAGGTCAGGGAACACATGCAGCAGTTCTAGGACTAACACACAAAGTAGCTTTTTCTTACATCATTGTCATTGTGAAACTACATCTGTCCAAGTCACTGATGACAGCAGGAATGGTTTTTCTTCACACCCTTGATAACATCTGCTCTGCACAGCCCTCAAAACAGCAGAAATGAGGAAAATACTGCTGCTTTCTCTACACTGCTGTGTAGAAACTGTTGTGGTAGATCTGTGTAGCTACTGCAGTAACATGTTCTTGTGGAATACTGAATAATTCCTTTTTATGCTTGCAAACCTCTTTTGGACACAGGTGGTTTTCAGTAACATCTGTTGATTACTGTAAGCTGTGGCTCCCCAAAGCAGTGACAGGTTCTGTTCTGTCCCTTTGTCCCCCTTGCTGCTGCATCACCAGACCTGGGCTTCCTCACCTGGTCAGCTCTACTCTTCCTGGAGGGATTTCTGGATTTCAGGCTGTTCTAGGATCAGCCATCATGAGGTTGTGCAGATTTTAACTGCAAATGAGCAGTGCTGCACTGCAGGTAGAACAACTGATTAGAATTGCCCAGTCCTCAGTGAAGCCTAACCAGGCCAAGCAAAATGCAAAGGCTATTGAGACAACCAGATCTTGACCACTTTTTTAGCATGTTTACATAACAAGAGTTCTTCAGGGAGGCAAAAAGTCACAACTTAAGGGGGATGAAGGCCAGCACCAGCAAAGGGTCAGTGGGTTCCTTCGGAGCTCCCGAAACAAAAATGTTGTTTCCTTCAGACTTCCCCTTCCCTGGCAGAGCTGCTCCAGTGCTGTTACCTTTCTGGAATATTTTCTTGTTTCCAAATTTCAGCCTTTATTGGGGCCAGGACCAATTCCTGTGGATAGAAAGCCAAAAGAGAGCATACAAAGAGCCATGGGCAGGCTGTGATGTGTGTCACACTGAGCAGTCTCTTTCACTCCCCAGACTTGTCCATTATAACTGGAACTTTGAGGCTGACATCTTCTTAAATGTCCTGAGTACAAACTCAATACTTCCTAACAGCTGTGTAAAATATTGTAACGTTTTAATGCCCTGTAAATTGTGTGACTCTGTCACAGACAAACATGTCTTGGTGTTGCGGTAACCTTGGCTTTTTCTGCATAGCTAGAAAGTGTGCCTCAAGCTGAAGTGTAAAATATTACAATAGGAAGGGCAAAACCCCACCTGTTTGGGTGGTTCACAAGCCCTGGCATTGATCACTGGGTGCACTTGGCAGCTGGAGTGATGATGGAGTGAGGAATTCTCAGAGCTCTTGGCTGCTCCAGCACAGCACTGGTTCCCACTAATGTTTTATTTCTCCAAGGAGGTGTCAGAGGTGTGTAATTCATAAAAGCTCTAATTTATTGCTGAACTCCAGGGAAATTTTGTCAGGGACTTAAGAGAACATGGAAAAAACTCAAAACCTGTGAAAAAAATAGGATGAGAAACAAATTCCTGCAAAAGAATGGCTTTGGGGGGTGTGTGTATGCTTGTGCTGCTAATGTCAGAAAAGATAAAACAAACATTTTCTCCTAATTCTTCAGGATGTATCCACTCCACTGCATTCCCAAAACATCCATCCTTGTTTTCCTCATGTGCTGCCTGCAGATTGCTAATCCCCCTGGTTCCCAGGTTGTGCTGGCGTCCCCAGGCCACTGCAAAGAGCATTTCTGTGTCTGAGGTGGGTAAGCAGGACCCTGCCCCTCAGGACAACCTGCTCAGTGCCTCACTGTGGTGCACAGCCCTGCAGGCTGCCTTGCCTCTGAAATTCCTGTAAATGTGCCAATGTGAAACTGCACAAGTCAGCAGAAGTCTGGTTGTCTCTCCAGAATCCTGACAGCCCATCTTGAACAGCCTCTCCTGGAGACACACACCCTCAGCAGAGGGACCCAAGGGGGGCTGCAGAAGGGCTGGGGGCAAGGCTGTCCTTCAAGGACCAGGACAGTTTCTGCTCCTCCAGGGAATTTTCCAAGCTCTCCCTGGATTGTGGAGGATCATCATCTACCGTCAGAACATTATCCAAGGACTGCCTAATCTGGGAAAGGGATTGCTGATGGGAAAGGTGTTTGTCAGACATGCCTTGTATCATTCCTTCTGAGAAGTGTCACTGGGGCTGGCAGGGGAGCCTCACGCTGTGCTTTTTGTGCTGTGGGTCAGAATCAGCTCGAGTGCAGCCAGCCCAGGAGCCAGCCAGGACAGGCTCTCTCCTGCTGCTGGGGCTGGCAAAGGTTACACATCCCTGGGCTAAACTCCACTTAGAAACCAGCTCTCAGAGGAAACCTGCTGCCTCTGGAAGTGTCAGGTTCAAACACCTCGTGATGGATGTACTCCACACATGAAGGCATCCCCGGGATCAGTCTTCATCTCATCAGATTTCACCCACTGGCCTCACTCTGTTCCCTGCTCTGGCTCCAGGGCAGTAAATGACTGATTCCCAGGTGGACCCACCTTTTCTCAGGACAGACTGGTGGGTTTGTTCCCAGCTGCCCTGGAAGGAGCCTCAGACCCCAGCACTCAGCAGCAAAACCTTGCAACTCTCCTTTCTCCCCCAGGGCCTTTTCTGGGTGCTGTCAGTACTCAGGGCCTGTCTTGCAGCTGAATTATTAAAAAAGTCTGAGTCAATCATAAATTCTCGGGTGTACTGAAGCAACCCCTTCTTCTTATTGAATAGTGCACTGCTTTCCCAAAAGAACACAAAACATAATATTGGAGAAGAGAGTTGATGAAAGAAAGGGACCACAGTGAATACTGGCTGAGGTTTAATAATCCGTGTTCCCTGCCAGGGAAAACCTCTGGCTGCTGGAGAGCCCAGTCCATGTGTCCACACGGTGAGGTCCTTCGGCCAGCACTGCCCAAATCCTGCTCCCTATTCCTGCAGGAACTGTGTCTGCAGGGAGAAGGGGTCACCCCATCTCTGGAATTCCCGCGGCAAGCACCTTCCTGCAATGAGCGCTCCTGTGCCTGCTGCAGCTCCCACCCCTTTTCCTGAGGTCTAGGGGAGGAACCCAACCCCTCCCCTCTTCCCCAAATCACAGAATCCTGCCCTTGAATACTTCCAGGTACGGAGGAGAATCCTGAAGGATGGGACAAAGGCTGGGTCCCGAGGTTTGCTTTCTCCAGCTCTTCTGCCTCTTCTCCACACGCAGCCCCTTGTGCTCTGGGGTCGTTAGTGCTGGGAGCTGGGAGGAACCAGCAGCAGCTGATCACCCCAGAGAGGGGGGCAACAGGGTCACACTAACAGGGTCACACATTTCTCCTCAATCCATTGCCTGGGGCATCCTGACTCCTGCCAGGCTCACTGGGAGGCATCCCCAGGCAAGGCTCAAGGTTCCAGAAACACCAGTGCCTGACCCGTGGACAATGCAGGGATCAGACATGCAGAGCTTCTGCCCTTCCTGAAAGGGATCAGGAAGGAGAAGCAGCAGAGAGAATGTGAAAGCAGATGTGTTACCAGCAGAAGGTGCTCAGGGGTCCATAAACTCCTCCTGCTCCTCAGCCAGCCTTTAGGGAGCACAGCCCCTCACCAGTCCTGGATCGGCATCCTGCAGCCTGTGTAAGAAACAGCAAACACATATGGGGAGGGAGGGGAGGGAAAAGGACACTCTGTGGCCAAGGCAAAGCACTGAATACTGGCTGCAGTGTCCTCAGAGCAGCTCCTGGCCTCCTGAGCTCTGGGCACAGGGCTGGGAACTGGGGCACGTATGGGAACAGCTCCAGGCAGCATCCTGCCTTTCCAAGATGGGATAACACAGGCACAGGGAGCCTGGCACTGCCTGGGCAGGGGGGGAGGCAAGGAAAGGCTTCGAGCACCAGCTCTGTCCTGGAAAAGATGACTTGGCAAATTGGAAATGGTGAGTGTGTGCCTTTGGACATGTGTGTGGATACCAGGCGTGTATCTTTGCTGAGGGATCAGTTTGTTTCTGACAGAGATTTTTTTCTGCAGTGCTGTTGATGTTGCCTTTCATTCTTTTCAGAGCATTTTCATGGGCAGGGATACACAAATTTCCTTTTAACCTCAGGGATCCTGCCAAGCTCAAACCCTGCCCACATCCCATGTAGGTGCAGGAGAACTGGAATGGTCCAGAGAGATTCAGGATCTATCAGGCCAGCAGCAGCTCAGATGGCAGGTGTGACTGCAGGAGTAGCAGGTTTGAGAGGTGGAGGTAAGTGATGTTTCCAGGATTTCTGGAGGATGACACAGCACCACATCCGTGAAGATATGCAGAGACACTAAATCGTCTAGACACAGCCTCTGGAGATGTGTCAGCACTAAAGGAACAAAAAAGCAGTTTTAAAAATGCCTAGAAAAGACTTTCCATCAGATTGTTTAGCTTTCTGAAAGTACTCCGGAGTACTCCACACTGAAGGAAGTGAGGTTTGCTTCAGGACTAAAAGCTGCAGCATGGAGCCTGGCCCAAGAGCTCAGGAATGAAGTCCAGGGCTTCCAATGCACTGATGGCTCAGGATATTGAATCCTTCTGGGGAAAGACAGACGTGATAGGAGATGAATTTTAATAGATTTGGGTTGAAAGAGGGTAGATTGAAATTGCATATTGGGAAAGAATTCTTCCCTGGGAGGGTGGGGAGTGCCCTGAGCAGCTGTGGCTTCTCCTGGATCCCTGGCAGCGTCCAAGGCCAGGCTGGACACTGGGGCTTGGAGCAGCCTGGGTCAGTGGGAGGTGCAGCAAAGGGGTTGAAGGGCATGGCTGGAGCCAGTGGAGAGGAGAGGGGAAGAGCTCTGACCCCCGTGAGAGGCTCTTGCCTTCCCAGCAGTGGTGTTTGGAAGGGCAGGACCCCCCAGGTTTGCTCAAGCTGCTTTGCCAGGGCTTTGGCCAGGCCACTCTTCCCTCCAGAGCTGCTGGAAGCAGCAGGAGCTGCCCATGCCCTGCCAAGGGGCCCCTCCTGCCCTGCCCCTGCAGCTCAGGGACTGTGCAGGCGTGGCTGGACTGCTGGGTGTGCCAGTGGCTGAAGGGTTCCACAGGGCCAGCTCTGCCAGGACAAGGTTTCTGTGGGACTGTCCCCCAGCCAGGCAGGACGTGCAGACAGATGTCCCTGCACAGCAGAGCTCTGCCTGGGAGGGCTCCATCCTCCTGCTCTGGGCTCTGCCACAGCCCCCCAGCAAACCTTGGGGAACCTCCCCACCACACTGACCCTCCCCAGGCTGCCCCGTGGCCCCCAAAATGCCACGTCACAAAACCAAAACAGGCTTCAAAATAAAGGCTTGCTTCATCCACAAGGCCTAGAGGAATACAGACCTTTGGTCTGATCTGGCACAGGGAAAAATATGTTTTCTTTTCTCTCAGGAGTGATAAATTTAATTTCAGAAACATCTGAGCGAGTCCACGTCAGAGCCTGCCCTGCCTGTCTGCAGCAGACGGGCAGCGCCATGTGGTTATGAAGCCACAGAGCTGTAGGACTCGAGTGTGCCACAAGGGTAATGTTCTTTCACAAGGACAACAGAAGCTGTTAGCTTGATTCTTAATCTGTAAAGTGGTTTTCTTCCCTAGGAGAAAACAGGCAAATTACAGAGTCAGTCATCAGGAGATGTTCCCATGGATGTGATCGTACATATGTGAGAAAATGGAGCAGCAGGAGCTGCTGCCCAGGAAAATCAGACCTGGGAACACTGGCCCGAGGTGGGGCATTATTTGCACGCCTGGAAAGGTCAGAGCAGGCCCCGAGAGATGATGGCTCCTGGGAGGTCAGGCAGCCAGGGAGGAACAGATCCCTTAGATAACCCCTGTCTGCTGCTCCCATCTTCTCCTCTGAGCCCACACACGAACAGGAATGCTGGGGAGGGAGCAGGATATGAAGTTATCCTTCCTTTGTTTGCCTGGCAGCCAGAAACCCAAAGGGAAACCTTTCCCCACTGCTCGCAGACCTGCACAGAGCTGAGCACACACCCCAGCATTTACATTTCAGGTAAAATCATCTTCTGTACGAGCACTTACAAAATTTACTGTGGAAACAGTTCCAAGTCCAACACAGGGCAGTAAAGTGCTGACTGGAGACCATCAGTAAGGCTAGCAATGAAAATACAGTGCCCAGATGAAAATGCAGTGTGACAAGCTGAATATTTGGAAGGGCCCTGTTTCCTTCTCTTGTGCCAAAATTTCTCGAGGTTTTGGCTGGTGATGTGATGGTATCAGAAAAAATCTAAAATCATAGAATCACAGAATCACATGTTGGTTTGGGTTGAAAAAGACATTAAAAAGTACCTCATTCCAAGCCTTTGCCATGGGCAGGGACGCCTTCCACTAGGTCAGAGACAGAGAAAAAAAATAGCTTTTTTTTTTCTTGTTTATTTCTTCTCATTTGAAAGAGTTCCTTTTAATAAATGTGAGACAATTGAGTCCTTGTTTGTTGCTGTGCTGTTATACGTGTGTCTGTAGGTGTTCAGAGCACTTCTCTGCAAGCGTGCTGCTATGATGAGTTAATTAAGTATTCATTGTAATAACACTGATATTAACAAACTTACTTTGTATTCACTTTCACATGCCTGTTCCATATTTCCACGAGTGCTATCAGTGCTATTTTCATTGATCGTTGCAATCAGAAGTATAAAAATAAAAGTTCTGTGGGAGTGTGTGAAGGCTCCCACACTGGCTGCTCACCCTGGAGGGGCTCTGCCCATGGGGCTCCTCTCCCTGGGGTCCCAGACACGGCCAGCAGCCACAGCCCTGGGGTCAGGCACAGCTCCAGAAGACTTTGGGGCTCTTTTTTAAATATGGGGTCATTTGGGGCCAGCATTTACACAATAAGACACCTGCTGTAATCCGGGCAGAGGGTCTGAGTGGAGCCGTGGCGGAAGGGCCGGTGTGCTGCAGCCAGAGCTATGGGGCCGTGGGGCTGGGCTTTGGTGGTGTCTGTCAGGCACAGCTGTGGCAGGGACAGCCACAGCACTGCCACCTCCACCTCTGTGCCTCCCCGGGGGCCCCCACACCACGGCACCAAGGCTTCTGTCCCAGGGACAGCAGAGTCCCCTGTCAGGTGCCAAGGGACAGTGCCCGGCTCAGCAGCGCCCAGGTGAATTTGGAGCCAGCCTTGGCTCACCTGGGGGCAGGGGAGGAGTGGAAATGCTGCTGCACAGGGCAGGTTGGGGCAGGATATCCACAGGGAAGGCAGGAGGAGAGCAAAATGGGCCAAAAACAGGGCTAAAAGCTGGTGGCAGAAGGAGCAGGACTCCTAATGGGAAGGGAGGGCACAGCTGGATGCAGGGAGCCCCGAGGCTTTCTGGAGACATCAGTCACTGCAGATCAGTGACTGTGTGTGTGTGTGTCTGTCTATGTGTCTGTCTGTCTGTGTGTGTGTGTGTGCGTCCTTCTCAGGAGCAGCAGGAGAGGAGCTGGGGCTGCTGCATCTGTGGTGTTTCAGTGCTCTGTGCATTCCCAGAGCTGGGTCTGTGGTGTTTCAGTGCTCTGTGCATTCCCTGAGCTGGGTCTGTGGTGTTTCAGTGCTCTCTGCATTCTCTGAGCTGGGTCTGTGGTGTTTCAGTGCTCTGTGCATTCTCTGAGCTGGGTCTGTGGTGTTTCAGTGCTCTGTGCATTCCCTGAGCTGGGTCTGTGGTGTTTCAGTGCTCTCTGCATTCTCTGAGCTGGGTCTGTGGTGTTTCAGTGCTCTGTGCATTCTCTGAGCTGGGTCTGTGGTGTTTCAGTGCTCTGTGCATTCCCTGAGCTGGGTCTGTGGTGTTTCAGTGCTCTCTGCATTCTCTGAGCTGGGTCTGTGGTGTTTCAGTGCTCTGTGCATTCTCTGAGCTGGGTCTGTGGTGTTTCAGTGCTCTGTGCATTCCCTGAGCTGGGTCTGTGGTGTTTCAGTGCTCTCTGCATTCTCTGAGCTGGGTCTGTGGTGTTTCAGTGCTCTGTGCATTCTCTGAGCTGGGTCTGTGGTGTTTCAGTGCTCTGTGCATTCCCTGAGCTGGGTCTGTGGTGTTTCAGTGCTCTCTGCATTCTCTGAGCTGGGTCTGTGGTGTTTCAGTGCTCTGTGCATTCTCTGAGCTGGGTCTGTGGTGTTTCAGTGCTCTCTGCATTCTCTGAGCTGGGTCCGTGGTGTTTCCTTGCTCTGTGCATTCTCTGAGCTGTGCTTAAAACGCTCTCTGGTTTCACAGCCCTGTGAGGAGGTAACCTGCACGCACAGCTCTGCACGCCCTCCCGCCGAATGGGGAGGATGATTCAGACAGCTGGCAGGTGCTGGCAGGTGTCTTTGGGGTGTTCCCACAGATTCTGCTCCCTCTGTTGAGGAGGAGGCAGGATGCTCCTCGGGAAGGGCGGGCAGAGAGGGACATGCCGATGCCAGCGCCTGTCACGGAGTGAGCTGGAAGAGCCTCTGCCCATGGACCACACTCCCCAGGAAAAGGTTTCGTGTGCTCTGTGCTGCTCTCAGAGGTTTGTCCCCTGCAGCGCCGGGGGCAGAGCCATGGGGAACACACCTGGAGAGGCACCAGAGAGCAGCAGGAGTGTCCCAGCCTCTGACCTAACGGGGGGAAGGAAGTGGGGAAAGGAAGAAAATAGCAGGTGGAGAGGGACAAGGAAAAAGACTAAACAGAGCGTGTAATTTGGGAAAACACAAGCTGGCCTTTCGTCCTCTGTCTGGGGCCAGCTCAGATCCAGGGAAAGCAGCAGGTGGGTACCTCAGGTTCTGCCACAAAAACAAACCTCTAATAGACTTCAAAATTCTGTCATAAAACAAGGAATCTGTATGAAAATTATATTTTCCAAACTGTTCTCATTGGACATCCTATTTTTGTTTAAATCTCTCTTTATTTGAAATCTTGTTACTGTGTAATGCAGACTTTGGTAGGGAGGATAATGCAATCCCTCTGCCTGAGCAGCTGCCTCTCCTTCCTCTCTGCACTCTGCAAATGGTTCCTGTCCCCTGGGCTGACTGGCTTCACCCAGGGAAATCCTTGGGAAGACCTGCAATCCTCAGAAATAGTTTCTCTGCTAAATGGGAATAAGAAGAGATAATATAAAAATATAATGCTGACTGATAATGATTTCTGACCAAGCAGATCAAGATTTTTCTTTCCAAAACATGATGTGATTTAAAATACTATAATGGTTTAGAGGGTGAGGTATGTGCACCAGTGCCAGGGGGTGTTTGTTCACACAACCTTTAGACTTAACACCCAGTGGTGTGTCAGTGGCTGTGATTTACCTCCGAGGGTGTTGTGATGGAAATAATAACACAACCATAACAAACCTATAACAAAATGGACCTCACAGAGGGAAGAACTTCCCCAGCAGTGTGGTTTCTTCTGCTGACACTGGAAATGGTGAAATTCTCATATCAAAGAAAAATCAGTTTTTAAGTTTGAGGTGATTAGCAGTAGCAGTGAATACATTTAAAACATTGTTTGCTAACAAAATACCAAATAATAATATTTAAGTGATGTTGTATGAAATATCTAGCCAATTATATTAAATCATTATTAGTTATCATTAACAAGTGTCATGGACTACCACAGCCCCAATAAAATTATGGCAAAGATGTGTTAAGTGGAAAGAAAATGTCTTAGACACTGAGATTCCAGGATGTTGGCTATGAGGTGATTAATGAGGGAGATCATCTGTTCTGACAGGACCAGTCCCACACAGAGTGGTGACGATGACGATGGCAGTGACCCGTGGTACCCTGCCCTCGGCTGTGGAGCTCTGCAGCAGCAGGAACACCAACCCTGGGACAGCCCCAGGAACACCAACCCTGGGACAGCCCCAGGAACACCAACCCTGGGACAGCCCCAGGAACACCAACCCTGGGACAGCCCCAGGAACACCAACCCTGCTCCAGGACAAAGCCAAGGCTCGTGAAGTGTGACTCTGAAGCTGGGTCACCACCAGGACAAGGGCATGCCGGGCATTGTGTCACAGCTGCAGCACTGCTCCTGCCACTTGTACCAGGGAATCCTCCCAGCAGCCACCGGGAGAGACAAACAGAGCAATTAACCCTTTTTGAACAGCGGATTGATTTCCAGCACGGTGTCATATCCGATTGAACAGGAACAATAGACAAGAACTATCTGGCACACTTTAGCAGAACTATCTGCTAAAAGGCACAAACAGAGCAGGTAATATATTCAGAGATTCCAAAAGAACCCAACATTAATAATTACAAAATTAATCCCTTCCACTAAAAATAAATACACTGCTGGAACTTTTAATACAATGAACAGCAGATAAATTATTGTTCTATCCAATTAAACCTCAACAAGTTTTTCTGAGGTTGTGACAGCATTTACTGAATTATCTCTGAACTTCTTATGCAAATCAGAGGTACACCTGAATGCCTAATATTGAGCTGTGTCTGCACCCAGCAGTCCTAAGACTGTCAGGAGGAGAAAAGAGGCCCGAGCCTCCCTGAGGGCTTGGAAGATCCAGTGGGTCTCGGGGGAGGCAGCTGACAGAATTCCCTTCTGCACAGACACCAGCAGGGCAAGGCAACCCCTCTGTCAAGGAAGGTAAGTGTTTTAGGATAAAAACTTTCAGAAATAGTGCATTTCTAAGTCCTCAACTCCGATGCTTCTCTAATTACGAGTCATGTGTGCTTGGCAGGGTCCCACTGCCAGCTCCTGCCTTGGTCTCATCACAGCCACAGCCAGTGAATCACTTCCAGCCGAGTCTTTATCCTGCCTGAGCAAACCCCTCGAAGGACAGGGATAGAGCCCACAGACCAAAGGCAGGGATTCCCCCGCCAATGTGTGCTCAGGGGGTGAGAAACCACTGCATGACCTGTGCTAGGAACCAGAGACCCCAGCCCCTGGACCTGTGTGGGGCTCTCTGGCAGCACTGGTTATGCTTTTAGTTCTTAGGGCAGCCTCATGTGAGAGCCTGAAGAACAGAGGTTGAACATAAGACATTCAACAGATGATTTTGCATTTTTTATTTTATGCAACTCAGTGAGAGTGACGGTGTTTGTTGATGCAATGTATGCATTGGCAGAGGCTGCAACTGAATGGTCTCAAGGTCCTTTCCAACACAAACCAGTCTGTGATACCAAAGTGTTCCTGCAAGCAGAGATAGCACTGTGCCTCTCAATAATGAAATACCCTGTTAACACAGAACACAGAGACTCATTCTCTCTGCTTGACCAAGTGAAATCCAGCAAAGAGGAAAGTCTGGGCAGAGGATGTTCCCACTGTAACCATAGCAGTAAATTATCCCACCTGAGTTAGCATTTTGGATTATAAATCTCTTTCTCTTTGATCATTGGAAATACGAAAACAAATAATCTATTCAAAAAATTAGATATATTACATTAGCAGAGTGTAATTGCATCACACATTACAATCTACAAAGCTCTCTGACTGTAATCTGCAAATTAATGACAGTTAAACATTTCAAGCTCAAATCTTTGCAAGCGTCGTCAATTCCCCAGCTGCTGGGGGGATATCGTTGAGAAGGATCTCGTACTAAATTATGTATTCAGAGCATGAAGATGCACTGAAAGAGACAGAAATGTCCCCAGAAGGCACTTCTAGAAAGGAGTCATAAATTTAAATAGGAATCGAGAAAGCCTGTTTGAGCTGTAAATCGCAATTGTTTTCTAAACAAAAGTATTTTCATATAAATATCAAAGTTTTTTATTTCCTCCACACAAGTGAAGGATTTACTGAGATAAGCACCAAGTGAGTAACCCAGGGACAGTCAATACCTAATGCAGATTTTACTGATACAGATAAAGCATTGATGGATCAACACTTAACAGCATCAAACTCCAAAGAAACACTGGAAAACTGATCTAACTGATAATATAAAGCCAGTGAGGAAAGGCAGCTTGAAACAGAAATGTAAATGAAGCACACAACACCTCAGCACCCCTGGCAGCCCAGGTCCCACCGGCAGCAGAGCCCCCAGGAAGGCACCCCCGCCAGAGCGGGGCAGGGAGCAGCAGAAGGAGCAGGGTGTGGGACAGGGACAGGGACAGGGATATGGGACAGGATGGGGATGTGGGACAGGATGGGGATGTGGGATAGGATGGAGATAAGGGACAGGACCGGGATATGGGACAGGATAGGGGTGTGGGACAGGACAGGGGTGTGGGACAGGATGGATGTGTGGGACAGGACTGGGATGTGGGACAGGACAGAGATGGGGGACAGGATGGGGACATGGGACAGGATGAAGATGTGGAACAGGACCGGGCTGTAGGACAGCCCCAGCACACGGCCCTGCCACAGGGGGCAGGTGCAGGTGGCATCCTGGGGTGGCAGCAGCAGGGCTTGTCCTGATGCTGGGCTAGAAGGAGCAGGATGGAACAGAGACTCCAGGGCTTCCCCACGTGCATGGGGCAATGCTGCCCCAGCCCTGCAGCTCAGCAACCCCAGACCTGCAGCACCCACCCAGCCCCTGGCAGGATGCAGAACTCAGCACTGAGATCACTGGGAAAGAAAACTCCACATTTGCAGAGACGTGGGAGCTGGAGCTGGAAGGCAGCTCTGCAGGAGGAGGAGGAGAGCCTGTGAGGACTGCACAAAGCTCCAGGGAGATCCCTGAGGACAGCAGCACTGCCAGCACCCAGCACAGGACTGGAACAGCCCCAGCAGAGCAGGTTCTGGCCCAAAGCTGCCAAGCTGTGTGAAGGGTTCAGTCAGCTCAAGAACGGACACATCAGTGCAGTGTGTGCTCGGCACTAGAGCAGCACCAGTAATTAATTAAATGCAAAAGATGGTGACAAAGACAGAACTCCCAGCCCACCCTCAGCAGCAGAAAATCACTCTGGGCTGGAAGCTCGTTTAGAGCTTGACCAGATCCCCTGCCCTGATCTGGCTCTGATGGGGCTGGGGCAGGGACACACAACAGAGAGGAGCCAGGGAGGGCCCTCCAGCCTGTGAGGGACACCACTGTCCTCAAAAAGAACCAGGAGAAAGAAGCTGAACATCAGGAATCTCATCACCAGCATGGCTCAAAACAACACTTGTGGAAGTGTTACTGCAGGCAAGAGCTGCAGCAGCAAATCCCAATGGCACATGATGCACAGAGGTCCATGGGTGCATCCTGCCCTCAGCTTCCTTGGTGGTGTTTGTCTCCAGACATCAAATATTCCCATCAGCCCATCCACAGCTGCAGAGCGAGGCTGGAGGAAGGGTGGGGATTGCATCCCAGGGATGCAGGGACACAGCAGACCAGGCTGTGCATCCTCAGAGCTGCTCAGAGCTCCTGAGCAGCTCTGCAGAATGACCAGATGTGAAGCAGAAAGAAAACATGGAGAGGTAACAAGCGTATCACAGATTTTTATACATAAACCGGCAAATGTAGGCAAAGCACAATTACTCAGTTGATCTTAAAAGGTCCCTGCAAGAAGAGATTTAAAACTTTTCAGTAAAACAAGTTTTCTTGGCTAGAGAGAGCGTGCAAGATGATTATCAGATGGGCCTTGGAAAAGAGCCAGAAGAGAGACGGGATTTCTGTCCCAGCATGGGCATGGAGCAGGGACAGACCTTAAAGCAGGAAATGGACTGTCCAAGTGAACAACACCTAAAAAGGTAAGTGAGTAATTTGAGTACAGGAGACACTAATCTGCAGATAACTGGTTATTAAAGCCATCTTTTCCCCAAAGAAATGCTAATACTTGTCAGACTGATCACTGTCCACATGATCAACTACAATAACAAGAAATACAGCAGAGCTTGGAGGATGAGAGAAACAAGCTGAAATTTTATTGTGTCTTATGAAAGAAGCCAGAGACTCTTGTGTCTTTTTATTTCAAAATAATCTCTGGGTTTCAAGGGACTGAAACCTTCAGCTCCCAAAGAAGTCCTCTGCTTCTCACTCCAGAATATACAGACCATGAAATTGTAACTGAAGTGTCTGCTGCTCAAGAAACCAGAGAATCACAGAGCTCCGGGTTGGGAGGGATGATCTGGGCAAACCTTCCCTGGCCAAAGCCTGATCTAGGTTGGGTGGCCCAGCATCCTGCCCAGCTGCACCTGGAAAAGCCCCACAGGATCCCTGTGAGACCCTGCTGGGATGGGCAGGCAGGAGCCACAGCCCGGGGGTCAGTGAGGGCAGGAGGGCACTCGTGGGGTCCCCAGCCCAGTGTCCCCCTGAGAGCAGGGCCAATATCAAAGCCACATCAAGTGACCACAACTCCAATGCTTCCAGCTTTCTCTTCTGCTATAGAAAGGGAGAAAACTCTGATTTTCCACAGGCAACTTTCATTGCCACTTAGAAGATTTCTATTTTTTTTTAATTGCACAAGATTATTTCCTAAACTCCCCTCCTGAGATGGTTATTTGAACATTTCTCCAGCTTCCTGCCCGCAGCACTGACGCTCTCCTGGTTATAAACTTGAATGTCAGTGACTGAGTCAGGCAGGGAATGATGGCCAAGCGTGCAGGAAGCATCTCCTGACCCCAACACCCCTCACACTCCTCTTTTCACTCGCTGGTGGCGTTGAGTTGGGCTTTTTTTACCCTCTAGTCACGTCTGTTTTGTTTGAGAGAAGAAGGAGTGAGCTCGCAGGGATGAACTGGCTCCCATTTATAGCAGAAATATGGCAGAGTGGGCTGGAGTGCTCTGTGTGATCGCAGAGATTTAAAGCTCGCTCGCAGGGAAGCAGCACACACACACTCACACACACACACACACACACACACACTCACACACTCACTCCTTAAATCCAGCCTGGTGTTCAAACACCCTCCACTGCTCCCTCTCGGAGACTCGTGGAGCTGGGAGAGGAGCCGTGTGTCAGGGATGAGAGCAGGAGCACTTTATTCCTACCAGGGTGCAGATAAGATCAAAACCTTCATTTCTAAAGGAAAAAGAAAAGCTTTTAAAAGAGATAATGAAGCATTCATTTCTTTAATTTTATTTTACATATAATTATTTAGCTTGATGCATTTTTTTCAACAGCTTCATAATTTAAAAATTTCTGCGGAGTTATTATGCATATCAAGGCTTGCACCTCTATCTATAAAAAACACACTCTGCGAGTAGCATCAAACCAATATTTTTACAAAAATTCTATTAATGTTTGATATTTAGCGAAGTGTTTACCTTAAATCTAAATGAACTGTGCCCTTAAGCATATTAAAAATACTGAGTTTAAAATGTTAAATGCAGATGAGTCTGAATAAGATTTGTTTTCTAATGTGTTTTCTAATGAGTTTTCTGTGATTTTCATCTTTCTCCTTGTGAGGTTTTCACAAAAACTTTATTTTCTTTAATTTTCCTGTTGGAAGAGGAAGAAATATTTTTATTTGTATGAGAGAGATGTGCTGGATGTCTTCACTGCCTCCAATGATTCCCAGGAGCAGAGTGTGGGTGACAGCTGCTGGCAATGGCAGGGGTGGTGTGGGCAAGGTTGAATCACAAAATCAGAGAAATGTTTAGGTTGGAAAAGACCTTTTAAGGTCATCCCCCAGCACTGCCAGGGCCACCACGAGCCCATGGCCCTGAGTGCCCCCTCCAAAGGGCTTTTAAATGCTTCCAGGGATGGGGACTCCGGCCCTGCGCAAGGCTGGACAACTCTTCTGCTGAGGAGGTTTTCCCTGGAATC
The DNA here is from genome assembly GCA_013397245.1 of Thryothorus ludovicianus. Lineage (NCBI taxonomy): Eukaryota > Metazoa > Chordata > Aves > Passeriformes > Certhiidae > Thryothorus > Thryothorus ludovicianus. The sequence continues at coordinate 252,969 of VZTB01004926.1, read as the reverse complement.
CAACCAAAACCTCCCTGGTACAATCTGAGGCTGCTTTCCCCTGGCCTGGTGATTGTTACTCGCTGCCCAAGATTGAGCCACGAAAATCAGGAGAGCCAGGAGCTTCTTTGGAAAGAGTTCTGGCTCCAGGTGTCCTCACCAGCGTCCTTCCCTGTGCCCTGAGGGGCCGGGGCCAGAGGAGGTGCGGGTCTGCAGGACAAGGTGACATTCTGCATTGGACTGTCCGGAACCGCGGCTGGGCTGTGCAGCTCAGCATCGTCCTGTCAGCCCCCGAGCGCGTGGGGAGAGCTGCGGGCACACGAGGCCCGGCAGGGACGGTGCCAGCCCAGGCTGGGAGGTCACTGCAGGACCTGCAGCGGCTCTGCTGGCGCTGGCGAGCTCGGACAGCCGAGGTCCCCTCGGTGCCAGCGCCAGTGGCTGCCCCGGCCCCTCTGTCCCCTCCCCTGCCCAGCTCTGGGGTCCCAGGCCCCCGTTCCTGCCGTGTCCCGTGGAGCCCATCCAGCCCAGGAGCCCCTCGGGGAGCCGCTCATTTCTGACCAGCCCGGAGCTCGCCGCGCTGACCCCACGAGAGCCCCCCAGGAGTGACCATCCCTGCGGGCAGCTCCTTCCTGCCCGGCTGCTTGGTTTGGGTTTAATTGGTTCGTTTTCCATTATAAACAAGAAATACTCCTTTCCCT
>VZTB01004926.1:209658-251942 GCA_013397245.1 Thryothorus ludovicianus | reverse complement strand
ATTTTATAAATATAAATAAAGTTTTATTTTAAATTTAAGCCTACTTTGCTCTTAATTAAAAAATTTCAAATGTACAAACCAAAACCACCACACTGGGACACAGACAGCTGAGGCTCTTCTCAGGGGAGAAATCCCCACCGTGGCTTGAGAAGAGCAAAACTCAGAGGAGGCTTCTGCTGGGCTTGCTCAACCAGCCACGGAGGATTTCGTTCTGGTTTTTCCTGGAGAACCTGTTGCCTCTGCACTGTCAGTCTGGAAATGTCTCCTGAGGGCTCTGCCATGGCTCCTTCAGTCGTGTTTAGGGCATGGCTGGAGGCAAAAACCAGTGAAAATTCCCACCTCTGGATTTCCTGAGAAGTCCATCGGGAGTTCTGTCTTTGGCAGGGTGGTGGTGCTCAGTTTATTTCATCCATCTAGCCAGCTCAGTTATTAATTAATCAGTCTTGGGAAAGTCTAATGACAAGTTCATATTAGCAGCAAAAGCACTTGATTCTCACAGCAGCATAAAATGAAAATATAAAGGAGAATCAGAAGAGACATTATCCATGGGAAATCAGACCTCTCAGAAGAAACAAGAGCAAAATCTATACCAACGTTCAGAGGAAGATATGAGACAGTTAAATATTTAAACCACATAATATTCATTAGAAAAGTCAATTCAATGACAGGTTAGAAGTCATTGGACAGAACAGAAAACACATCCATTGGCAGGGGGAGGAAGAAGTTTCTGAGGAAATGGAGGCAGAATGTGGTTGCAGGAAAAACATCTGAGAGTGAATCCATGGATCCCTGCTGCTATTGCTCTTTGTTTCTCTGCCCTCCTTGGGGTCCCTCCTCAGAGCCCCCAGGAGTGAAGGCTCGTGGGTGAAACCATCACAGCGTGGCACAGCCACAGCAGCCCTGGCAGCAGCACAGCTCCAGAGTGTCCATCTGGGAGAAGGCAACAGCCTTCAGATCACCAGGGGCCTCAAACTCAGCAGTTTTCATTTTGAATGAGAATGAGATTATTGCTACAAAAAATAAAGGATGGGGGAGGAAAATGCATCAATGCAAAAATCAAGATTTCTGAAAAACTCCATATATAGAGAAAACTTCTTTTACTTGCGCTTTCAAATTGGAGTTTTTTGACGTCTCCTTCAAACCAAACCATCTGCTTTTCCAAAGCATTTATTATCATGGATAGTATTATTTTCAAGTTTAATGACTTTAACTCCCTGAAAGCTCCCCTGCTCGCTTTTCCTGCTCAGCCCCTCATCCTGTCTTTAATGTGCTGATCCTTGGCTCTGGGCAAACGGCTCCATCCAGCCAAGCATCACCAGCTCCTCCTGCACAGAGCGTCTCCCTGAGCATGAAAGCTGCTCACAGTGTCCCCACCGCCCTCCTCTCCTCATGTCCAACCCAGAGACATCCAGGCTGGCAGGGCAAAGCCAGGTGAAACCTCTGGAATGCTGGCAGGGCAGGGAGGAGCAGGGGACCCCCAGAAAGCTGCAGGGAGAGCACCTCCATCCACTACTCACGTGCAAATGGGCTACAGGAAGCAGAACAGCTGTGGCCAACAGGGTTTTCTCCCTGTTCCCTGCTAGGATTTGCTCCCAGCTGTGTGGAGTAATTGCAGCAGTGTGGTGTCTGCCAAACACAACACTTTGTGCCCCGGGAGAGGAGAAGGATCATATCCTTTCTGAACAGAGCTTTCATCTTGGCCAGACATCCAGGATTTTGGTCTCCATGCACCTCGGGGTTCTGTACAGACTTGGGGAGAGTTGTTTGTGTATGAATGTACATACCTAATTATTTGTTTAATTAATTACCACCACTGTCTTCCTCCTCTGTCTTAGGCACACCATCTCCCCACTGGTGCTAGCTCAGACCCAGGGAATTCCTCCCTGCAGACCCACGTGCCCAGGAGGTCAGGACACTCCCGTGGGTGTTTTGGGTGCACTCAGAGGCAGGGAAATGGAGTGATAACTGTGTGTCCCCAGCAGGTGTGTCCCAGAATCTGCCAGGACTCCAGAATGGTCTTTTCCTTTTAACTAAGAAAACCATTAAGGCTGTTTGCCTTGAGCTCTGGTTAATGGACTGCACGGATTATTTATTTATTTTTAAATGAACACACTTTATTTCCCCAAAGTGCTGCTGTTGACTTTTTCTAAGTGCTGCCATCTGGCTCCCCTGACTCAAAGGGAGAGAGAGGTACTGTGGTAATAAATAAGAAACCAAACAAATAAACAAATAAAAATTCCTGATTCCTTGCAATTGGAGCGTCACCCAAACATATGTAGAGTTGTGTTAAATTCTATAATTGTCTTGCTGATGATTTTGAAAGAAACAAGTGCTGTTGTGCTGACAGCCCACAGCACTGATTGATAATTACCACATCAATCTCCTCGACTGAGGGTCTCTCCCCACCATCCTTTCTGCACTGCTGGAGACTCCCCTCTCTCTGGGAGTGCCATTATCAGCCCAGGAACGTTCATCCTGGCTTTTATTTCCCTTTGCTCAAGGCTCAGAACTGCAGCGTCACTTTACTTTCCTTTTTCTTCCTCCCCTTGCCCCTTCCAAGAGAACATTTCCCAGACACTCACACTGATGACACCTCACTTTCCAGAACAAGCTGAGGCCATTCCCAGCGACAGCAGGGAAATGCTCAGCAGCCCCAGCAGCTCCCGGGGGCCACTCGGTGCCAAGGATGGGTCTGTCCCCAGGCTGAGGAGGGGTCTGTCCCCAGTGCCAAGGATGGGTCTGTCCCCAGGCTGAGGGTGGGTCTGTCCCCAGGCTGAGGGTGGGTCTGTCCCCAGGCTGGCCCGGAGCCAAGGTCCTGCTTATCCTCCTTACCAACCTCCTCAGGCTCTCTGCCAGAGCAGCACCAGGGCTGTGCCCATGGCAGGATGCTCCCCTTCCCTGCTGACAGCACAGGGGGCAGAGATCACCCCAGGGGTGAGGCTGGAAATGGGTGCAAGAGCATCTGTCCAGCACAAACACACATCAGTCATGTGCGCCAAGACTACGCTGAGAAATTATTTCATTTTAGAATGAAAGCTCACTGCCTCTTCCATCCCAGGGCGGGAGTCAGAAGTCATGGAAAATGTAGGTTACAGGCAAGGATAATTGTTGTAAATTGCCAGGAAATGCACAGATCCTTTGGGTAAGAGTGTGGCACAGGGAAGCTGGCAATCCATCACGCTCCTTCTAGCTGCAAAAGTTTTGCCCATTTTTGCTCCCTGACAGGTAATTTTGTGAGAGGTACCTGTGAAACCAATTAAGATCACACGAGCATGGGGACGCAGCGAGTGACAGCAGTGCTGCTGACAGGCACTTTCTCTGGAGCAGTCCCTGGCAACCACCTTGGGCACAAGGACACGGGGACAAAGCGCCCTCGTGTCCCTCTCTGGGAGCTGCGGGAGTCGGGCTGTCCCTGGTGCTCAGTGCCACACTCACCCCAGGGTACAGCACTGCCACTGCTGCTCCCAGCCTCTGGAGCTCCGGAGAGCCCCCTGACCAACACCTCGTGGGCTTCCACCTCTGCTGCTCTGGGTCTGCTCACGGCTGGTGGCAGAGGATCCAGATGTGAGCACAGGCACCACTGGCTGCTGGGGCTCTGTTTTGGCATCTGCAGGCAGCCCTGGGCGACAGGACAACCACAGCCAGGGCTGGCGAGGGTGGCAGAGGGACCTGAGGGGAGTCAGGTGCTGCAGCTGGTGGGCACCAAGGTGTCCCCACACCTACACTGCCAGGCCTTTCCCTGCCTTCCCCGCACCACAGTCGGCACAGCCCCTGTGCTCCACCACCGCCCTTCACAGCATCTCCCAAACCATTTCCAGCAGTGCCCAGAGAAGCAGGTGCTGGCAGGGGCCCCTTGCTCTGCTCCCACGCCGTGTCCTTCCTCCCACCCAGCCCTGGCTTTCCAGCATCAGTGGCAGTGGGGATTGGAGCTGACTCCGGGCCTGCCTGGGGTGGAGCAGCACATTCCCACAGATGTTAGGCTGAGCTGTTCTCTGATCAAGGACAATTCTTTCTGGAGACACCCAGGGCCCCAACCTCTAGAAAAGCCTTCCAAGTTAATTTGTTGCCCACTGAGAGTGTTGGTGTGTTGGTGTCTTCAGTCAGACACAAATCTCTCTCTAGGAAAAGCCATTTCACGGTTGAGGACATCTCACAACAAGATCTAAACAAGGAAATCACTTAATTGATGATACAAGCTGTATATCTAGTAAAGAATTGTGTCTCAGGAGATACCAATACTTTGTATCTGAACCAGTGACCTAACTTGCTGTTGGGTTAGAGGGAAGCTGTGCCAACCCTCCCTGGAAGCAGACCCTCTGCCCAGAGCTCAGAGCTGCAGCACAGGCTCAGAGTTCCCGTAAATCCAGCTGTTCCCATAAATCCAGCCCCTCAACTCTGGCACTGCAAATAATACTGACAACAAAAGTACAATAAAAATTTCCCCATCAGTTCACTTTTCTGTAGGGCAGGTAAACAAAGATTTACAGTTTGTCAGAAGCATCATAAAGTCCTCTCCAACACATCTGGGAGTGCCACTTGCTAAACCATCAGTGAGATTGCTCTAGAGCCTCCACCCCACCACGCTGCCCTGTGTCCCATGGCCACAGCTGTGTGTCCAGCAGGGCAAGGGTCACACAGCCCAGGGTTTACAGCCGGGGACACCGGGGCAGAGGCTGCGTTGTGCCCATCGGGGGGTGAGGGCACAGCTCCTTCCTCTAGTGATGGCACAAATAAGGGGAAATTAGGAAATCCTGCTTCTGCTCTGTTATGTTTGAAAGGACGTTGGTTGGTGATCTTTGGCGTTTCCAGTGCAATATCCTGGTATTCCCTAAGGGTAAAATGAAGTCCAGCACAGCGAGTTCAGCGTTACCCGCCCCAGCAGCCCCAACGCTGAGGTGCTGCTGCAAACACTGGCCCCAGCTCCCAGAGCCCATACACTTTGCTTAAAAGAGATCCCAAGTATTCCTATGAGGACTTTCTGCTTTTTCTTGTTTCCACCCGTGGCTATGAATCCCCCCACACCTACTGCTTTTGCACAGATCCTTAGACGTGCCCACAAGCACCACCAGGCTCAGCTCCAGCATGCTCGTCTGTGGTTATGACTGAGCGCTGAGTTTACACCCCTGGAACAGCTTTCCCTCTCCGTTCCCCCAGGATGGGAGGCTGTGGGCGGCAGAGCAGAGCCATGTGTCCTGTGGGGTGGGACGGGAGGGCGGGGAGCTGGGGACAGAGCCGAGGGCGCTGCTGCGGGGCTGCCTCCTGCAGCGGCTGATGTGGAGCGGGGCTGTTGGCAGGCAGAGCAATGTTGTTGCCTCAGGTTGTCTCTTAGCTACTTTCAATTCTTCATCTCCTCCTGGTCCCAGGCAATATTTGGAGGCTATTACAGCAGATCAAAGAGTAAAATCACCCTGCTCATCCTCCCTGCCCTTGGGTACGGACAGACCGGAGCTGACCAAGCTCCTTCCCAGAGGTGCTCGCGCTGCTCTCCAGGAATCCATTTGGAACATTTTTGGTGAGGATCAGTCAACCCCACCAGGGGGTTTTGGAGGTGCCCTGCACAAGGTTTTGGAGGTGCCTGTCTCTTCTCTCTGCTCCATGAGCCAAGGCCCTGCACAGGGGATCCCCTGGCCACGAGCAAACTGCTGGACCAGCACCAACCCTCCTCGGGCAGGGCAATAAAAATCTTGTCCTCAAGCTTCCAGAACAAATTACAGTGATATTCTGACTTACTGTACAGTAGCAGTGGCTTTTTGTCCTCGCTTTTTATTGACTGCAAGAATTCGTATTAAATGTAATAGTTACAATAATTCACCAATAGCCTATAGATCTCATATACAAAAATCTGAAAACAAAATGTAAATGTGCAATTTTTCTATTATTATTTCCATGTAAAAGAATCTGTCATATTCTTTTCATAGATTACATAGATTGTTGTAAATTTTCTCTTCCTCTTCATAGCTATGCCATGCAATAAGCCATGCAGGATTGTTTGCTCACTTACACATTTTGCCATCACCTTTTAAATCAGTGTTTCTTAGAAATGCTTTTTCATGCCTTATAACCTCATATACGCAGCCTTGTCTTTAAACAAAGTACAAGCCAGAGGTAAAACATACATGATCTTCACCTTTACAAGGAGATTAAACCCTGTGGCTGTTTTTTAACCTTTTAGTTTTATACTGTGCTCTTTTCCACCATAAACACTTGCTCAAGCACTGTAGTAATGGGCGCATCTCTGGAGAGACAGGAGAAGGATTGCCCTGAGCTACACGTGGCCTTGCAGGAGAAGATGGGATTTTGAGCCCCAAGGACTGAAGGCATTTTTACTCCACGTTACAGAGGGAAAGATCCAGTGCTCTGCCAGGGCCTCTGACATTCAGAGACATGCCGGGCACACAGCACAGTTTCACACTGAAATGCACTTTATCAGCCAGTTTCCATAGCCTAATATTCTATCAACTCAGAGGGCCCCACTTAAATTAATCAAAAGCCTCTTCCCCATCAAAGCAAGAGGAGGTATAAAAGTAGGAATCAGTTAACAAAGTGCAATGTGACTCATTTCCAGCAGAGTCTGTGGCTCTGGTGTCCCCACAGCACCCAAGAGCTGCAGAGCCGTGCAGGAACCACTGCAGCCACCACTGCAGCACTGGGGGTGCTGGGAAGCAGGAGAACCACTGGAGGTGGATGGACAGACTGACATGGACAGAGGGCCACTTTGCTGAGCTGTCAGCACCGTGGGGTGCTCATGGCACATGTCAGACTCCCAGGACAAGGCTGGGAGAGGGCCCTGGATGACCCAGCACAGGTGACCCAGGTGGGGAGGAACCCCCGGGAATGGCCCTGTCACAGATCAGGACAACCACGGGCGGGGCACTGACCCAGGGAGGCACCACAGGGTGGAGATGGTCCCTGGTGGCCTCTCAAACCCAGCCTGGGGAAGTTCCCACAGCTCAGGACATGGCTCAGCAGGAGTGGCAGCCCTGCCTGTGATGCCATCAGCTGTCCCTGCTCCAAGAGCAGACACAGGCAGCCCTGAGTGCCTGGTGCCACCCCCTGCACCCCTGCACTGCCACGTGCTGTGCTCTGAGCCCGAGTGACCGTGTCTGGAGCACATGCAGTGACACACCCATGGCACCATCCCTCAGGGTGCTGCTGTGTGCTCCCTCCCAGGGGACAGCTCCACTCCTGCCTCGTTATCCTCAGAGAGATTCTGAGCTGCTTGTGGAGGGGCTCAGGAGGTTCTGGCCATGCTGATGTGAGATTTCTTTTGCCACAAATTTTTCTGAGCTTTTTCTCAGTTTCCCAAGTTCAGTAGGAAACCATAACCTATTTGGCACTAATGAAGATGAAATGAGGGAGGCAGAGGTTCTGTTCCACAGGATGTCCCTGCAGCTCGCCCTGCAGCCTGGAGCAGTGAGGCCGACCTGCCCAGCTCCAGCATCACACCCAGCATTAATCACTGACTTCCAAAGACACCCGTGGCTGTCCTGGGGATTTGCCTCCTCAGGGTGATGGATTTCTATGCCAGGGTGCTGCTGCACTGGAGCCCTGGCTGTCCTGGCTGCACAGGCGATGGATTTTTCCATTCATTATGAGTCCAAGGGATAATTGGGAGCCCCGAGGCTGCAGTGTCAGTGTGAGAGGACTGTGCAACCTTCATGTGGCTGTGCCAGCCCGGGCAGCCACTGGGCTGGGAGCAGCTCCTGAGATTTCATCCATGTGGTGGTTGTGTGGAGCTGCCCTGCGTGATCTGCCTGCCCCAAGGGCAGGGACGAGGGAGGGATCTGTCTGACATCTTGGGAAATCACAGAATCCCAGAAGGACTTGGGGAAGGGCCAACACCCCTTCAAGATCACCTCACTCCACCCCTCTGCCATGGCAGGGACACTTCCCACTGTCCCAGGCTGCTCCAAACTCCAATGTCCAGCCTGGCCTTGGGCACTGCCAGGAATCCAGGGGCAGCCACAGCTGCTCTGAGCACCCTGTGCCAGGACCTCCCAGAAAAGAATTCCAGCATTCCTTCCCAATATCCCATCGAACCCTGCACTCTGGTACTGGGAAGCCATTTCCCCCAGTCCTGTCGCTCCAGGCTCTTGTGCCCTGCCCTTCTCCAGCTCTCTTGGGTCCCCTTTATGCAGTGGAAGGGGCTCTCAGTCTCCCCAGAGACTTTCATTTAAAGTGTTTCAGTATGCTCAGCTCTTTATTGCTGCCTACCTGTTTGGTATTCATTTCAGAAATCATCCTAATAATTGTGCAATCAAATTAAAAATATATTGAACATTTCAGTAAAAGTATTAATGAGAGGGAATACCCTAATTTATTTTTAATTTGTCATTAAACCATATAACCCTGAACTGAATATGTGTAGAAGAAGCCTCAGTAAAACCAAGAGTGAAGGGGTTTTACCCAGTGTTGACTGAAACTGTTCTTCAGTTTTTAGAGTTTGCAGTAAATAAAGGCAACCCACTAATGATGAACGAAAATATCACCTGCAAGAGAGTAAGTTTTAGTTTTCAATATGAAGGTCTTAAATAACAATTTATTCTCCTGTCTTCTGGGTACCTTTTCACTGTTAGCTGCCTTTGAAACACAGAAGAAAAAGGCACTTTGAACAGCAAATCATCGTTCTTACCTTTCCCACGAGGGGGTGTGTACTCGGAAGCAGCGAGGATTGCTTCAATGCTCGTTGCTTCTCCAAGTGGGAGGGTTTTCCTCCGGCAGATCCCAGCCCCAGGGTGGGGGCAGACAGACTCTGGGGACAGCGGCCGGACAGGTCAGGGCTGAGGGAGGGAGGGAGGGAGGCAGGGACAGCCCAGGCAGGGTCATGGAGATAGGCAGGGGCTGGAAGAGGACAGGGATGGGTGGGATATTGGGCAGGAATCGCTCCCTGGGAGGATGGGCAAGCCTTGGCAGCTGTGGCTGCCCCTGGATCCCTGGCAGTGCCCAAGGCCAGGTTGGACATTGGGGTTGGAGCAGCCTGGGACAGTGGGAGGTGTTCCTGCCATGGCAGGGGTGGGATGGGATGAGTTTCAAGGTCCCTTCCCAGCCCAAGCAGTCTGGAACTCCATGGGCAGGGCCAGGAGAACAGGCAGGTGACAGGCAGGACAGGGTCCCGGCTAAGGGGGCCACCAGCCAGGGTCTCACAACTGGCAGGCTGGGCACACCTGAGCAATAAATAACATTTTTGAGCAGTGTGAGGAAGAAGATGGCTGATTCCAGGGGAGTGAAGTGCTGCAGGGGGGTTCAGAGAAACAAATGCATCATTCCTGCAATGGCACAGCATTAATAGGTTAATAATTAATTAATGGGCACTAAGAGGTTTCTGCTGCTGCTCTTTTGGATTTGCATTACTCTGGGATAGCTGCGGGTTCACAGGGGTCCTGAGATTGCTTTTAGGGAGATGGAGAAGGGAGGAAGGACTCACACTCTCCTCTAAGGCGGCAGAAGGCTCCCGCAGCCGCCGGAGCTCTCAGTGCGCTGAAGGGCTCGGATGCAATTAAGGCAGAAACTGGCACAGACCTCCCGGGCTTTCCCCGAACTCCTTCCAGCAGCCGCGTCCCGGGCACTCACTCCTGCTGGAAACGCTGCTTTTCTCCTGGCGGGATGGAAGGCGCTGCTGCTTTCATTACTGGGCAAAACTCACCCTGTTCAGTCCCCGTTCGGATGAGCCGTGGAAAGGGAGCCCAGACGGGTGAGGAGTGTTCAGGTACCGGCACTGCAGGACCTTCTCCCTGTGCCGAACCCGGTCCCCCAAAGCAGGAGAGACCTGACCTTTCTGACAGCTGAAACGGGCAATCAAGGAATCTGTGTTCTTTGGCCTCGTGAATCGCTCAGCACAAAGGCTGTTTACAGACACTTTTTTTATTTAAATCTCCTTTTAAAAGGGTTTTTTGAACACACGCTAAAACACTTCATTTGGGTTTCTCTTTCATCTTTTCTGCTCTCCACAATTTTCTCTAAATCCTCTGGGATTTAATTAGCAGCTGGGAAATTCCGGGAGCCTCCTGCCTCCCTGCACTGCATCCAGAAGTGACCCGGTGCTGAGCAGCCCCCATCTCTTCTGAATAACTCCTGAAGCCCTGTAGGGCAGGCCAGGACTTCAAATTAATATTACAGCCTAATTTTCCTAAACTTGTCAGGCTCAGGTGGAAATCCTACACACCAGGAACTGGCACCTACATCTGCTTAGTCAGATGGGCCTGTAGTGACAGATTTGGAAGCAATATTTACCTGTACAGATATAAACACTGAAATAAATACTAATTTTTATCTTTAGGTATCTTTAGATGCATTCTTGTCAAAACATTTTATTTCTTGAAGGTATTTTCTGCTAACTCTTAGCCAGATTCAAACAAAGCTAACACAACTGAAGACACAACTGGTTTTACTGTTTGATAAGTTTGCAATTCAATCCTCAACCTCCTCTGTTCCTTTAGCAAATTGCCAGGAGCGTGACTTAGAGCATGCAGCTGTCTTAATGCCTTAAGTTTTAACTTTTATATTTTTCAGATCCTGGGCTGTTTCAATGGGTAGTTGTAAGTTTCATATTAAGTGCTACTGATCTCTCTTCACAGAGTAGGAAGACAAAACAATTCCTTCTCTAGCTCGATACCAAAGACGACATTCAGGCCCAAGAGCAAAAGCAAGGCTGAAGGCAAGAGAGAAAAGCAAGGAGGATGGAGCTTGCTCAGGTGCAGCTGGAATTGGACAATTGCCTGCAATCTGCTGCTGGAGCAGAACTTCTCCAAGTGTGGGCCCTGGTGGCCGGGCTCCATTCTGGGCCCATTTTGGGGCTCAGCCTGGCTGTGGCCCGGCCGGGCTCTGGCCCTGCCCAGGGTGTAATAAATACATTTTTAATAAATCCCTGCTTGATCCTCCTGCTCTGCCCGGCCTCTGCTCCAGAATCCATCAGTGTGATGCAGGAGCAGAGCTGGGTGCCTGAAGGCAGTTGGGCTGCCAAACTTCTCATCAGCCAACACCAAGGGTCGCCTGCACTGGGGGCTGGAGGCAGCAGCGATGCTGCTCTGCAAACCCCGAGCCCTATGCAGCTCTGGGGACCAGGGGCTGTCGGGAGCGCATCAGCAAAGACTCACAGCCACACTTCATTAAGCCATGAATACTACAGGTGGAAAAGACTTTCTTAATCTCCGTGGAACAAGCCTAATTAAGTTCAGTTTTCTATTAGATCACAGCGATAGCTACTGCAGAGTTGGGAAAAGCAATTAACTCCTTCAAAGTTCAAATCTGGTCGAGTTCGATCGACAGAGGTAGCGTTAAACAAATGTTAAGGCTGTGCAGTGGGTGAAGCAGCTGAGGTCAAACCCATCATTGCTCCAGCAGCACAAACCCCAGTCGCTCCCCAGCCTGCATTTCCCAGACAGATTTTAAATATCTCATTGTCCCTCTGCTAAAGATCTGGATCAGGTATACGATGGCTCATGGAGCTCCTCGAGTCTCAGGTGGCCTCTCTCTGTGAAACTCATATCAGATTTGGCAAAAATACAGTAACGTGTCCCACAAAAATTATCATCAGGTTCTATAATTGTTTTCAATGGCATTTGTCTAAAACCAAGCAATGTGGCGTGTAGCATGAAAGAGGATATATAGTTATATAAACCATAATGTTCAGAGGGTTTTGTAAGAGCTGACTCAAAATCTCTCAATGGATATCTGGCACATGGTGAGAGGAAAGGAAGTGCATCAGTATTGCAGCACAGAGCACAGGAGATGGCCCAGATCATTACAGACCTGTCAGTCCAGCATCAAGGAAATGGAACAGAGCAGGTGCGATGGAAGTTAATCAAGAGACACCTACAAGAATAAGATACAGTCAGGGCTGGTTTGACAGAATAATTACCTTCTTCTTGGACAAGATTCCAATTTTAAAAGTCTCACAGGGCGCTCAAGGAAACTTCAGCAGTGCCCACCAGCTGGGCCAGCCCCCCAGAGGGGTGCAGGAGCCTGGGGAAGCTCTGCAGAAGCAGGAATGCTGAAGAGGCACAAAATATCCTGGTAGAACTGCAGCTGGGAGGGAAAAGGGGACATGGGATGTCAGGGGACATTTCCCAAGGAAGCCAAAGTGTGAGGAAAAGGGAATTTTCATAAAACCGCAGAATCCCAGAGAGGTTTGGGTTGGAAGGGACATTAAAACTGATTTCTTTCCACCCCCTCCCAGGGCAGGTACATCTTCCACTATTCCAGGTTTCTCCAAGCCCCATCCAGCCTGGCTTTGAGCACTTCCAGGCATGGGGAATGCACAGCTGTTGGTGTGGAGGGGCCCAGGAGTGTTGGCCCCACTGCCAAGTAGGGCCAAGTAGGCCCCTCCTGCCCTACAGGAGTCACCAAAGATCTGACAAACTTAACATGGGCCTGAGAACTCTGGAATTTGGATGAGAGTGATTTTGCTGTTTTTGCTGCTGTTCAGCAGTTCTCTAGCTCAGCCAGGAGTGTGCTGGAGGACCTCTTGGGGAGGAAAGTACCACAAGTCTCCTCTGGCTCTGTAATTTGTAAATCCCTTAATCTGTGGATAAAGCTCAGACAGTGACTCTAAGCAGTTACAAGCCAAGTTTAAACCAAATTATTGTGCTTTAATTGAGAATGAGAAAAAGCATGGTTATTAGGAGACTTAATCCTAACTTTGGGAAGAGCAGTAGAGAGTGTCAAGATGAGACAACTGCTCTTCCCAAAACAGACGAAGTTTGCAGGCATCTACACACAGGGGATGAGGGACACACCACAAAGAGAACCACTGGCACCTCCCTGAACCAAATCCCATTCCTGTCTGTGGGAAATGAGGAGGAGGGACTGTGGGTTAATAAGAATGGTTTCTGATGAACCAAGGTGATCACACAGCTGCCTTGACATGAGGGAAGGGAGCAAAGGGAGCAGCACAGGCTGAGCAGCAGCTCATTTGGACTGTTCATTCTCTGCCTGCACCCAAAGACTCCTGTTTGCTGAGAGCAGCAGAAAATCTCCTGCCATTGGTGAGGTCTCCAATAGCCCACACTGTCTGAGGAGGTGCCTGGTGAGGGGCCAGGGACTGACCCATCCCTGCCTGGTGTGGGGACACCACTAGAGCTGTCCCCGAAGGCACACGAGGGGCTCCTGGGATTCAGCCCTAAGTGACAAGCCAAAAGCTGCTGCTTTAAAACAGAGGAACAAGTAAGAAATGGAATTAGAGTTTCAAATGGTTGTGAGTATCTAGGAAAAAGAATTCCTAAGTTCTAAAATTATCATTATTATTATTAATAAAAAGTAAACCGAGACTGCAATGTGCTCTTTAATTCTTGTGCCTGTGGCAGATGTGACAAGCATCAAGAGTGCTTCAGGCCCTTCCTGCCCCATGAAGGGCTTGCCTGGACAAACTGTGATCATATGGAGCCAAGAGGGAGGCAGTGCAGCCCATGGATGGTGACCCCAGCTTGGGAGGAGCTGTCAGCAGCCAGCAGCCCAGGGAAATGTCCTTCACCTCTCACACACACCTGTATTTTCCTGGCTGGCTCCATCCTGGCACAGCCCCTGCTCCTTTGTGGTCTGCAGCAAAGCTGACAGCGAGTCAGCCGAGCTTGCTGGGAGCCCAGCACCACCCCAGGGTGCCCCTCCATCTGCTCCCCTCCTCAGCAGGGTGAGCCTGGCACCATCCTGGGCAGCCCCAGCCCACCCCTGACCCCTCCTGCTCCCCTTGGCCAGCAGCTCCCCCTGTCCCGTGGGCAGCAGCTGCCCCATGCCCACCCCCCTCCTGGGCTGGCAACAGCCCCACGGACCCTGGGCAGGCACACAGGACCCTGAGGCTGCTCTCCAGAGCGTCCACTCACAGTTCCACACATCATTGGGCTTGGGCTCTCGCAGATTATTCCTCTGGGAAAAGCGGAATCCCTTCCTTTCCCTTCCCGGAATTCCCTTCCTTTCAAAATAAGTACTGAGGTTACAAGCTGGATGTAGGAGGTCTTCTGGTGGTCTGGGAAGGGACCTTTGGGGAAGTGAAAATTCCTGGCAACAAAGTATTTTTCCAAGGAAAAGTATTTTGTTTTCATGACATGCTTTTTTTATTCCATCCCCAAATAACTATTCCCTGCTCCAAGGTTCCACAGGGCAAGGCCATGGTGAGGGCTCAGCTTGGCTCACAGCCCAGGTTTGGACAGGAGTCTCCTGTATCCCAGCCAAGCACTGCCCAAGGGATGCAGCTTCCCAGACTGTTGGCTGTTGAGTGGCCTTTTTGCAGTGTAGCTGAAAGCTCTGGATTTTGTTCTATGAGATGGGAAAGCTGACACCTCCCATCCCTGCCCCTGGAAGAAAACAAGCAGTGCTGCACTTTGCTTTCCAGCAGTGCTGAGCAGAAACTCAGCCAGGAGAAATGTGAGTGCAGCATGGGAAACCTTGAGAGCAGAAAATCTCATCTCCTTCCTCCGTCATCCCCAGGGCAGGAAATCTCCTCACCCTCACAGTGCTCCCTGATGCAGGTGCAGGATGGCAGGACCCTCAAAAACAAGGCTTTGGAGTTTTCTGCAGGACACGGATTTTCCAGTTCCCAGAGTTAAGACAATCCTCTGGAATTACAATGTGAGGTCAGAAGTTTTCTGCTTGGATCTTTTACTTACTTAATGAAAAACCCTTTCTGCAGAGAATGACCTGTCAGCCTCCTGTCCTGTGCTGGGTTCTGCTCTACCCTTGTCACCAGCGAGGATCCTGAAAGGGCTTTGTGCCAGTACTGACCACGCCAGAGCAAGGCAAGGACTTCATCAGGCAACTGGGAGGCACTGGGGCAATGCTGTGCCCAGTCCCCTCCTCCGTGCCCACTCCCTTCCCTCCCATTCCCAGGACACATAAGCCTCTCTGCAGAGCAGGATCTATTTCTGGCATGGTAATCAAGGCACCTGTTAATCATGTCTAAGTGCCTCAGTTAAGATCTGACCTGATAAACAGCAGGTATGGCAGGAGCCCAATTCTCAGGTTTGTTTATTTTGTTTGAGGTGTAGGTGTCTGCTTCAGTTTTTGTTCATTATCATATAATCACAAAATCACAGAATATGCTGAGTTGGACGGGACCCACAAGGCTCATCCAGTCCACCCAAGGGTAGTTTCTGCAGTGGTGTGTCACCACTCATCCCTTGGTGTCCCAATGGATCACAGCATCCTTGACAGGACTGGCCAGCTCGCTGCTGCTGGCAGAAAGTTAATTAATCCTGTTTCACAGAGCTGGGCCACTGAAGCCTCAGTGAAGCAGCTGCAGAATTGCTATAACCAGAATTTCTTCTTATTACAGCCCTGGAGTAATGAAAATATAATTACTTCACTTGCAGCAAAGCTGGGTCCCCAGCAGCCTACCTGGACAGCCTCTCACTCCAGCTGTGCTCCTCGGGCAGCAGAGGCAGCACCTCAGACAGGATTCTCTGACAGCTCTGAGGTGAGCTACAGATGGGCTGAGGTCACCCAGGCTGGTCTCCTCAGCAACATCTGGTTTTACCAAAATTCAAACAACCCTTCCTCTGTGTTTAGTCTTCAGCAAGGCTCCAAATCCTCAGCACAGCCTGCGGGTGGGATCACCCCCTGCCTTCCCAACCCCCTGCCCAGGAGCTGCACCTCCTGCTCCACCAGCAGTCATGGAAGGAGCTGCCCGTGCCTTCTGTGCAGACAGGTGACCCCAGGCAGGGCCAGGCCCCTGCAGTGGTGCAGAGCAGAGCTCGTGTCCCCACCAGCCCCAGGGGTACCCCGGGGACCCCACAGTGCAGAGCCAGAGGCTCAGGGCTCAGACACCACTGGGTGTTTTCACTTCCTAATAAACAGCGTTTTAGGGCATTCACAGGGCAGAGAAAGCAAAGCCCCACTTCATTCAGTATTCCCTTTAGGTTGTGCTGCAGCAGCTCCTTCGAGCCCTCTGCTCACCCCAGTGCTGGGCACGGTGGCCCTGCTGCCACCTCGGTGTCACCTTCTCTCACCCGGGCTCTGGGAGCCACCCAGCCATGGCAGAGAGCCCAGCTGCAGGTGCCAGGGCGCTGTGCCCAGGCCTGGCTGGGTGCTGAGCTCTGCCTCAGCTTCTGCCTCCAATGCCCACCTGGGCTCAGGGACAGCCACCCTCCCCATCCACCTCCTGCAAAACCCCCAAAATCCACAGGGACCCCACCCTGCACAGGCTCCTGCAGCCCCTCCCACAAATAAACACGCCTGTGAGAGTGTGTCTGCACACCTGGGCTCAGGCTGCACCACAGGCCATGGATAACTCATTTATTACCACTTACAGATACAGCTGAATTTTGCAAAGAAAAAAATCAATTATGCATGGGATGATCTAGGTGATATACGTGTGAATCCAGGTGACACATGTGATTTAAAATATTGAACAGCCTCAGAGTAACAGGAAAATAAAGCCCAAAAAAAACCCAACCCATGAGCAGAAACAAACTGAAAAAATCTAAGGTAAACAAAGAGAAAAGGAACATTATGTTTTCAACCTTGTAAAGCACGAATCATTAGTAAATAGATGCTTAAGGGTATAAAACGGTAAAAAGGTACAAAAAGCACAGAGACAATGTTGTTTTTACAACAAAATAATTAATATTATTATTCTTCTGTTGGCCTCAGTTGAACTTTCAGAGATTCAGGCAAGCTCTCACATGTTACAGACAAAGGGGGCTGCACCACTCCATACTGCTGTTGCTCCCTTTGTAGGCAATACATCAGTTTCCCTGAATTTCATCCCCATGTAATGAGCCAAACTGTTATGACAGCAAAACATATGCCTCTTGCATCTAAACACTTTGAATACCACCTGTTTTGGGATCCTTCATCATTAAATGGGTTAGAAAGAAAATCAAACAGAGCTTTCTCCAGACAAGGCACCTCAGGAGGTGTCAACAGTTTAGAAGGTCAGAATAAGCTGCATTTTATAATTCTGATGCTCCATGGGATAAAAGGAGCAGTGAGGACCAGAGGGGCCATCAGTGGAGGGAAAGGTCAGCAAGCAACTGAAGGTCACAGCCACAGAGGGGTTTGAGTTGGGAGGAATCTTAGAGTTCATCCCATCCCAACCCCTGCCATGGCAGGGACACCTCCCACTGTCCCAGGGGGCTCCAACCCCAGTGTCCAACCTGGCCTTGGGC
The DNA here is from genome assembly GCA_013397245.1 of Thryothorus ludovicianus. Lineage (NCBI taxonomy): Eukaryota > Metazoa > Chordata > Aves > Passeriformes > Certhiidae > Thryothorus > Thryothorus ludovicianus. The sequence goes on along the minus strand of VZTB01004926.1, from coordinate 234,846 downwards.
ACTGCCAGGGATCCAAGGGCAGCCACAGCTGTGCTGGGCACCTGTGCCAAGGCCTGCCCACTCTCCCAGGGAACAATTCCTGCTCAAAATCCCATCCAGCCCTGCCCTCTGGCAGTGGGAAGCCATTAAGATCTCAAGGCTGCTCCTCAGCCAGTCCCCAGAAAAGCCGTGGGAATGGGAATGGGAATGGGAATGGGAATGGGAATGGGAATGGGAATGGGAATTGCTGCCTTCTTCCCGTGTCCTCTCCGGGCCCAGGAGCAGCAGGTCCTGCACAGCCCGAGGGAGGGGTCCCCTGCTGCACCCCTGCACTGCTGGGGGAGGAGATGGAGAGCTGGGGTCACCTGGGGTCACTCCTGGAGCTCTCCAGCACCTATGGGCACAGGTGGGGCACAGCCTGGGGCTCTCCCTCCTCACCCAGCAGGGATGCCTGTCCTGGAGTGGGCAGCCACGATATTGCCTTTGCCTTTCCACCACCTCCCCTGCCCACAGCAGCCCTGGTGCATTTGCTTTCCCAGAGGTTACCCCAAGGATCTCCAGTGGAGCAGGATCATCACAGCTCTTACAATGATGAGAAACACAAGGGATAGGAAAGAACCAGATTAGGTGACCTCAGCTGTGGCTTCTCACTTGGTCAGATAAGGCTTAGGCATTATGAAAGCAACTTGGAGCTTCTTTCCCTTCACAGGTGCCCAAACACCTTTATGACACTTATTTAATTGAATTCCAGTCATCTTGCAAGTCATGTGAGCTTCCAGATCGATTTCTGAAGAGTTGCTACTGAGCAAGTCATTCACCAGCCTTATCATTGAGGTGATTATTTCCTATTCTATTCTATTCTATTCTATTCTATTCTATTCTATTCTATTCTATTCTATTCTATTCTATTCTATTCCAGTCTAGTCTAGTCTAGTCTAGTCTAGTCTAGTCTAGTCTAGTCTAGTCTATTCTATTCATTTCCAAAATATAAGGAACTTTCCATTTGTCCTCACTTTTTCTTACCTTTTTTTTACAGTTAATCTCCTTGAAAACAGGCTAGAAAATTTCCTCCAGAGCCTCCTGAACCAAAGCAGAGTACATGGCTGAGGCAGGACACACTGTTTCTCCAAATGGGTTAGAAAAAATCAGATTATAAGAATTCATTACAAGAGAGCTGGGGAGGGAATTGGGTGAGAGCCTGGAGTGACAAGACAAGGGAGAATGGCCTCCCACTTCCAGAGGGAAGGGCTGGAATGTGGGAAGAAATTCTTTGCTGTGAGAGAGGCGAGGCCCTGGCACATGCTGCCCGGAGTCGTCAGGGTGCAGCTGTTCAAAGCAGAACCTTTCTTTTGGCAAGGGTTACAGAGTGACAGAGTTTGTGTTCGATTCAGTGCACAAAGATTAAGATTTCAGCTGGCAGAAAGCGAGGAAAGTGAGGAATTAGCCCAATTTGTGCAGTGATTAGCAGCTACAGGTGCCACAGGTGTTGCTTCCTGTGCTCACTACGCCCCATTTCCTCTGAGCCTTTCCTGCTGTGCAGCATCGATTTCTCCTGTGCAGAATCTTGAGCAGTTCCAACGGAGCTCTGCTAGAGCTGCTTCCTTCCCCCTGAATTCCTCTGCGGCAGGGGCTGCACGCTGCTTTTGCACAGCGTATCATGGCAGTGAGGAGTTCATTATGCATTCAGTTTATTTCAACTGTCTGTAAAAATCACTGTAACCACTCCAGTGCTGATGGAGGGCAGCTCTGACGCTCGCCTGGACCAGTTAAGTGAGTCAGTAGAATGGTTATTTCAGTGCTGAATATTTGATGTCACTCCAGGACCCTGGTGTCCTGCTGATTTTTCTGCGAGGACATGAAGATATCTCAAGGTAGCTGATGTGGACACTCGATCACAACCCACCCCCAGCCCCAGCTGGCACACGTGGTGCTGGCAGCCTCCGTGGCATGTGCCAGCTCTGTGGGCAAGTCAGGCAGAGGCCCTGCTGCCATCTCTGCCTTGCTCTCAGGACTCTCCCCAGCTGACCTTCAGCAGCAGTCAGGGTAATGAAAGGTGTCCTGCTGTGACATTTTCCTGCAGATTTTTGTTGCTGCGTTATCCGAGCGCAATCCTGGTCGACACTCTGTGCCAAAGTGAGGTGGGTGCTCTACCACTGTTCTCTTTGTGCTGATACTTGAGGCAAACCTCAGATCAGAATCATCACCAAACTATCCAGCAGCTGCCACGTCATCCACATTTGCCACGTCTAGAGCGTGACAATGGCTGCAGAGTGTCTGTGCCTGAGAAATCTTCTCCCTGTGCCAGCAGGAATAAACAGTTCTCTGCTTTGGCCACAAGGCTGGAACACATTGAGAGGAGTACCCTGTGTCTCTGTGGCACCCCCGACACTGCTCCAAGAATCACTCCAGAGGGAAGTTGTCATCTCTAGTCAGACTGTACACACAACCCCAAAGTGTTTTAAAAACAAGTTTTTCCAGCTGGGATCAGGAGCCCAAAGGGTCATTTGGCACTCTGCTTCCAGGGCCAGGAGGAATTCAGGCACTGCATGGTGCAAAGCCCAAACAGTTTCTCCACCCAATACTGCTCCTGCAGCACAGGGTGACCCAGCTCACAGAACCATGGAATGGCTCAGGCTGGAAAGGCCTCTGAGATCCCGACTGTGCCCCAGCACTGACAAGAAATGCCGAGGACTGTCTGCATGTAGGCAAAGAGAAGCCAAGAAACATTTTCAAAGATAATCCAGTGGAAAAACCCAGGCTGTCCTTGAGCCCAAACTCCCCTGGCTCCCCAGACCGGGTGCCTGCTGAGCTCACTCCTGCTGACCTCTCTGAGACTGAAAACTCAGCAGCAAAGCCTGCCCTTCATCTTTGCAGAGGCACCTCAGCCATCCAGAGGACCCAGGAGCTCCACAGTGCTGAGGAGCTGGGGAGTTCAGCTGACATCAGGAGATAACCCTGCATGATGCTGGGCGTGTTCTGCCCACGGCTGCTAGCATGTGCTGGTGCCACCGGCCCCAGGGTGACAGTGGCAGAGACAGAGAAATCCCCCATGCAGCAGATGTCTGAGATTGAGCAGCTTTTATACCACACTTCCCTTCCCAAATCTGAACAGAGATTGGTTTAAAAAAGACCCACCCAGTGAGAGCTGCCCAGCCTATGACAGGCACAGCCCTGTGCTCTGCTCTGGTACCCAGCCCTCAGAGCTTCTGGCAGCCTGAAGGCAGCACTGGGATGGCCACATCAGGGTCGGGGCAGGAGGTTGGGAGGTGCCTCTGTATTGAAGGCAGGCATTGTAATTATTTATATATTCAGAGAGATGTTTCTCCAGTTTTGTTTTCAAGGTTTCACATGCAGAAATCCTGTATGGAGACCACATCAGCTAAAGGCAGGAGCCAGAGTCACTTCCTGAGGTCCCACCTTTCAGACATCTGACGTGCCTGTGGACCCTCAGCTTGCTGCAGGGGAAGCAAACAGCAGAGCCCAACTGTGCAAACCAGGAGATCTTCAGGGAAATGGCAGCCTTCCTATCCATTTCAGCCCCCTTCTTTCACCGGACCTGGGATTTCCGTGGTTCCAGTGCATCTCCTCCTGCCCTACCCCCTTCCCACATGGGACTGGTGCCTGGGGAGCCCCACGGCAGCTGGGGTTACCCTTCCCAGGCACTGAGGCTCCAGGCTGGCTGCCCTGGGAGGTGCAGGTCAGCTGGAAGCAGGCTCTGAGCCTCCCTTGCACTGGAGCTCAGAGGAGGTGATCCTGAGCCGTGCACCCTCGTGGAGCTGGCAGCAGATGCTCCACAGCCCAAGGATTCACAGACAGGGAGCACCCGAGGGGCAGCTCAGCACTTGGGATATCTGCAGCTTGGAGGATGGAAACCCAGATAAACACCTGATCTGTGCTGCTGCAGGTGACACCAAGTTTCCAAGGATGCCACGATTTATTCCATCTGCTCTTGCTTCCTCCGGGTTGGTTGGTTGGTTGGTTTTTCCAAGCATTAACAGGATCGTCTGAAGACTGAAAGGAACTCTGAAAATCCATTAAAAAGCCCTTCAAGGCAGTGTGAAATGCTTCAGCAACTCTGCCTCAAGTTTCCAGCACGAGCTGGTGAGCAGGCAGGCAAGGCACCGAGTTGTCATGCACTGATATCTACACATTAAATTACTCATCTTAACTGGTATCTAAAGCTTTGCAATATTTGTTAATTTTATAAGATTATTCTTTGTTTTTCTTCATGGAAGCAAACAGCATTGAAATATTAGAAAAGAAATAAACAAAAAAATGTTATTCTCCTTGTTGTAAGAATATTCACTGGAGACATACAAAGTTTTAATGTAAATGTCTCTGCATCACTACTCCCTGCATGCTAAAATAGGTTTGGAAATGCTTGAAAGGTTAAAGCTTTCACAAATGATGAAACCAGACCATTTTGGAGCTATAAATCCTGCTCATCTGGGAGAGTTGTTCTTGTGTAAAACCTCATGTTTTCTTGAGAGACTGAGCTGAATATTTATGCTTAGCACATCAAACACAAGGAAGGCACAGAGGTTCACTTGTCTGCGGTGGGTATTTGAGAGTTTACTGTTGATAATTAAATCTAGAAATTATAATTAGTCCCTTTTCCAAACTGGACTACCCGGTTTTTCATCGTTTACCTTTCCAGCACTGGGCTGGTGTTGGCTCACTGGCTATCCAGAGCGACAACTTCAGAACCCAGATGTGATCATCTCGGGTTTCTTCATGCCCTGGTGGCTCCAGAAGCCCTTTGCTGGTGCAGAGGCTGCCTCAGACAGGTGCACTGCCTGGTACAGGAGCTGAACCAAACCAGGCCAGCCTCCGTGCTGGCCAGACCCCTCGGGCCCTGGGCAGGGGCCAACCCACGCACAGGGCTCAGCAGAGTGCAGCCAGCAGGGCTGGAGTGCCCACAGGTGAGGCTCTGCACTCACAGCTCACACAGGGCTCAGCAGAGTGCAGCCAGCAGGGCTGGAGTGCCCACAGGTGAGGCTCTGCACTCACAGCACCTCTCAGCTCACACAGGGACACAAATGTCTGGTCCTGAGGAAAGCCAGGCCCAGAGAGATGAGCATGGGGCCCATGGGTGAGGTTCTGAGGCAACAAGCAAAAGGGGCATGAGAATGCTGAGGAGTGAGTGAAGAGAGGTTTGGGATGGCCCCAGTGCCAGGTGTGGCGAGACACAGCTCCGTGTCTTTGAGGAGTGCTTGGGGCTCTGTGCTGCTGCTGAAGCACAGCAGTGGTGCCAGCAAGTGGGGATGGTGGCATTTGGCACAAAAACATCGTCTGGGGCAGCCTTTCTGGGGTAGCAGACGTGCAGCACTGAATATCCAGCAGCCAGCAGTGCTGCAGGGCTTGAACAGCTGCTGCAGCTCCTCTCTGGCCCCTCCTGACACACCAACCCAAATCAGGCCATAAGTCAGCCCAGCAAACAGGAAATCAAGTTATTGGGAGGATCTGGTTCCCAGCTTGGGCTGGAGCACCTGGCAAAGGGAGGAAGGAGACACAGGGAGCTCTGAACCCTCCTGGCACCAAGTGTCTGCAGAGGGCAGGGAGGAGACTGGGCCAGTGGTCAAACCTGACCCTGCTGCACCCCTGCAGCCTCAGCTGCACTCGTCCCTCTCCCAGCGCCTCGAGCCGTGCTCTGCAGCCCCCCAGAAACATCCACACTGCTCTTTAGCACAGAACAGCCAAGGCAATGTCCCCAGAAGTTCTCCAGACCTCTCTGGCACTATCTGCAACACAATCCCACCTGCCCTGTAATTCATGAGTCCTGGGTTCTGTTTTCCAGGTTCTACCAACACCTCGATGCTCCCAAAAGCAATTCTGTAGCTACCTGCTTTTGCCAAAATACACTTTGTGGGGTTTTCGTTCCTTCCTAAATAAATAGCTTCCCTGTGCAGTAAAATAAAATCTTCAGAGAAAAAAAAATAAGAAAACAAATAAAAAAATCCATCTTCTCCACGAACACCTCCACCAACCAGCAACTGTTCGTGGCTCTTTTGACTCTGATAAGCCAGAGCAGGATGTATGGATTTATCGATTTGGTTGTTGCACTGGGATTTGTAAACATTTTCTTGGCTCAGAGCAGGTTTTCAATGTGTCCCCGGGACTTACTCGTCGCTTTCCAAAACAGAAGCAAAATAATGGAAGCCTTAGTTTGGGATGTTTAACCTGCCATGTGCCACCGTGTCCCACTGCCACCTGGGGTGTTCTGGCTCACACGCTTTGGGAGGCCCTGACAGCACACAAAGAACCTCTTTGGTTCTTCATGTCCTGCCTCTCATTCATCCAAACAGAACATGAGCAGAATACATCCCTGAAACAGCACCTGTGCACCAAAATCATCTCACCCTAAACCCAAACAACTCCTGTCAGAACTGCATTCAACCGCCTGCAGATAAATTCTGCTGCTGGCTCACCCTGAGCAACTTGTCTTCATTTGGAACAAGCAATATTCTGGAACCACACCTCACTCCTGCACTGTAAACCTGGGCAGACAGCTCTAAAGTCAAGAGAAATCCAGCGTTGTCACCCCAAGGTCTAGAATGAAGCCTCACACAACTACTCTGGACAAGCTCATTTCCTTCTCCCTGAAGAAGAGGAGTGGAGGAACACGTTCTCTGGAGGAAGGTGAAGGTTTGGCTGCATGTGGGAAACCCAAACACCTCATCTGCGATGGGATCCCTGCTCAGCCGGAGCTGTCAGACTGCTTCCACCTCCCTTCCAAGATGAGCATCCCAACATCACTAAAAATAGAGACTAGTGGTTAGGTTTTATGCAAATGACAGCTGGAATAAGACATGGTTTAAACATAGAACTTTAAATCTCCCACAGGAGAGGAAATGGATTGAGAGGATCCTATTTCCCCCAGTCAGGGCACCCCTGCAAAGCTGGGCCTTGTCCCGTGTGTTCCTTAATTTTAGGGCCTTCATAGCAGGTGTCTTCTGCCCTCACCCAGTCCAAGCAGAGTCTGCCTCCTTCCAGTGCCCCACGTGCTGCATCCTTGCTTTTGTGTGCATTTGTAGGAGCTAAACAATTCATTGTTTCAGTTATTGTAATTTTACACCTGATGAACTAAGATGCTGCTTTACTTGAGCAATTTGTGTCTCACCAACTGGGAGAAGCAGGCTCGGCCACCACGGCAGCAAGAGCTGCAGATCCCGGCCCCCCTGAGCCAGCTGGACACTCCTGACGTGTGTCGTGTCCATGATTTCCCAGGGAGTCACCCCAGATCCCACTGCTGATTTCTCAGGGAGTCACCCCAGATCCCACAGCTGACTTCCTAGGGAGTCACCCCGGATCCTACAGCTGATTTCCCAGGGAGTCACCCCAGATCCCACAGCTGATTTCCCAGGGAATCACCCCAGATCCCACAGCTGATTTCCCAGGGAATCACCCCAGATCCCACAGCTGATTTCCCAGGGAATCACTCCAGATCCTGCAGTGTGGCAGGATCCCAGTCCTGGGCAGTGGTGTGGGGCTGGTGTGCAGTGAGGGGGTGCCCCACTCTGGACCCCCTGACTGCCCCCTGCCCCCCCAGTCCCTGCAGCCACCACGGGCACTGGGGGAGCAGCCAGGCCAGCCCTGGTGAGCCCCGGTCCACCCACAGCAGAGCTGGGTGTGGGGACACCCTCACTGCCCCAGGGCTGCATCCTTACTGCCCCAGAGGACCTCTGCCCCACAAACAGCTGCAAAAAACCAACCAAAGGAAAGGACAAATGCAAGAAAATAACAAATCACACAAGTCTGCCCAGGAGAAACCAGTCCAGCTGTGACTGAAGGTCAGGGGTGCTCAATTGCACTCTTTAACACAGAGGTTTGACCTCGGCCTTTTCCCCACTCTGTATCAGAATACCAGATATTTTTCTCAATAAAGCTCTGCCCACCCTTTTGTGTCTCATTCCTCAGCTCCATCTCCTGAGCCAGCCTGGAGCCAGCTCAGCCTTTCCTCCAAGCTCACAAAACCCTTGCCAGCACCACCCAGTTTTTCCCTCTGTCCTCCTGCAGAGGATGCTGACTGGATAAAGACCTATATGCTTTTAGCCTTGCAGATGTGCAGGAGCATGTGGAGTCCTTCTCCCCAGATTTTGAGTCTTTCCTCTTCACTAGCCCCAGCAAGGTAAGGTTTCAGTGAGTTCAACCCATGGGCAGAGCCAGGTCCCCCGAGCTCGTGACGAGGATGTGCTGATGCAGTGTCAGGGGGTAGCAATGACGGCTGCAGGGGAGCTGTTTTGATGGGGAGGAAAGCAGCAGCAGAGCTGGTATGAATCACTGCCAATTGCCAGGGTATCTAAAATTACACAAAACATCTACACATAGTCTGAAGAATCACAAGCTGAGTACCAGGCAGTTTCCTCCCTGCTGCCAGCAAGTTACAGATGAGCTGATTTGGTTTTATCCTTTCCAAGCAAAATATATTATGATTGCTCTGCCTGGGTTGTCACAGCAAAAGCCTCTCCAGGCTGTGCCCACCAGGCTGGGGGCAGGAGACAGAGGTGTCTGCCATAGGGCTCTTCCTCTGCATTCACTCTGTTTCTTTGGGCCACCCTCATGATTCTCCCTGGTGTGATAAAAATATCTTTCCTGAGCATCCAGGTGCCTTTTGAAACATGAGTTTCTGGAGTTAAGTGCAGGCAGGCTCTATTCCCTGATCTGGTGAACCCATGAACTGCCCTCACTGGTAATGAGAACCCTCATACCCGACCAGAAATGCAGATTTTTCATATTGGCATTCGCAGCTGTTCCCTGGGCAGTGCTGAGCCCATTTGCCAAGGAATTTCAGGTTAGGGTCATAATAATTTCCCCCACCCTCAGAAACAATTCCACAAAAACGAAAATGAAGAACTTATTCTGGCAACTATTCAGGTTAGTCAGAAGTGCCAACCCCTTCCCATGAACTTGGGAAGGAAGGTGAGTGCCCTAACTGTGCTGCTGAACAGAGAGGTCACCTCTGCTCCTGGCACAGCGGGGGCACAGGGCCTTTGCTGCTGTCCCATGTCCCTGCCAGGTGCCCTAAGGCCCTGGGGGTGATGCTGGGCAGAGCAGTCCCAGCCCCTCTCTCCCCACAGAGAGCAGCCCCAGGGCAGCAGCACCGATCCTTGCTCTGCACAGGCTGCCCAGGCACTCCTCCAATTAGCAGCTGGGGATGTTTCTGAGCTCACACCCCTCCCAGGGCAGACACACACTCAGCCATTGCCCCTTCATCCCTGGATGGGCACCTGGCTCCCCTTCTCACACAGAGCTGGCAGCAGCTCCTGTCTCCAGCAGATGTTCGGGAGCCAGTGCAGCTCTGAGCCCAAGGTCTGCTCTCCCTGCTCTGCTGAGACACCGAGGGCAGCTCCTCTGTGTGAGCTTTGCACAACAAAAACCCACCCAGAGCTCCTCTGGGTGAGCTTTGCACAACAGACTCAAACCCACCCAGAGCCTTAGCCTCTAGTAAGACATACACTGACAGCAGTGCTCTGAAATCTATTTTTAAAGAGTCTGTGTATCTTATAGGTAAAGGAACAGAAAAAACATAGGCTGTGACTCTCACTGCTTCATAGTCACCCGCAGACATTCCTGTCAGGGCCAGCTGGGTTTTACCACCATATCTGCAAGGGCTACTTCTATGGTTAAAACTTTACAAATCAACATCTTTGATCACAGAATCATTCCATTTGGAAAAGCCCTTCAAGATCATCGAGTCCAACCTGTGCCTGATCCCCATGTTGTCCCCAGCCCAGAGCACTGAGTGCCACATCCAGGCCTTCCTGGGACACATCTAGGCACAGAAACTCCAAACTTCCCTGGGCAGCCCCTTCAAATGCCTGGAAAGCCTTTCCATGAAGAAAATTGTCCTTAGTTTCCTTCCCAGTGAAAGAAATGAGGAGTTTTTCATTAATTTAAAAGCAAATTATTAGATTTTCTGGCATTCACAAATGTTTTCACCACTTTACTGGAAACATTGGAAGAATGAATTTACAAAAAGAATTTGTAGAAACCACACAGCAGCCTGCAAAACAGCAAATGGAAGCAGAATATTGCAGGAGCTGGAGGCACCCTCATGACATCCCTGCCCACATCCTTGGCTATATGGGGGGGAAGGATCTCTTCTAGTCCTTGTACTGTACATTAAAAAACATAAGTCACTGAAAAGGTCATATGAAGAAAAAAAGAACCTGTTTAATAAAACTGCACCTCTTTGCCACCATTATTTAACATGCAAAATCAATTACACCATGGAAATAGCAGAGATTCTGAGTGCAGTGTTGTTAAAAAGTGTTTTCACATACCATGTGAAGTAGCTGCAAAAGCAGATTGTGAGTTTTTAGAAACATGATTCTTAGCAGATGAAATCTCAGCCAGTAGTAGGTAAGAGCCAAGAAGTAGGAGCATTATCACCATCAACCCTAATTTAGGAAAACATTCTTGAAAAAATTGCTGCAGCCAAATGTGTATAACATTTGGCTCCAACTGAAATCTCACCTAAACCAATATGTCACAGGCAAGGCAGGGTGGAACTGGAGATCTTTGGTCTTAAAACCCTGGAGCTGGAGTTTCTCTCAGGCTGGCAGCCACCCTTAGTGGCTCTGATGGTGGGAGCTGAGGGACCCGTGGGCCATTTGTGCCTCAGTTCTCTCTCCAGAGCTCTCAGTCAGGCTGAGAGGTCCAACCCAGCTCTGCCCCTCTGGCCCAAGAAGGGTTCAGCTCCCAAAGCTCCTCCAGCCCCGTTCTGTGTCCTGCACCCCAAGGAGTGGCTGCCTTGGCTTAGGCTCTCACATGGCTAATTCTGGCTTCCAGCTCAAGCTTTGAGAACTTCCAGCAGTTTTCATAGCTCCAGGAAAAATTTGGACTTTTTTCAAGCTTTGCCACATTGCAGAGCAATTAAACATTAAACATCAGCAATATGGCAAAGGCAAATCTACAGCTTCAGTCTTGGGGACAGACAGCTTTTCCCCACCATTCCAAGATGTTTTGCCATACACAGCTCCTCCCAAGGAAAGCAGGTCTCTCCTTCAGGGTCACTGAGCAGGTCTGTGGGCTTCTCTCTGAATAATCCCTTCAGCCCACTCAGGCTGCAGGGTATTGCCCACATCTGAGCACTGGGAGCTGGAAACAAGAGGGCCTGATGAAAAACACGTGGAGTTCCCCATTCCCTGCCACAGCCTGTGTGCCCACGGGGCTGCTCTGCTCTGCCCAGAGCAAGGGAAGCACAGAGTGGCTGCTCTGCAGCCAGTGTCCACCCACGGGCAGGGAGGGGAGTCAAGGAGGGCAGGACTGACAGGAGGGCAGGGCTAGATGGGATATTGGAGTGGAATTGTTCCCTGGGAGGGCAGTAAGGGCCTGGCACAGGGTGCCCAGAGAAGCTGTGGCTGCCCCTGGATCCCTGGCAGTGCCCCAGGCCAGGCTGGAGAGACCTGGGAGAGTGGAAGGTGTCCCTGCCATGGCAGAAGGGTTGAACAAGAAGAGCTTTGAGGTCCTTTCCAACCCAACCATTCCATCTTTCTGTGTCGTATCTGGCTGTGGCAGGCTCTGCAGAAACCTCCCTGCTCTTGTGAGAGATGGAAGCTTCCCTTTGCCATGTGCAGAGGGGCCCTGGAGGAGCCCCAGCCCTGGAGGAACCCCAGCCCTGGAGGAGCCCCAGCCCTGGAGGAGCCCCAGCCCTGGAGGAACCCCAGCCCTGGAGGAACCCCAGCCCACACTGCTGGGAGCAGCAGAGCCTGGGCAGCCCAGCTCTGTGGCAGCCCACAGCTCCTGCAGGGGTCCTGGAAAGCTCAGGATGTTCACTCCAAGTGGTGCTGTTGGAAGGGAAAGAGCTGCAGCAGCACCCACAGGTGAGCTCCAGCCTCTGGGCCCCCAGCAGGGTACCCCAGCCCTCCCCAGCCTTGCCTCCCACACTCCTCACACCCCACAGCTCCTACTGCTCCTCCATCTGACATTGAGAGGGCACCACTGCCCTGAGGATGGACACAAGGATTAATGTGTCCATGTGGTCAAGGCTAGAATTATACAAGGCAATAAAATAATTTTATGGCACGAAACTGTTTATGACAATTCTTATCAACAATTATGCATGAGAATCACACACATATGGGGATCAGCGAATTTCAAAACTTCACCTCTACCAAAACCATGGGTTAGTTACGTCAGTCTTTCATGTTTGGTTCTGCCTACCATTTCTGAGAAAAGTTGATTTAAAAATACATCATATCCATGTACCTCAAAAGAACTTACAAATCAGGGCAGGAAACAGGTTCTAAAGTGTTAATACATAGGGAGCTCTTTGTGACATATAATTATCAATTTGTGCAGTGACTGCATAATTAATATGTGGTCTCATCTCATTCTCTTTTAAATGTATTCCCACACTGCCTAGAAGTTGCTGGCTAATGAATTAAACAGTTTGATGTTGATGAATCACAATTTTGCCTATCAATATTAAAATATTGCCAGAGGTATGTTTTCAGTTTGGGTCATGAAAGTTTAAACTGTAATACTATCAGAAATGCAGCATCCTGTGTTCCTAAGCTTTGCTGCAAAATCAGAAAGGCCCAAGTTTTGTTTTCAAATCTAGGAGTTTTGAACTATCTTTGTTTGCTTTCTTCCATTGAAGAAATGACAGGAACATAAGGTATCTTGCAAAACTTCAGACTTATCAATAATAGCATCTAAAACAGAGAAATCCAGTTACTCGGGAAACCTCAACTCAAAACTGGTTTGTTCCTTGGACTATGATTAATGTGGTAAGTGAGACCAGATGGTGAACACTTCGAGAAGCCTCTGTGCTCCTAAGAAGTGTTAATTACCTCCAGAGCTGCAGCAAAAGTATAATGGGGAAGAACAGCTCCAGCCCTGCACCAAAGGGACCAGGAGCAAAGGGTACCTTGGCAAGGGACACAGAGGGCAGGGATGGGTGGGATATTGGGCAGGAATTCCAGGCTGGCGGGGTGGGCAGGCCCTGGCACAGAGTGCCCAGAGCAGCTGTGGCTGCCCCTGGCAGGGTCCAAGGCCAGGCTGGACACTGGGGCTTGGAGCAGCCTGGGACAGTGGGAGGGGTTGGAACAGGAGGGTGTGTAAGGTCACTGTCAACCCAAACCACCATTCTACAGAAATCACTCCCACTCCAACGTGGGGGAGAAGAGCCCTGCACTTCTGCTCAACTCCCATCTGTGGTGACCTGCAGGGACAGGACCCTCAGCACCCACCCATCCCTGCACTGCCCTGCCTGCCACAGCACCAGCTCTCTCTTTGCTTTGTTGGCTTATAAAGATATTTCTTGCACACTCACTAGTCACACAGGCTCACACAGAGTTTCTGAGGCTCTGTGAATGGTGAAATGTCCAGGAAAATTCCACACGAGGCACAGGGCTGTGGTCAGAGCCTTGGGAGTGAGGGACAGCGGGCTCAGGCAGCAGCTGGAGAGGAGCAGGGCCACACTGCAGAGCTCTGGAATGACAAATCTAGGATTGCACCCGGCTGGACTCAGACCAAGAGCCACTTTCAGGGTAGGGGTAAAGGCAGAAAATCCATGGCAGCCAGGGAAACTTGCTCCCTAGAGATCTCAGCAGGGCTGCACAGGAAGATGGAAGAGTGGGAGTAACTAATGGTACCTGGGGAGAGAAAAAGATGATGTAGGTGAGCTGAGATTCACTCCTGATTCCGAGGCCACAGAGGGCACAGACCTGGCTGAGGGTCGATATTCCACAAGATCAGGTCTCCCAAAAGTCTGTGGATCAGTGCCTCATTTCTTGAAGAAAAAAAAACACAAAACAAAAAACAACCCCAACCAAAAATTTAAAAAGACAAAATAAAGGACGTTGAGAGCATCATCACTACCTCTCTGAGCAGCACTGATGTCATGTCAGATGGAAACTTCTCAGAGGTACAAAATGAACAGCCCAAAAGCGAGCCCAAGGTAAAGTAGATTTCAATTCCATAGCAGCGAGATTTTGCTGTTTCACTATGGATTTCCTGTAGGGGAATAAAACAACTATAAAACATAACTTCCTTGTGAGGTACCACTAATAAACCACGGGCAATAAACGTGAGCTCTGGACACTCAGCTGCCCTTGGCAGCCGCGAGCTCTGGCAGCCACGACACCCCACGGCGACAGCAAAGGGGACGGGCAGGGCCAGGGCCAGATATTGACTGCACGTGCAGATCCATCAGGCTGACAGCTCACAACCCCCAGGGAACCAGGAAGCTCCTTGCAATGATTTAAGACAGAAAGCGAAGAGTTACTCCGGTTATTTTATGAGCAAAAAGAATCAGTCTTAGAAGCGAGTGTGATGAGAGCTCTGCTGCTTCGGTAATTTCACAGCTGAAAAGGTCACATTGCAGAAAAGCCAGTTCTTTTAAAAACTCCTCCAGAGGTGAGTCTGGAGAGAGTGCCCAAGGAAAGTGGTTGTTAATGTACACTTAACCTCTGCACAGCTGAGAAGGTAATACCCGAGAGCAGCTGCACCACCAGCAGCCTTGAAAGAGGTGAATTCAACTCCACAAAATAAAAACTGGAACAGTCCCATCAGAACTGCTGGGGCTGCAGAATTGGCCCAAAAGCTGTAAAAGGAAAATCTCTCCAGGAAGTCTGGAGAGGGATGTTTTGCAAGGGCAAGCAAGTGACAGGACAAGGGGAAATAGCTCTAAGCTGAAAAAGGGGATTTAGATGGGATATAGGGAAGGAATTCTTCCCTGGGAGGGTGGAGATGTCACAGGGTGTCCATAGCAGCTATGGCTGCCCCATCTCTGGAAGTGTCCAAGGCCAGGTTGGGTGGGATTTGGAGCAATCTGAGACAGTGGAAGGGGTCCCTGCCCAGGGCAGGAGGTGGAACAGGATGAGCTGTAAGCTCAAGCCAAACCCTTCTGTGACTCTGTGATTTAAAAAGTGTCTTTGTTTCTCAAGCCTGGTTCTCTCTCTCCTGCCATAGCACTGGAAGGCAGAGAAAGCTCCCTGTCTGCACCTCACAACACCCAGAAGAGCTGAAGCCCCTCAGCACAAGCATGAACGGGGTTTCCCCCCTGGCTGTGATTCCAGCCAGCAGCCCAGCCCTGCACGAGGCTCTGCTGGAATTCCACCACGGAATGAGGAGTGGTCTCCTGTTCAGGGAGCAGGGAGGATGTCAATGATCCCCACAGCTTTTGCATGTCACGAAACACTGACAATTGCAAGAAAAGTCAGAGCCCAAGGGCCACACCAGCACTGCATGCTGGCATCAGAGGGGCTCTGGAGCAGGGACACTGCAGAGCCAGCCTGCAGAGCCAGCCTGCCCACGGGGGCAGGAGGGAACACCGGAGCCACGGCTGGGAGAGGCTGCTGGACCTGCAGCTCCAGCTCGGTGCTGCTCCGCAGGGGCAGCAGCCCAGCCCTGCTCCCAAACAGAGCCCATCCCACTGCGGGAGAGCTGCAGCTCCTGGACAAGCTGCTGAGCAGAGGAGGAAAAGGTGGGGCCTCATTACACCCAAGAATCTCCATTGGGGGTGCCCCAACCACACATCCCACGAGTCCTGCTCTGCTGGCAGGGCTGGAGCTCTCCTAAAGCCCTAGAGCTGAGATTTCCCCATAATTTATCACACAAGGAATATTACCAGTCATGGATGAGTGATGACTGTACAGTTTGTCCTGATTCACATTTTAGCCATCATTCAAAGAAATTGTCAATACTAATGTTATTGATTACTAAACCCAAGGAAAAAAGGGAAACGGTGAAAAGTAAAGTACATATTCCTCTACTGACATTTCATAGGGTCTCAGAATCATTAATTTTGGAAAAAAGCCTCCAAGATCACCAACTCCAACCATCAACAGAGAACCACTACCACATTCACCACCAAACCACGTCCTCAAATTTGAGTCCCAACAGAAATAATATCCCAGCCATCCATCCAGTCCTGTGTGTGCTGTCCTCCCTGAGTTTGTCAGGTTTTAACTCTCACTGACTGGCTTTTCTAGACTTTATTTCTGCTGGATTAAAGGAGCTGTTAGAAGCTGTTTGTATTTCTGGCTGCCAGCTCTGCAAACCTCTCCAAGGCTCTGACAACTGAGCCAAGTCTCTTCCTGGGAATATGGGAAGCATGAGCTCCAAATAATAGACTTCATATGCTAAACTTAATCTTCAGTGACACCTGTGCAAACAAAATGCCTTTGAAGACATAGCTAAAATGTAATTGACCAGCCACATGAGCAGAAACCACTGGAGATGCAGGGGACAGCTCAGCTTGCTGCTCCCTCAGTGTCAGGGCCACAGTAGGAAAAAGAAACTCAGGCAGGGTTTGTGCCACTCAGATATCGGGACACTCCTCACAGGAAATAAATATCTCTAAAAAATGTCCCTTTAGTGTGCAATTCCCCGATCAAGTGGTGATGCACAGCCAACGAGGATGTGGGACTAGCACCTGAACAATGTGGGCTGCACGAGGGTGGTGCAGCAGCATCACCCCTCTGGAGAAGTAAGGGGACAGGATTGCATAGAATGCCCCGCCAGGACAATTCCCCACACTTCTCACACCCAGCTTGGCCCTGGCAGCTGGCAGACAAATGCCACAAGTCCCCACTGGGGCTCACAACTCAGAAGCAGCATCACTCCAGCACACGAGGCATCTTTCCCACACTGGTTCCCAGGTACTTACCCAGGAAAGTGCAGCACAGACAATTATTTTGTGGTTGTGGCTGTGTGAAACACTGTTCAATTGACAAATTGACCAGAAAAACAAGCAGGGAAATTGCCCCTCCCCACACCTCCAAGCACCAGTTTGAGGTCTCGTGCAGCAAGGAAAGGAGCCTTTGAACAGGGAGCAAAGTGTCACCTGAATCTAGAAGAAATCGTAATTGGATATAAGGAAAGATTTTGTATATTCAGCGTAAAGGAGACTAAGCCACTTAGAAAAGGATCAAACAAATCCTCTGAAGTGGGTCGGTATCATTTGATCAGCACTCGGTGCCTTGGAGCTGAGCAGAGATTTCCCCTTGGCTGGGGAAGGAGGCGATCCCGCCAGCAGCAGGTTTGGAGCCCGCTGTGTGAGGGAGAGCATTATTGCAGGAATTGCCAGCCCGCTGTGCAGCCAAGGCTCCCTGGGGATGGGATGGCAGGGATGCGCTGCTGGCCTGCTGAGGGGGGCCTGGTGTCCCCCAGCCCTGCTCCCTGCCCTTCCTCACACAGGACAAAGGAAGAGGAGGAGCACTGCTCTGCCTGTGAGAAGGGGATGCTCTGCCTCACCCAGAGGCAATTCTTGGTGGACACTGTCTGCTCAGGACCCTGACAGGAGATACCACAGAGCACTCCTGCCTTCCAGCCCCTCTGCATGGACTGGAACAGCTCTGCCCTGCAGGGCTCAGCCTGAACATTGATTTCCTTCCATACACGCTGAGTTTGCAGCCTGGCAGCTCGGTGCTGTGCTTGTTTCAGGAATGCCCTGGGCCGCTGCCCCCAGCCCTCTGCAGCCTCGGCAGTCAGCTTCCCAGGTGGGGAGGGAGTGAGCAGGGCTGACAAACTCCCACACAAGCTCAGGGCATCACCTGGAGAATGCAAGGCTCACTGCTGTCTCCTGATGTGACTCAGACAGGGACTCAAACCCAACACCCCTGTGGAAACAACCTGCAGAGCCACCCTTGTGCCAGCCACACTTTTCATCACCATCATCCCCTAGAGGAGCTGCTGGCGGGGCCAGAGCAGCGAGAGGGGTCCTGGAGCTGAGCTGAAGCCAGCGGGGCAGTGCTGGTGACATTGCTGTGGGACACTGCCACCCTGCCATGGCCCACAGGACCCTCGCAGAGACCCCCTGAGCCGGGCCAGAGGCCCTTCTCCATGGCACAGGCTGCCTGGGGCAGGCTCAGCAGGGGCTAGGCACAGATTCCCACCCAAGGAACTTCCCTCTGCCAAGGTCCCAGAAAATCAGTCAATTTTCCATGAATTTCCAGTTTGTCTATCTGTGCAGGACAGCTGCTTCCCTGTGCCATTATGGCAACAGATTAACCTGGAGGCTTTTCCAAGAGACAGAGGAAAATGCTTTTTCCTCATACTAACTGCAACGAGAGACTGGCACAGGAGGTACCAAAGCAATGCCAGGCATCCAAATCAAGTGGAGCCCAGTTAGCCATTACTCTTTAAAACAAACTGCAAAATTTCTTATTCATTGAAATAGAATTTCAGCTTCAATTTCTGCAAAGCAGGTGTCCTGTACATCAGAGCAAAGGCATTCTAGAGATGAACAGGGCTGCTCTGGGAGGATGGAGGCCAAGGCTCACCTCTGTGCCTGAGCACAGAATAAATCTGGTTTCAAGTGTCATATCTGCAGCCAGAGATGTTTCAAAAAGAACAAAATAGGATTTAGCCCACCCTGAGATATCAATTTGCCCAGGCTGGGCCAGTGCTCTGCTCTGTCAGTGGGCCAAGATGGATGAAGGGACCTGAGGCTCAAGTAAAGTCTTTTTTGGTTCAGAGGTGAGACCTGCAAGGCATCAGCAGCACCACAAAAATCCCCACACTAAGGCACAGCCAGGGAGCTGCATCATTTTCTGCCCCCTTTATTTTATTCCATTCCCCATCCTGATCATTCAGTAGTCACTCCATGTAAACAGCCTCAGCAGCATTCCCAGAGCAGAGCAGGGGGAACGTGGGTTCCCACAGGTCATCCCTGTGGGATAAATTTCTTTACCCTCCCTTCTCTTGGGAGCAGAACTCTGCTGTTTCCTTGTGCTCATGACTGACGTGGAGAGCACTGATCCATGCCAGCTTGGTGCATTCTGATCACGGGTTTTACATCAATAGGACTGGAAAGTTTTAAAGGATTTGCAAAACATTCATTCAGTGGCTGTGTCTGCTTCTTACATGTTCTCTGCTTTGCATTTGTTTTCCACTCAAAAAACCTTCCACAGAAACAGGGTAAAACACCCTCAAATGACAAATGACTTTTCTAAGCTCTTAGTCTGTACTTAAGTCAATGTAAATCAGATAGTGAATATGATTATTCATACCCTTAAAATGTGCTGTATTTTAAATCCTTTCTTCGCCGAAACGCCAACAGCAAGGAGAAAAAAGTGCCATCTCAAAGAGCTGTGCCCCCGGTACAGCTGTCTCACCATCCCTGAAACAAATTTCAGTTTTTGTTTGTTTATTCCATGAGTATAAACTTACTTTCACATGTTTGCAAAATACTTTCAGTGAGCGGAGTGTGGATTACAAACCAAAGCTGCTGTGGACTGAGGAGAATTGTCCTTCCAAAGAATGCTGGGACCACGCAGCAGGATGGTCCCCAAACCCTACAGGGCCATGTGGAGGTGGTTTCTGACCAAGAGAAGACAAGCCCCACTCCAGCAGGTGACAGCAATGACGACTCTCACCTCCAGCAGCAGAAACGATGGAGGAATGCCGTGTAGCAGCCCTGGATCTGCAGTAAGGATGTCTGGCAGGGTATCGCCACTGAACAGCCACTTTCCCTGCCTAAAAATCCTCATCATTTCAAATAACAGCAGAGCCTTCTCAATAATGAACTCAAGGACAATTAGCTGGAATCATCCAGTGAAACCCAAGATACCTCAGAGGAAGTGTTATGGCTTGCCATAAAAATATATCCACTTAATTTGTTACACTCGGAGTGGTGTCATGGGCAGAGGCAGCGCAGTGCACGGGGCTGGGCTGATGCTGCTGTCCCCATTAACATTTTACCAGCCTCATTGAAACAAGAGCAGCAGTTATGATTAGTCCAGTTACAGCAGCACCAACATTTACACTCCAAACTAGCTAACCATTATTTAAAAAGTCATTAAAAGTGCACTAAAATCTCCCCAGGTGAAGTCCCCGGTATTTCTGGAAGGAGGAGCTCCTGGAGCTGGGGCCCAGGGGGACTGGGGGTGCTGGCACTCTCCTGCACTGAACTTCTCCACTTGTATGAACTGGGGGTCACAGAGGGGTCCCACCGCCCAGCAGAGCTCCTCATTAGCATGAGAGAGTCTTCCACTAAAGGGAGTTAAACTGCAGCCCAAACAAACCCTGGCAGCAGGGGTTTGCTCTGCCCACGCACGGCGGTGGCAGGCGCTGCCCCAGCTCAGAGCTGACACTGGGGTGAGACCTGATCGGCATGGAGCCCACAGTGCTCTCCTAGCAACAGCAAAATTAAAACTAATGAGATATTGGGTGGTTTGTTTGGTGAGGAAAAGCGTCAAAAACAGCTGAGCCATTCTAAAATACTGGGGAAGATGCTCCGGGAACAGGAGACACGCAGGAAGCAATGTCCGGAGGTACCAGCTGGCCCAGGCCGTGCCCACCATCCCCATCCCGGCTTTGCTGGAATCAGAAGTGAGGTCCCAGGACGCTGCTCCCGTGGGACACTGCCGAGAAGGGCTGGGTTGAGGGCAGGCGCCTTCGGGTGCAGAGAGGGGCAGAGCGCAGCCGGGCACGGCTCCCGCTCCATCCCTGGCCCTGGGGGCGAGGCTGCGGCAGCACAGACCAGCAAGGGCTCCCCTGGGCTGGCAGCAGTGCCCTGCCCTCCGGGATTTATCCACAGCCAAACAGGCGAGCCCTGCCGGGTGAGCAGCAGGAGCTCGCCCCGCTTCCCCCAGGGCACTCGGTGCCGCGGGGCTGCATCTCGCACCTGAGCTCATCGGTGGAATAATTCAGAGTTCCCTTTGGTTGAGAACCTTCAAAATGCAACGTATTCACAGTTGTGGCCCAACTGTCTTGGCAGCAGCTTTTCAAAAGACACTCTCTGTGCAAAACAAGTTGTCACATCCCAAGCAAAGCCTTCAGAGCCGCCCGGAGGAACCTGCTGCAGTCCCAGCTCCGGCTGCCAGCGTGGCTCTGGGCTACCCACAAACAGGGCTAAATTCAAATTTCGCCTTTTAAGAAATTCATACTGTCTTGTACCATTGATATCAAAGCAACTGGATGCAAATTTGACGCTCAGTACACATTTCCTTATAGGAAACAACTCCAAAGGGATGACTAAATTACTTCTCATTCCAGCCTGAATGTATGACTTTCTCAAACATCACGTGGATGCATTTGCCTGCCTCTTTTTTCACCCTTCCAAGGTCAGGAAACTTTTTTAGCCTGAGTTTACTGGCAGACAGCCAAGAATGCAGCATTTTCAGTGTTTTACAGTCAAATATCCATAGCGAACAGCAGGACTGCCCAGAGTGCCTGAGCAGAGCTAAAAGTAAAATACTGGAGCAATTCATCACAATGTGTTTGCAGCTCAGAACGTTTGATCCGAGCCCTCGTGAGGCTGCCGAGCAGTCGATAACCCAGACTGTGCCACGGCTCAGCCAGGCGCTGCTTTCCCCACCCCGCTGCCCCAGGTGAGGCGCTCCCTCTGCGCTCATCTGCCCTGACTTTGGCACTTTGGAAACCCGAGATTTATTTCTTGGGCTCAAATGCAGCAGGAAAGGTCGAAGCTGTGCAGAATAACAGGTCCAGCAGTCAAGGCCTCGCTTCGTCCCTGTTTTAGAACAGAGAAATGAACTGGTGGCTTCCTCAGAAAGGATGAGCTGCTGGCTCAGCTCGCAGCAGAGGGGCTGAGTCCCTGCCCAGGGCTCGCTGCTGCTCAGGGGTGTCCAGGAGCAGCACTTCATCTCCCGTGCCCGGGATCCACAGAGCCCGTGAGTGGCACTAACAGGGAGGCCACAAATGCAGCACCCAGAGGGTTTGGGCTCTCTCATCCATCACCTCTTTTGCCAGGTCTGAGTCTCCTCTCACCAGGAAAAGTGCTGGGGAACTCCTCTCACCACTTAGTGGAACTATCAAAGGAAAATCACACACAAAAAAGCATTTCAGAGGTGATTTGTTTTCTCTAACACTTTTAGATGGGAAAAATATATTTGAAATTACTTTGGTATTGGCAAGGACAGCTGTGGGAAACGTATGAGAATTCAAGAAGTTTCAGCCAGAAAACGGACAGGAGAAAAANTACCCAATGCAAAGTAAAATCAGAACACCCCCCAAAAAAACCAAAACCAAGCCAAACAAACCGAAACACACCAGCACTCTACACTGCTACAATACACATTCTTTCAAATGCAAATCTTCCTTTCTCACCACTTCATTGATTCTGAATAGGGGTAAAGACAAATGACACTAAGATTAAATCTAAAGCAAAGATAGCGAAAAGTAAACAAACTTTCTTTTTTTCCTGAAGGGGGGAAACCAACAACAAATAGATGAGGTGAAAAGGAGCCGTTAAAGACGTTAAAGAATTTCTTTGTTCACGTCAAATATTTCCACTCTTGTGCGCTGTACAGGAGATAATTTGGGAAAGCAGAAGGAAACACCAGCGTGTCTCTCCAGCTGTATTAACCCGTTTGGATTGCTCGGGACAGCCTCCCAGGGAGAAGGGAAAGCGTCTCCGTGCGGGGCTGGTGCCGGCAGCTGCTGCTCCTGCCCCGGCACAACTGGGCACAGTTGGGCACAGCTGGGTGGGTGCTGTCCCCACTGCCCCCTGTCCCTGCGCAAAGGGCAGCACAGGGGGACCCCAGGGATGCTGCAAGGCAGCGATCCAGCGCGGCGGGGCCTCGGACACCCCGGCAGGGCACCAGGGGGGACCCAGACCCCCCACACCCCTCCACCCTCCCTCCGGCACTGCCGGCCCCTCCCGCGCTCCTCGGGGCTTTGCTGTGCCCCAGCGCATCCAGCTGTGCACAGCTGGCAAATGAAGTGCTATCACACTCACCCAGTGGGATAAAGATAATGAAGATTTAATGTAAAACTATGTTAAATGTGTTGCGGATTCCCTTCCCCTCCCCTTTTTTTCCTCCTTGAAAGCGTCAGTACATGCTCAGGAACTGGAAAAGTTTGCCTGGATCAGAGCAGGGCTGGGTTTTATTATTTCACCACAAAAAGACGAAATCCACCGAAAGAAAATTAAAACCAAATCAAAACAAATAAACAAAAAAACCACAAAACAAAAAAACAAACAAACAAAAAACTCAACAACAAAACCCAAACCATTCCTTACTGCATCCCTAGTTCCTCTAAATATAAAAATTTTACCAACATAGAAACCTCTGCTCAGCTCTGTTCCAGTCCTTTCTTAAATTACACTGTGAGTTTTGATTTTGTTTGAGGAATTGTAGGGGTTTGGATATTCCAAATGTCCCCTCCACCCTGGCAGGCTGCAGAGAGGAAGGGCAGAAGAAGGCCCTCGGGCTGGGGGTACCCTGCCAGCACAAGGTCCTGGCAGAGCTGGACTGCACTTCCCACAGGTTGGAAATGCGACGAGCCTGAGAGTCTTCTCAAGGCACTGACCAAGGGGAGAGAAGGAGGGAACTCGTTAGAAGAGAAATCCTGGGCAGCTCCACTGTGAAGTCTGTTAAATGAAAGCAAACCATCATGCCGGAGCACCCACTCAGCACCCACCACTGCGGTGGATCCAGGAGCAGGCTGTGAATGGCAACAGGGATTTTATCCTGTCACTGACCCTTGCACCGTGCTACCAATGCACTTCGTGTGAAGCGGAAGGAAAGTGCCTGAAGAATTGCAAATGCCTTTCGAGCAGATTGCCACAAGAGCCTGCTCGGGACAGCTGGCTGTTGTTATTGACATCAGAACCAAGGAGAAAGGGAGACTGAGGCAGAGAAATCCCTCTGCAGTGCAGTGGGCCCATCCCAGCACAGCCAGCAGAGGTGGCTTCCTGGGCAAGGTTTGTGTGGAGCCACCACGCCAGCACAGTCCAGTGCAGCTCAGCCAGTCCGGAAAAAAACACCTCCATTCAGAGGGACGAACTCCAGGGCCCAGGAGCCCTCGGTCTGGGGGAGCCCAGCAGCAGGGAGCCAGCACTGTGAGGACAAGTCCAACAGCAGAATGTCACAGGTTCTCACACAATTGTGACTGCGGGTCAATCGTGTTTTAAAAGGGGCTCCAGGACCCACATCCAGCCCTTGAAGGGTTTCCTGGGATGATTTCCTTATGCTTGTGGTCACTGTCAGCATCTTCTAAACCGGCCCGAGGTGACAAATTGCAACTGGAAGAATGAAATGTGAAGGAAATAGGGTGCATGGCCTGGTACACAGAATCATGGAATGGTTTGGGTTGGAGATCTCTGAGAATGCCTGGGCAATGGGATCTTGTTCTACTGTTCTGTGCGTGTCTGTGCACATCTGTGAGATGTGAGAGGAAAACTCCCATTCCTTGAGCAGCTGAACTTCCCTCTTCCACACCATTCCACAGAAAGGCATGCTAAGTGCGATTTAGGACTCTTTTCCCTTATATTCCCCCCAAGGAATCTTTGCAAGTGGCACAGTGTGACAAGAGGCTTCATCCACCAACTTCCTCCTCCTCCTGTGTGCTGGGCAAAGTGGCTGCTTCGAAGGAGCAAAGGCAAGTGCAACGGGCTATGGATATGAGTGACAGCCTCCCAGTTCATTTGGTTTCCTTCCAAAATAAGGAGACTTCTATTTAGAGAGAAGCACTTCATTTTATCACAGAATCACAGGAAACGTTCTTGGAGCCTCTCACCTAAAAGGGTTCTGTGACCCCAGCAGGCTGCCCTGAGGGAACTTTCCTAGGCATAAAACAGAGCCCCGGAGAGAACAGCCCCGGCCCCCTCCTCGGCAGTTCCCAGGCTCTCCTTCAGGCCACCTGCCCCGCAAACCCTCCGTGTGCTTCCCCATCCACCATAGACACCAGGCAGATGTTCCTATCCTCTTCAGTCATGCCCCATGTACACACCCTTTTTCTTCAAAAAACATCTGAAGACAATCAGCATATTCGATATCATTTCCTCCTGAAATTTTATTTATGGTTTATATTTAATGCAAATATTAGATCAATTGCTCCTCACCGAGGGTCTGTCCTTCAGACACTCTGGCTGGCACCCAGCTCCAGCCATCAGCCCGGCTCTCTCCCGCCGGAGCCGGCCGTGCTCACAGCCAGGGGCTTGGTGCCCGCTCGGGCCCGCAGCAGCCCAGCCCTGCTCTGCGGGTCATGTTTTTGGGGTCAGGAGCAGAAATGCAGCCCCCAGCCCCGTCTGCGTCTGCCCACGAGCACCGGCCACAGCGCTGGCTCGGCACAGCCCGGGCGGCACAGCCAGAGCGGGGAAACACCGCAGCCCGAGCGGGGACACACCGCAGCCCGAGCAGGGACACATCGCAGCCCGAGATGGGACACACCGCAGCCCGAGCGGCACAGCCAGAGCGGCACTGCCCGAGCAGCACAGCCCGAGCGGGGACACACCGCAGCCCGAGCAGGGACACACCGCAGCCCGAGCAGGGACACACACCGCAGCCCGCG
>VZTB01004926.1:193919-206984 GCA_013397245.1 Thryothorus ludovicianus | reverse complement strand
CTGCTCCCGCACCCACCCTGCTCCCGCACCCACCCTCTCGCACCCGCCCTGCCCAGCGCCTCTGCTTCCAGGGCAGCAGCCCGGAACCGGCGCACTCTGACCGCAGGAGCAGAGCCTCCACTCTCCACTGGCACCGTGCTCTAGATCTTATTTCAGCGTCTACATTCAAATGTCTGATCAGTAAAAGCTGGAAAGAAACACACGATCTAGCATTAACTACAGCAGCAGGAATTGGAGATAAGGAAATTTTTTACAATGAAGGTGGAGATGCCCTGGCGCAGGGTGCCCAGAGAAGCTGTGGGCTCCCCATGCTTGGAAGTGTCCCAGGCCAGGCTGGACACTGGGGCTTGGAACAGCTGGGACAGTAGAAGTTGTCCCTGTCACAGCAGGGGTGGGATGAGCTTCAAAGGTCCCTTCCAACCCAAACCCTTTGTGATTCTATGGACACAACCTTTGCCATCACCTTCGATCGATGAACCAGGAGGTCCCCTCTGAATCCCAGCACCCTCCTGCCTGCACTGTTCAGGACAGCCTTGCCTTAGGGAGAGGGGAACAAGTCCCAAGGCTGCTGGGAATTTGGATACAGGGCAGGTACTTGCACCACTGCAAACCAGGCATGCCGTGTGCCTCTGGCAATGTCAGTGGACGATTAATAACCTTCCTCTGTGTCCAAATGAGAAACAGAATCCCAGCTCTCCTATATTGCAGGTATTTTTTTAAGCTCAGTTTATTGCAACCTGTCAAGACGCTCTTTGTAATTTGTACCCTGCTGCATCACTCCAAAGCACAACTAGCAGCCTCTCAGCCAAACTCAACCAGTTATTTGTTCAGTTAATGTGAGGGAGTAATGGGGACAGAAAGGACACTTGTGCACCACATTTATCTACCACATCAGCAAAAATACACAATCAGATCTCAGCCCTGTTTAAGAAGCAGTACCAAGCTTCCACAGAGCTCCACAGAGTTTATCGAGCACAAGTAACCGTGCAGCTTTTTTCAAACAGCAGTGCTCCCCACTAGGCTTCTGCAGCACCATTTTTCACTAGAGACATCCCCTACTGTAGAGTCAGATACAGTCAATGCACGAGTTCAAAATCCCCCAGCACACTGCTGGCCAAGCACTGTGGAGCATCTGGGACTGTCACCACCCCAAGAGCCACACTGTTCCCCCTCTGTCCACCCTCCTCTGCTCCTGTGACATTATTTGGTGACCTGCTGAGCCCTGACATTCAGGTCAGCCTGAGCCCAGCTTTGGATGGGTTACAGTAAGAAGGCTTCTGGGAAAGCTACAACTGACCCTTTTTTCTTTCAAGAATGGCTTTTATTGTAACTACAAAATAAATGTTCACTAAGGGTTTGCCTTCTACCTTCTCACCTCCTGTAAGGGGCTTCAACCCTACAAAAACACTAGGCAAATATACCTGACTTTAACTTTTCTCTGGTTTCAGTGAACTGTGCACAACAACACACTTGCAGGGAAGGTGTTCCCTCGGAGGCTGATCCCAAACCTCCCCACCTCCTGCACACGGCAGAGCCACCCTCCAACACCAGCTGCCATCCCTGCCTGACACAGGCAAAACTGCTGCAGGGCTCAACACCTACCCCGAAGGAGAGGCCATCCCAGCCAGGCTCTACTTGGCTGCTTTTCCTTCTTACAACCTGCCCTTCACCCTGCAAAGCAGGCTCAGGCCTCTCACCAGGGTGGGTTCACCCTGCTGCCACTCCTGGACCAGCTTCATCCAGAAAACCAGGAGCAGCCCCTCCTCCCTTCCCTCTTCCCCATCCCCTGCCCAGCTCCACACCAGTGGCTGCTGGGCTGCTCTGTGGTGGAGCAGCTGGTTCCCAGCACCCCCATCTCTCCTGCTCCTTGGCTGGCACCAGGCTCCATCTCCCTGGACATGGCACGGGCAGTGTGGAACCCTTGAAGAACAAAGAGAGGCCTGTTTGGTACCTGCAGATAACCCCAGTGTCACCTGAGCTCGCCCTGGCAGGGTCAGCTCCCAAAGGCAGTACCATTCCCTCCTCTGCATTCCCTTGCTCCATGCTGAATCCCAGAAACATGGAACAGCCTGGATGGGATCCTAGGGGGTCTCTGCCTTGGTCCCTGCTCAGAGCAGGGACCAAGCCCTGGGCCCAGGTCAGATTACTCAGGGATTTACCCCCTTGGCTCTCACAAACCTCCACGGACAGAGGTGCCACACACTGTCCTCCCTGCCCCACTGCCATGGGGGGAGGCTTCTCCCGACATCCAGCCTGAGCCAGCAGCTGGAGAGGCAGCAGGACCAGAGTCCTGCTCCCCCCTGCCTCTACAGCAACCCTGGCACAAAATGCTGAGGCACAAAAAACTGCTCATCTCCCTAATGTCCAGGGAAAGTTCCAGACCAACAGTAAATTACCCATGTTGTCCTCTGAGACAGTGACAGGATATCAGTCCAGGTAGAGATTAGATTCCATCTATTTCAAATTTCAGTAGGGTTTTGGGATTTTGAGGGTCAGAACATTTTTTAGGGTTGAACACTCCTAAATAATGAAGATGAATATTAGGCCACTTGGAATGAATGAGTGTTTATGAGCAGTGTAATCACTGCCCCTCAGCATGAGCGCAGATGTGGAGGTGCCTATTGCAACCTGAAATAACTCTGGAGGATTACACGATTTCCAGTATGACTGGGAAAAGGGATTGCCGTGTCCTTAGGCAGACAGCAGTGTGGTGACATCCTTATCTCACCCATCTTTTCCTGCCCGGTAGCCAGGGCAAGTCTCTTTTAGGAGACTGACAATGTCATCCTAGGGCGTGTGCCAACACCGAACCAGCCCTGCTCCGATCCTGGTATGCAAGGGAATTTATGGAAAACAACTACAGGAAACCGTGATCCCTTAAAGGGTGACCTGCCATCAAATATTTTTTCCCACTGGCCTCAAAGCTCCTCCCGTGTCTGTGCCAGGGGACACCTGGGGGTACTCACGTGCCTCTGTGTGTGCCTGTCCTTGGCAGCCCCAGGGACTCGGACAGCGCAGAGCTCCCAACTCAGCCCCAGAGCCCGCAAGCACACAGTGACACTGCTCCAAGGAAGGCTCTCTCAGGGTGTCTCCAGCTCCTCTGTGCCCTTATAAGGTCGGTGCCACTTCTCCCAGATGTGCTGTTGCTCACTGAGCAGGATGTGCCCAACTGAGCACCTTTCCCAACCCCTGAGCCCCCCTTAGTGCCCTGCAATGAGCTTGCCCTTGGCTGTGACCTCCGCTTATCAGATTTCTATGAAAATCCCTCTTGAGTCCTGAATTGCACCAAACACAGCTCCCACATGACCACAACCCCTGCCTTGCTGTCAGCACACCAGAGGAGCGGCCTCTGTGCTGCCCCAAGACCCAGACATCCTGAACTGGGATGTGCTGCCTGGAAGCGCTTCCACAGCTTTGTAACATTTCCATGAGATTAAAAGCAAACAAAAAAACACCAGCCAACCAAAAAATAAAAATCCAAATGAAAAAGACCAAGGAAGTTGTCAGCAGCATCTTCTAATTTTGAGCGTTGTTTGCATCAGATAAGGAAAAGGAGATTTACACCCCACTGCAAATACAGCCCCCTCTGGTGCTCCTGCTTCCCAGAGTGATGCTCCTCAGTCTGCTCTGGGGTGTCATTTGTCTCTGAACAGAAAGTTTTTCTTCAATTAATTTTCCTCTACTCAAAAAAGAAGAAAATAGAACCAACAAAACCAGAACTAAACCATAATAAATCTGTGTATTTCTGTGAAAACAAGGTTTAATCAGAAAATTCTCATTAGCTCTCTCTGGTGCCTTGCAGGACTGCAAGAGACAAGCACCTGCAGCCATGAGAATGCTGGTGGGCTGGAATGTCCAGGCTTTGCCAACTGAGGATGCCCTGGAACAGCACAAGACATAATTCACCACACCACCACCATCATCTGTGACCCCCCAGACCCTGTGAGCACTGCCTGAGCCCCCAGGAGGCTGCTGGGACAGAGCATTGTGCATCCCACCGGCCTCCCCTCAGCCTGGCCACCATCCTCAGTGCCCAAAGACATTCCCTGGCCTTTGGTACCCCAAGGAGAAGCAATTCCCATAATAACCCACTCACTCCTGTGACGAGCACCAGGGTGAGTCAGCGACCGCTGAGTGGGGTCAGGCCCATTGGGCTCCTCGTGGGGAAGCCCCTGAAGCCTCACAGTGCCTGCCTGGCAAGGAGCCCACCGTGGCATGGGACACTGGTGCACACCCACAGGGAGACAAGGAAGTGCTGCATCTGAGCCAGAATTCCCATCAGCTTCAGCCATTGAGATGATTTGCATGGTTGTTCAGTTAAGTTTCCAGGTGCTGGATCTCATAATAGGTCATTTTTGCTTGTTGATGTTCCTCTAAACCCTTCATGGATGAAATGGGAAGAGCAGCCCCTACTTCTTGCCCAACAAGAGGGTCACTCGTGGCACCCTACGAGGTAGCACACTCTACTCCACAGATTTCCAAGGGTTTTTTTCCTAAATCTGACTCACAACTGCAGTGAATTCTGCCCCATGTTCCACTTAACATCAAACAGACACATGGAACTTATCTTGACAATTAATTAAAAGGATAGAGAAAGGAATCAGCAAGGGGAAAGTAGCTCTGCTCTGTGCATGGAAGCCTGAAATTGGAGCCACTGAATGAGGGGAATAACAGGACAGTAATGTGGAATGAGATTCTAAGCATGGATGTGGCCTGTGCAGTTGGAACTTGGAGCACGTTGGTGTAACAAGGGTTCTGGCAGCTGCACAGCTGAGTGCAGGATGGTAGAAGGAAGCAGCAGCCTCTGCTATTCCTATACCTCACACACCTGGATCGTGTATTTGCCCTGCCCAGCTTCTTTGCAGACCTCAGTGTCACCTACTTGCTCCAAGGAAGGTCAATTGTCCTGAACTTCACCTGGGGAGTCACTCCAGCCTGCAGAGAGAGGGATGGGTCTGTGCCCTCAACATCCACTGGACATTTTACTGAAGAGTAGTTTATCTGGGGCTCAGTTCCTTCCAGAATTTAAACCCCATTTGCACAGCAAGGAAAGGGAAGAGCAATACCTGCTGTTACTATAATCCACATGAAATCCAGGCTGTGTGCAGGGCCAGAAACATCACTGCTCAGGCTTCCAGAGGAAAAGAGCCATGATCCAACTCCTGATCAAAGCCTTGGCTTTCCCCTCGCAGTCCTCATCCCATGGCGTGCCATGCACTGGATGAATCATGGAGCACCTGCCCCAGGGTCTGTGGGACCACTCCAGTACTGAATTCTCACACAGGCACAAGCCTTGGGTGCCAAGCTGGAGTGTCCTTGCCAATGTCATGGGGTGAATCCTGTCTCTGCAGCATCAGAAGAGGAAGCATAGGAGAGGCCCTGATGGATGAGGCTCCTGGCTCAGCTCAGCCTCTCCTCCACGGGCTGGTGTGTCCTGGGGAGGTGTTGAAGTCTCTGCTGGTACAAACAAGCCATGGGCAAGTCACTTAGCAGAGCCCCACCTGGGCAGCCCCAGTCCTGGTGACAAGACACTTACCAGGGCTGTGATCTGTTCTCCTGATGTTAAGCCTGGCTGATTCACTGTGGTTCAGAGGAAGCTCTAATTATATCTGTGAGACAGATGGAATGCTGACAAGGGACAAAAGAAAAACAAATCCAAAACCCTTCTTTGGTCTTTAGCTAGAGGAGCAAGGTGAGTCTGTGGGGACTGAGGGACTGGGGCAGAATGAGAGGGTCCCAGGCCAGTCCCCAGCTGTCCCCCCACCCTAGGCTGTCCTGCCAGGGCTGACACTGCCCCAGAGCTCCTGGCACACTGTGCTCAGCACTTTGCCTGCCCATGGCTCTCCTGCCACAGGTGCTGGAGCAGCCTGCAGTGTTGTCACCATCACAGCCCAGGCTGCCCTCCTGGCACAGGGACGGGGGACTCTGTGGGGCAGCACCCCAGAACCCCAGAGCTTTCTCCCAAGGGCAGACAGGGCTCCCTCTGCCCAAGCCCGTGGCACTGCATAGCACCAAGGGGCAAAGCCAGGCAGCTCCCTGGTGGCACAGCTGCCTGACCCTGCTGTCACCCTGGGCCAGTGGCACCAAAAGGCATGAGCTGGGGCTGCAGCCGGGCACAGCTCACTGCTCTCACTCAGAGACAGAATTCCCCATCATAGCTCACTGCAGTGCCCAGCCCGGCCTCATACAGCTCGGCTGAGCACCTGCACCCCGAGCAGCATGGGGCCTCTCCATGGGCACACACCCCAAGCAGCGNATGGGGCCTCTCCATGGGCACAGACCCTGGGCAGCATGGGGCCTCTCCATGGGCACAGACCCTGGGCAGCATGGGGCCTCTCCATGGGCACAGGCCCTGGGCAACATGGGGCCTTTCCAGGGGCACAGACTCTGGGCAGCATGGGGCCTCTCTGGATCAACCAACCTGCCAGGCACAACCCCCGGGATCAACCAACATGCCCATGCCATTGTAGTAAAACATTTATTTGTTCAGGTGATTGAAGCTACCATGTTTACAGCTCGTGACCTCACCACTGGTGACATGGAACATGACCTGGGACTGCAGCTGTTGCCACCAGATTTTTCATCATAATTTTTAGTTATAAAAACCTTGGACACCAGAAAAAACAGGTATTTTAGACTTTAAGTGGCAGATGGGAGATGGGAAACCTGTGAGGGGGGAAGACAGTTTATCGAGGCAGCCGACCTTGACGGCCACGGGGCCTCGGCTGCAGCTTCAAGTAAAGGTTTCGGTAGGGTGAGTGCGGTGCAACACGTCAGTCCTCGCAGAGTTGGAATCGTATTGTTTTCTGCCGAGAAAGAACATCGGTGGCAACGTTTTCGGGGAGTGCAGAAGGGCTGGTGTCCTGCAGAGAGGCCCCGGCTTCTGCGCAAAGAGACAGAACAGAGAGAGTGAGGGGACGAGGAGCAGCATCAGCCTCCCCATGGCCAAAGCCACGCTGATGTGGGACCACAGCAACAGCCCCAGGAGCTGCCCTGGGGCCAGCCTGGGCACAGGACACACCAACACAGCCTGGGCACAGCACCCACTGATGGCCCCAGAAGTGCTGCACAGCCAGCATCCCAGCATCCCAGAAGCTGCCACAGAGCCAGCCCGGGCAGGAAGCAGCAGCAGACCCTGTCGTTGGCCCTGGCATTCACTGTCTTGGTGCCATGTGCACTGCAGGGGCTGGGGCAGCAAAGCAGGGCACTAACAGGAGACTAGGCTAGCACAAGACTGGGCTAACAGGAGCCCGGGCTAACAGGGGACTGGGATAACAGGAGACTGGGCTAACAGGAGACTGGGCTAACAGGAGACTGGGCTAACAGGAGACTGGGCTAACAGGAGACTGGGCTAACAGGAGACTGGGCTAGCAGGAGACTGGGCTAGCAGGAGACTGGGCTAGCAGGAGACTGGGCTAGCAGGAGACTGGGCTAACAGGAGACTGGGCTAACAGGAGCCTGGGCTAACAGGAGCCTGGGCTAACAGGGGACTGGGCTAACAGGGGACTGGGCTAACAGGAGACTGGGCTAACAGGAGACTGGGCTAACAGGAGCCTGGGCTAACAGGAGCCTGGGATAACAGGAGCCTGGGATAACAGGAGCCTGGGCTAACAGGAGACTGGGCTAACAGGGGACTGGGCTCACAGGGGACTGGGCTCACAGGGGACTGGGATAACAGGAGACTGGGATAACAGGAGACTGGGATAACAGGAGACTGGGATAACAGGAGACTGGGATAACAGTAGCCAATGTCCCCACCCACACCTCTGCCACAAGTCTTGTCACCATGAGGGAGTGCAGGCACAGCACTGCTGCTGCTGCTGCTGCTTCAGAGAAAATCCAACAAGTAAGACACCCCCAAAATCCCCAACAGAACCAGCAAAGCTCAATGCTCCAGAACCAGAGGCTTCTGCATTTTCTAGATTTGCTCCTGCCCTGACATAGGCCAAGCCTTTGCCCACAGAAGGGACTCCAACTCTGCACACTGCCAGAGCTGGGCACACCAGAGCAGAGCAGCAGGTGGGCACAGACACAGCACTCACCTTCCTGAGGTTTGCATGCATGAGGGAAGGTCACTGCAATGAGGATGTGCCATGTGAAACTGTCCTGCTCCACATCAACCCCAGGGCACAGGGACATGGGGCTGCTGTTCCACTGCCTCACCTGGCCTCACTCACAGCCCCACCTCCCCAGGGAGTGCAGGTGTGCCCCTGCCATATGCCAACACCAACCAGGCACCACTTTAAACTCATCTTCGGGCTGCTGTGGGTTACAGCCCCCAGACTATACACTGGCCACAGGGAACTCAGGCTTAGGCCAGGTGGGGGTCCCTGTGTGCCCACCAAGGGGGCTGGGCTCCAACCCTGACTGGTTTTCCTCATTCCCTCTCCCAGTGGGAATTTCCCCTGCAGAGGAGATGGCACAGCTTGCACACAGCACTGTGGGTGCCTCCAGAGCAGCAGCCTGGCAGTGCAGGAGGAAAACCAGCTCACACCAAGCCAGGCACACCAGCCTGGGCTCACCTTTCAGATTGCTGACCCAGATGCTTCTAAAGTGCAGTTCTTGAGATGACCTGAGGTGACACAGCACCACAAAACCTGTAGCTTATTCTGTTCACTTTAATATGAACACAGTCCCTGATGTGGGGTCTGCAGCCAGCCATGTGCCACATTCGCTCTTTGCCTTTCAAGTTTCCTTCCTTCCAAGCCAAGCTTCCCTTTCTTTCCAGCAGCAGCCTTCACACTGGCTCTTGTGAATGAATCTATTGCGTTAGAGGCCCCCAGCCAGCAAACCCAGCCGGATTCAGCTTTGGTGGGCTGGCGTTACTTTGTGGGCTGTGGGTGCTGTGCTCCACACCAGGCACAGACCTGCCCCGTGGGGTCTGTGCCTGAAGCCAGACCTCAGCCACTCTCCAGGCCCCAGGCACCCGCAGGGACAGGGCACAGCTGCTCCTGCTCCCAGAGCTGCTTCTCCTGGCACTCTGTGCCCACTGCCCTGCGCCTGCCCGCAGCTGGCAGCGAGGGGTGGGAGAGCTGCTGCTGGGCAGATGGGCTGGCACCAGCCCCTCTGCTGGGCCTGATGTCCCCAGGGGCAATGCCACAGTCACAGGGGGTGCAGCACCCCAGAGCCAGCGGCCGAGGACGTGGTGCTTGGCCTGAGGGAGCCCCAGCGGGGCCGAGGAGCCACGATGGGCCATGACCCCAGCACAGGGTGATAGCAACAGCGTGATCAGGCAGCACAGGCTCTGCCCCAGGCCCAGCAACCCAGCACACAGCCAGGCACACAGGGACCCATTTGCAAAGGGGAACTGGGAAAACCATGTTATTTGTAAGCAGGACCCTATGGACTGGCCACAGTTTGCTGCTTTTTAATCAGTAATTAAAATTACTGCCAGGAGAAGGCACCGTGCAACTGGGTGGCTGCTGCTAGTGCAGATTCTGGCAGCAATGGTGCACCCTGAGCAGGCAGCAGCACCCTGGAGCAGGGAGGTGAACGCTCCTGAGCCATCACCGTGCTGACAGGTGTGACCACTGCGAGTGGCACTGCTCAGTACTGCCAAAGCTCCCGTGTCACTGAGGCTCTGCTCCCCTTTGTCTGATGGAAGTGATCCTGGTAGCAGCTGGAGCCATTACTCCTGGTTTCAAGCCATTGCCAAAGAAGCAGTGTGTCCCTCTCTGTGCTGGGTGCCCACCATGGCTTCAGGCACACTCTTGCCATGGCACACAAAGGGCCCCACTGCACCTTCCAGAGGGCACAGGCAGCTGCACAGGACTGTCCAACCACCACAGCTCTGCATCATCCCAGCGGTCTGGGATGCTCCTGAAGCAATGTCCAGCAGGGCTGCCATGGTCCCTGGGAGGCAGGAGCAACCCTGTGCTGCTGGCACCCAGCCTCCAGCAGCTCTGCTGCCAGCAGGGACCGGAGCAGCTCATGCCAGGGCCTGGGCAGGAGCCCTCGGGCAGGCACCATGCCCCAGCGGGTGCCAGGAACTGTGTCCCCTCTCCCATGCTCAGGACACATGGCCCTGCCTTGCAGCTCCCTCTCCATGGCTGCAGAGCCACAGCAGGGAGGGCTGGCAAATGCACGGGGACATGCTGCAGAAACACAGCCCTGAGACCCCACACAGCACCCAGCTCCTGCTGCAGGCACAGCCACAGCACCCAGCTCCTGCTCCAGCCATGGCCACAGCACCCTCACACAGCACTCAGATCCTGCTCCAGGCACTGCACCCCTCGCACAGCACCCAGCTCCTGCTGCAGGCACTGCACCCCTCACACAGCCCCATCTCCAGAGATGGGAGCACACCCATGTGTTCCAGCCACTGCAGGAAGTGCTAAGATCTTTCTGAAGTAGTTTCTTCTCCATCAGTGCCAGTGAATAAAGACCCTCTCATGGCTAAAATCTCTGATCATCTCCAGCTGGGCAGGAGCACACGGAGCCCAGCTGCAGGCAGGCAGTGCCTGAGGGGCAGGGAGGCACCTTGGGCTCATGTCCCTGCAGACCCCTCTGCACATGGGGTGATGCTGGGGCCACGGCACATCACATCCCCCACTCCATCACCTCCTACAGTGAGGAGCCATTCCAGTTTGGGGGAAATAACCTGATGGTTAGCATGTCAGCACTTCTCCTGTCTCACACAGTTGGCAACCTATGGTTTTCACAGAACAGAATGGACAGAGAATTTCCTCCTCCATGAGCCTTCCCACACTTTGAATCAAGCCTGAATAAAACAAAATGTCCCACTGCACAGTTATTCAGTGGGAACAGATGATTCCATGCCCAGGGCAATTACAAGGGACGATCCTCTCAGCCAGGGGGAAAAACTGGCAGGGGAGAAACCCCTGACTGCCCAGATCCCCTTTCCTGCACTATCAGCAGAGAGTCAAACCAAACACAGGGCCGTATGGTCCCTGTACATTGCTTGACACAGAGGCACCATGGACAAAACATCAGCTGCAGTGCTTAGAAAATTATTCCTTTGAGTGAAAAATTACAAATATAAAAATAAACTTCCTCAAACCACAAGACACCATTAGTATTTTAGCACTTTCACAAAATGTCACACAGATTTAGGTCCAGTTTTAGACAATGTATAAAAGCATTTTCATTTGATGTTTTTAAAATGCATGATTAAATCCAACCACTCCACAGCAAACCTCTGACACCCTCCCTCTACCCCAGTGTGGGGGGAGGCACAGCACAGTCCCTCACTGGGGCCCAGACCCTCACATTTGAGCCACACTGGGTAAAGCCCTTGTCACCAGACTGCCAGCACGTTATTTAATGGATCCTTTCTGCTCATGCAGTGCTCATTGCCAGAGCAATCCGAGCAGGGATTTATTGTGTTTTTTTTTAACTTTTCCAGCAGGAAGCGGGTTTTTCTCATTTTGAGGCTTTGCTTCCTATTTGGTCTCTGCATTTCCTGAGGGAAGCAAAAAGGGTTTCTAAAAAAGAAGCAGCCTCTTCCTTTTAGGTCCTTTACACTACCCTCATTGACTTTGTTCTTCCATGACAGGCAATAAAATCACCCAGAGCAACCCACAATGACCAGGAGCATCAGCCCCACACTGCAGAGTCCCAGCAGCAGAGATGGGGAGCCAGGGCTGTTCCCTACTGTGAGGTGTTCCCCCACAGCTGCCCTGAGCCCACCTGCTGCCCTGGATTGAGCAGCAGGCTAAGGCACCTGCCTTAGTTACAAAAACAAGCATACAGGATAAAAGATTCAACTATTGTCTCACATTTATGGCCACAAAGCGCATCTTGAACCGATTATTTGGCATCTGAGAATGCACAATGATCAAATATTCAGAGTTAAGCTGTCTCTAATCTGAATATGATGACCATATGAGTTTAATTAATATTAACTGCAGGCTTTCCTTTACAGTGATCAGAGCAGCTGCCATCCACACAACGAAATCTGCACCTGCTGTCTCCTCCTGCTGTGGGGTTCTGTCCCTACAGAGTGGCCCAAAATCCCTCTATCCCACAGGCACCACAACTAAGAGTAGCTTAAAAGTGAGACCATCCTCTTCCAGGCCCTTCAATGCACTCAGGGACTGAAAAGAGCTGGATCAAACCATAAACTTCAGAGGAAAAACACCCCAGAAATCTAGGACAGCAGGAGGTGACCATCATCACCCGAGCAGCCAGCGCTGAGGTGCCCAATGACCCCGTCCTTGCAGCTGCAGCCCTGCCCTGCCCACCTGGCCCTGCCTGTCCCTGCCTCCCCAACCTGGCTCTGCCTGTTCCTGCCTATCCCTGTCTGCCCACCTGGCCCTGCCCACCTGGCCCTGCCTGTCCCTGCCTGCTCTCCTGTCGCTGCTTGTCCCTGCTTGTCCCTGCCTGTCCCTGCCTGCTCTCCTGTCCCTGCCTGCTCTCCTGGCCCTGCTTGTCCCTGCCTGTCCCTGCCTGTCCGTGCTTGTCCCTGCCTGTCCCTGCCTGCTCTCCTGGCCCTGCTGGCCTTCATGGCCCTGCCCAGCTCTGTCCCACACCCCAGGTGCCCTGGCCCCGCTCCCTCCCCGGGACTGAGAGCAGGGCGATGCCAGCCCCGCGGGATGTGGGTGCTCCGTGGGTCAGGGAGAACTGGTGTGGGTCCCAGTGCCTCACAGTGCCCAGCCTGGCACAAGGGAATGGACCCCGCACCCTGAGGCCTCCTCGTCCTCCTCCCAGCCCCTGGGTGGGAGCTGTGGAGCACCACGGCCCCGGCCCGGCTCCGGCAGGGCAGTCACCGCGAGGCTGGCTGGCGTACCGAGTGAATATTTTATTTTACACAACATAACAACACAGCGTTGTTGCTCCTGTACAGCATCTGCCTAAAAACAAAGGCAACACCATTGTCACGGAAAAGAAATATACAGTCTGACCGGTTTAAAAAATATCATTTTACTGATTGATCCAGAAGTGGTTATTTGTTAGCTTGGAGGAAATTGCATTTCCTTTATAAAAGGCTTTTTCTGTGAAAACTCTCTCTTTTGTTTTCTGCTACCGCAGAACCAGGAAGCCAGTCCTAGAGCAGGGAAGGCACTGGTGCTGTTTCGTGCTTTTTTTCGCCCCTTAATCTTTTTT
>VZTB01004926.1:163398-193881 GCA_013397245.1 Thryothorus ludovicianus | reverse complement strand
TTTTTTTTTTAATCTCTGAATGTTGCCTTCGGTTTTGATATTAAATAAAACCAAACGAAAACTAAACAACCCCCCATGTGCACTGGGTGGCTTATACAGAACCCCGCATGAACAAGCCATTAATCAGCGAGACAGCAGTGGACATCCAAATCCAATTCCCTGGAAAAGGGAGTTTCACACAATGTGTGGTGTTTTGTTTTTTAGTTAAAATAAAAATTTGAAAAAAAAAAAAAAAAAAGAAAAAAGAAAAAAAAAAAGCAGGTCACACAGTGCTTTCCAATATCCACTCAGAACTGGAGAAAGTTGCTTTTCCACTCTCGGCAGCGGCGCAGTCTGCCTGGAGCAGCATCCCGTTCATGGACAGGCTCCGCTTGGAGCGCAGGGCGCCGGCGCCGCGGGGCTCCAGCAGCTCTCCGCCCAGCGACCGCCGCCGCTTGGCTCGGGACGCGTCGGCCGGCAGAGTGAGGAACTTACTTGGCTTGGATTGTGCTCTTTTGTACGTGTGGGCCGCCTCAGGGGAGCGGCTCGCCAGCTGCAGGGCCGTGGAGTTATTTCTGTTCGAGTTCTGGGGCTCGGGGCTGCCGCCAGCCTCGCCCTGCGGCTCGCTGCCGGGCTTTGGCCCCGACTTTCGCTTCTGCTTCTGCGACAGGGAAGTGCTGGAAGTCCAGGCGGGAGGCAAAGCGGAGGTAGTGGTGGCTGAGTCCTGGCTGGAGCCGGTGTCCGGTGACTGCGTCACACCGTCGCTGGCAGCCTTGCAGCACTGGATGCCCTCCTCGTGCCCGAGAGCCTGCTTGGACATGGACTGCGACAGCACCCCGCTGCAGCCCTGGATCTGAGCCCCGTTCGTCTGCGAGTACACGTTGCTGACCTTGGTGGCCTTTTGCTGCCCATTGTTGTTGCACACCTTGTAGCGGATCATGAGGATGATGATGAACACGAGCACGGACGCCACAATGATCCCACCAATGATGATAATCATGGTCCCACCCAGGAACTGGGACTGCATGAAGTGGCAGCGCACGTAATCCTGCTCGGTGGTGAACTGCGTGCAGCCCACGACTCTGGTGGCCGTCAGTGAGGTGATCCCGTCATCGTAGATGGCCAGGACACACAGGTCGTACATCGTCCCTGCAGCCAGGTTGTTGACCAGAAAGGTTTTGCTCGTGGGAGGTATCATTCTGGGGGAGAAGGAAACCAGTGTGAGTGAAGCTGGGGACACACTGGCACCTTCCCACCCTTTGGGGCATCCCAGGCCATGCTGGGCACCACCACAGCTTGTCTGTCCTGCTTCTGCTGCAGCCCCTGTGGGGCTGATCTCCTTCCCCCCAGCAGCTCCTGCCTGGCCTTTGGTGTAGCAGCAGTCACTGCCAAGGCCTCTGGCATGGCTCAGCATGGCGAGCTCCCCATTAGAACAACCCTATCAAAAACATAGAATCACAGGAGCACAGAACAGCTTGGATTGGAAGCAAGACTTAAAAGACCATCTAGTCCACTCTCCTGCCATGAGCAGGATCACCTTCCACTACACGAAGTTGCTCCAAGAGCTGCCCAGCCTGGGTTTGGACACTTCTATGGATAGGGCACCCACAACTTCTCTAAGGAACCTGTGCCAGGGTCTCACTGTCCTCACAGGGATGAATTTTTTTCAGTTATCAGATCTACTTCTACCCTCTTTCAGTTTACAGCCAGCGCCTCTAGTCCTAGTAATGGA
This sequence comes from Thryothorus ludovicianus, assembly GCA_013397245.1. Classification (NCBI taxonomy): domain Eukaryota; kingdom Metazoa; phylum Chordata; class Aves; order Passeriformes; family Certhiidae; genus Thryothorus; species Thryothorus ludovicianus. The sequence continues at coordinate 192,170 of VZTB01004926.1, read as the reverse complement.
TAAAGAAATTCACAAAGCAAATGACCACACAAAGCCAATGCTGAAGGCTGCAACAGCTGCACCAGGCAGCACAGAGCCCTCCTGCACCTCCCCAGCACGGGTACCACCAGAAACTGCTGGGAGGAACATGGTCACAGACTGTCCTCCCTGTGCTTCCATAAAGCCGAGCACATTAGGATCCATTTAATCCATCTGCCTTCACAATCTTTCTCAGATCAGTTCACAGGATTAGAGGTCCATTTGGATTATCTAAAAGCAACACTGTTCTAAGTAATTTTCCCATTTGTGAGTAGAAATGGCATGAGTTCTCCCTGAGGCTCCCACCAGGGAGCCTGCTGCCAGCTGCCAGGGCTGGGCTCTGCTCAGCTGGCACGGCATGGCACAGGAGCTCCAGCAGAGGGGCTGCCCAGGCCAGGGCCCACACGCCAGCACGAGCACCCAGCATGGTCCCACACGGGCAGGCTGGGGCTGCCTTACCTGTAAACAAGGGAGTCATCATAAGTACCATTGTACTGGATTTGAAACATACGTATCCCAGGTATATTCCTCTGAAAATTGAATTTCAGCAAAGCCGTGGAGGACGTCGCTTCCGCAACGACCACCTTCTTATCCTGGCTGACTTTAGTATCCCCATTGCTACTGCTCGCATTGGAGCCCGACTTGGTGGATGTGGAGATATCCGAGGAGCCTGGGTCAGGCTCATGGATGTGGTTTGTGCTGTTCAGCAAGTGGGGGAGTTTGATGATGTGCAGGTCCACCGTCTGTGTGGCCTCCCCTGCTGGGTTGGAAGCAATGCAGGTGAAGGAGCCCGTGTCCTTCACCGTCGTGATAAGGATGTCGAGCGTCCCGTTGTCGTACACCGTGGACCTGGTGGCATTGGAAATCAGTTTTCCCTCAGGTGAAATCCAGTGGATTGCTGGCTCGGGGTCGCCCCGGGCCTTGCAGCGCAGGGCTGCCCGCTGCCCCTCCAGCACCCGCAGCTCGTGGGTGTGCCGGGTGATGAGCGGGGGCTCGCACAGGAACTCCTCCTCAGGGATCGACCAGAAGTACCGGCCAGACAGGAGGGTAGGAGAGGCACAGGTCTCCAGGTCGTCCTCCCTGGAAAGGCGCCTCAGCCACAAAAGCTCACAGTTGCAATGCAAGGGGTTCCCACCAAAGCTCAGCGCAAATGTTGAGGGACTGATAATTCCTGAGGTTGCCAGCACCTGAGCGCGCTGGAAGAGCGGATCAGGAGGCAGCTTCTGCAGTTTGTTGGATGTGACGTCCAGCCTGGTCATCTTGTGGAGGTGGGAGAAGGTCCCCTTAGGAATATGGTCAATCATGTTGTGGTCAAGACTGAGAGTGTGCAAACTGACCATTTTCTCCACGGCATCCCAAGGGATGGTTTCCAGATTGTTGTAAGACAAATCCAATTCCTCGAGAGCTAAAACATCATCGAAAGCCGTGGAAGAAATTAAAGTCAGCTGATTATTGTTCAGTATCAAGTGGTGGAGATTGGAGAGCCCACTGAACATGTCATTAGTGATCTTAGTCAATCGGTTGCTGTTCAAATGCAGAGCCCGCAAATTGCGCAGGTCAGCAAACGCGTGAGGTGTGATAAAACTGATTGTATTCCGGGACAGCGTCAGGTCCACCAGGCTGGTCATGTTGGCAAAGTCTTTCCTTTTAATGTTTGTAACAAAGTTGTCTGCCAGTCGCAACTCCACGGTCCTCCTGTCAATGTTGGGAGGGACAAACAAGAGCCCTTTCTTGGCACAGAGGGTGGCGAGGTTCGGAGACAAGATCTGACAGACACAGCGCTTGGGGCAGATCTGAGCTCGCACCGCTACGCCAATGAACAGCAGAAACAAAAGCAGTTTTTCCATTGTAGAACAGATTCAAGAGCCTGCAAGGGAGAGCACACAGTGGTTAGTCTCTGTGAGATAAGACAGACGTAATAAAAAAGCCAAGACAGACAGTCTGTGGTTAAACCATGGAACTGAAGTTCAGGTAGCAGCGAGTCACCCTCACCACGTTACCTGGCTCTTCTTCTTTCCCCCATGCTGACACAGGAGTGCCTGCACCGCCTGCCAGGAGTACAGAATCAAGGATGTTTGCAGATGCACATATACACACCTCCACACTCACACATAAATGATAAAGCCATTGGGAAGCCACTTGCCACCCCTCGGGCCTCTCCTGCTAGAGCCCAGCCTGCTGCCCAGTGCATCTCCACATCCCAGCAGAGCCCCGGACCTCCCAGGCTGTTGGCCATAGTGATAAATGCCCAGGTACAGAAAATCAGGAGTCGTTCATGTGTGCTTCACTTGCTAAGCTGAAACTCTCAGTGGCCTTGAAATTGCAGCAGCTCAATGGTTTACAGCCATCTCCACTGAACATTTAAGCTCTTAATGCTATTTTCAGAATAAACTCAGAAAGAGCTAACTTTATGTCATTCAAATCCCAAAAATGCAAATAAAACAAAACAACTGGGAAAAAAAAAATCAGACAACCAAAAAAACGCCAAACAAACACACACAAAAAAAAACCCCCACAACAGAGATCTAAATAAAACTGGATCTTGGGCTAATTTTAGCTGATCACAGCTTTCCGGCTCCCCTGGAAAGCCCAGCGGTTCAATCAGCTTTATCACTTACACCGCCAGCCCCGGCTCCTCGTGGTGAGTAGGAACAGGGCTGCCAGCAGCAGTGCCCACGCCAGCTCAGTGAGATCATCCATCAGTGACTATGCCAAAGGCACGGGCACGTGGGAGGGCTGGGGGATGCTCCTCCTTGGACAGGTGGGAGCGTGGTCCCGGGGAGAAGCACCCACGTGTCTGGAAGGGAACCTGCGGTGCCCAGAGGGGCTCCGCGCTGCCACTGAAGCGCTCGGCTCCCTCTGGGACTGGCACAATTATACATCTTCAGATCAGATTACTCACACCCATTACCATCCCAGAGATGCATTAATGAAGCTCAGCTAAAGTACAGTTTCACACCTAGCCAGAACCAGAGGACTTGAATAGTCACTGATATTTTAAAGACATTTAATGTTAGAACAATTACTGCTCCTGCTGTCCAGTCCGTCCATAATCCAAATCAAATCCATGGTGCCATGAAAGCAGAGGCAACAAAAAGATTAGTGAAAATACCAGCCCTAAACTCTGCTTTTCAGCACAATCGATGTACTTCTTTCCTGATACTTCTGGGGACTGCAAGTATTCAAGACTACTTCAAATTTTGAGTTACCACTGGAAAAATAAAAATCTGCTACAGAGGCCCAAAGCAGAGTCTGCTCCTGTGGGCAGTGCTGGGAGCTGCTCCCATAACCAGTATAACCATCACAACACTGACATGGCTTCAATCTCATTGCAGGAAACACTTTTTAGACTAATGAAAGCAATATGTGATTCTCATTACTTGCTTAAAAGATAAAAAAAATACCAGAAAGGAAACTGCATTCATACATAAAACAAATGCCAGCTTCCTGGGAAGGTGAGCACTGCTCATTTACTGCTCGGTGCCTGCAATAGGACAAGGGTAGTCAAGCTCTTCATGTGACATTTGTGATTCACAAAAAAAAAGCCTCTCACATACACTACTCTTTACATCCATTCTGTTGCTACATTTGATCATTTTGAGTTATTCATCTGTCTGCAAAACCTAAGTTTGAGTTGCCATGGGCTGCATGGCTCATGGTCACACAGAGTGGGAACTGTGTCTCCAAAGAGCTGAAGCCTGTGAGCCCCAGCACAGTGCCAGGGGCTGGGAGCCCCTCCACTGCTCCCCCTTCGGCTGGGGGGCACTGGCTGGAGCCCCCAGACTGCTGCTTCTGTCTCTGAGCAGAGAAGCCTTTTCCTGCCCCCATTTCTCAGGTGTGGAGCAGGGCAGGGTCAGGGTCCATGGGGGCAGGGACCCCCAGAGCTGTCACCCCCTGCCCACCTTCCCCCAGCCACTCCCAAGTGGGACATCCCCAAAATGGGTGACACTCCCGTGGCCCTTCCCCTGTCAGGTGTTTCCCACAGGTCTTCTGGCCTTCACACCATTTCCAGCCAAGCTTTGGAACACGGAGCCCCTTTCCATCCCAGCACGGATGCCAGGATGTGCCAGCCCCAGCCCTGGCAGCTGCACAACCCATGCACAGAGGAGGAGCCTGAGCCCCCGTGGGACCCTGCAGGGTGCAGGGACACTTGGGGCACACTCCAGCTCCAGCACCACACGTGGCTCTGTGAGACCCACTAAAGGATTTCCACTGCTTCCAGAGGAGCCACCTGCTCCTGCCAGCCCCTGGTGCATCCTGGGGCACACACAGCCCCTCTGGCCAGCACTTCCTAAGGGCACCCTCCCAGCACAATCCTCTGCGGGGTCTGACAGGAGCAGGGAAATGGCCAGAGTAACCCCAGCCCCTGTGGGGCACAGCCCTTAGAGCCCCCACCAGCACTGCAGAGCCTGGCACCCAGGCGGCAGCAGCCCACGCTACCCACTGCTCTAGCAACAGACAGAGGCCAGGTGAAGTGCTAATGAATTTGAAACTCCTGCCTGCAATGGATCCAAGGAACCCAGGACTGAAATGCCACGGACTGTGTTGGCTCCTTGTGCCCAGCATTCTGCATGCTGGGGGCTTTGCCTCCTCCTTTTTGGCATAGGAAGTGCAGCATCTGCCAGTGTGCCCAGTGCTCCAAAGGGTCATTTACTGTGGATCACACAACACATGGGAGCAGCAGAATCCGTAAGACAGCCATTAATTAGCAAACAATTTCCAGTACACCCAATTCCCGTCTGGATGGTCAGTGCTACACACGGCCAGCATGCCAGGGATGCCCAGGGCACAAACCAGGAGCTGCTGGAGCCAGCTGCCAGCTCAGGGCCTGGCTCAGACATCATGTGTCACCACGGAGGTAAAAACAGCAACTGACTGCCCTTCCCACCCGTCCAGAAGTCAGGATTCTCAGTTTGCAAATGCAGTTTCATGATGGGAGAAAAAATAGTCTGGAAGCTGATGATGTTCATCTGCTGGGGATGGAGGAAGGGAAATCACAGCACCAGTCACCACAGGCACCCCGTAGCCATGCCAGAATGCAGTATGTAAAAGGAGATTCTGGGATCTGTGGCATTCCAGCTGCTGGGACCAGGGCAGTGGGGAACAAGGAGCTTCAGTTTCACAAAGGTCAGTGGTTTGTAAACAGGTCAGAGGGTTTTGCTGAATTGGAAACAAAGTACCTAAGGGGAAAAAAAAAAATTGAATTAAAGAAACTCATCCAGAAGTTTGCTTTAGGGGATTGTGCTAGCCACACAATGCTGAGCTGGCCAGGATCACCATCCAGGAGCACCAGCCAGGCCCACATGACCACCATGTTTGACACTTTCTATAGGACTGGACAGGTGAATCCCCATGGGGAGCCATGGACTGGGAAATCTTGTATCCTGGTCCTAGTTTAAAGGGCTTCAAACAGCCATGAACCCCTCAGACCTCTGGGAATCTTAGAGCAAGAGGAGATCCAGGCCCCAAGTGAAGGCCGTGGACAGTGCTGCCAGCTCGTACAGGGATGATGCCTCTCCTGACATAACGTATGTTCCTTCCTCAAAAGCTCAATTTCGGCATTTTTGCTGGGTTTCCCATCTACTACACAACAAGAAATTGCTTCAGCACTTTCCCTTGCAATACACAGCTTAAAAACATGCCCATAAAGTTCAGATATCGAGGAGAAAAATAGACTATCCTTTTTTTAAGCACTTTATTTTCGAATTGCTTCACTTTGTCTGGAGCAGACAACACTCCACAATGCCAAGTGAAAGATAAAAATCCCATGGGGTTCCTGCAGCAGTGTACATGTCACAGCTGGAGTGTTTCCAGCAGAAGCAGGGACATGGGCACACTCTAGGCATTGTCCCTTCACTTCTGCTGACACAGCATCCTGTGTCCTGCATTTTCACAAGTGCTGGGGCCTCCCAGGAGCCACGGGCAGGGTCAGGACGGCTGCACTCAGGGGAGTGTCCAGCACCCACCACCCTGGCCCTGGCCCCCAGCAGCTCCCCTGGGACAGTGGCCCTGGGGTCAGCACAGCCGAGGGAGCACAGACCTGGCATTCCAGGGATTTCATTTCTTTCCCTTCTCACTCTGCTCCCTGCCACGGCCCACACTGTCTCCATCCCACAGGTGTCCCAGGGAGCTGCTCTGAGCACACAGGGACCAGCACTGCCAGCACAGCTGCCTTCCAGCACCAACAGTGGCAGAGCAGGTGACAGCACCTGCAATGTGTCTCCTGCACTGCCACCACCCTTCCTGCACTGCCAGCACCCCTCCTGCACTGCCACCACCCTTCCTGCAGTGCCACCACCCCTCCTGCACACCTGCTGCTGTCACAGCCCCAGCCCCAGCCCCAGGCCACACCTGAGAGTCCATGGGCAGAGCACTGGGGGTGTCCCACAGGATATGGGGCTGCAGAGCAGGCAGCTCCCCAAGGCTTTGGTATCTCAGACAAGAGCCCAGAGTGATCCGTGGGATGAGTCAAGGCAGCAGCACAGAGCATGACTGCAGCTTGGAAAGGTATTAATTAATTAATTAATTAATAGCTGTGCTGTGAGGAGACACGCCCAGGGATGCCAGGCCCCAGGCTGGGGCACCTCCTGCTGCTGAGCTGTGCATGGGGAGAGGGGCACTGAACCCAGCACAGCACTGAGCAGCGCCTGAGAAACAAAAAAAGACACATGTGATAAAAACACACATGGAGAGATCATTTGTGAGGGACAGCTCTGCACTCCCATCTCACCCAGTGTCAAATCCAGCAAGCTCTGAGCTGTGTGCCTGCCTGGGGCTCTGCAGGCACAGCCTACAGCCTGTCTGGGCTCCTTCCATCGTATCCCCCTGCTCCTTGGGCAGAAGGTCTCAGCAGTGCATCTCTCAGGCCACAGCAGTGAGCACCAGCTTCCCAAGGCACCTCTAACCCCTGTAAAAGCAGCACACACCTGAGCTGGCACCACCCATCCCCATTCATGACTGTCCTTGTGCCCTGATGACCACCAGGGCTGCTGGTCCATGTGCCAACCAGCCAGGCTCTGTGGACACCACAGGTACAGACAGATGGACAGGCTGCTCCACTTCCCAGGCTCCCTCTATAAAATGTGCATCAGCAATTCCATCCTTTTCCTTTCCTCCAGCCCCCAGGAATCATCCCTGCAGTGGTATTCAACACAGGGAAAACAGCACAGCCCCACTGCTAGCACTCAAGAGCTCCTAGCCCGGCTGCAGGCCCTTCCCAAACCCCAGGGCTGCCAGTGCCGTCCAAGACAGCTTCCAACCTCCTCCCCCTGACCCCACGACCCTGCAGCCCACAGCCCCCGTGCAGTGCAGGAGTCAGGGCCAGAGCTCCACACAGGGGGGTGTCACCCAAAAACACCTCAGGTGTAGTGGTACACACACATTGTGTTTTAAGGGCAGAACACCAAGACATTTAAGGACTCTCCAACCCAAACCATTCTGTGATTCTATACAAAGCTTTCCAGCTCCTGAGGAGTTCCTGTACCAAATATTACACAGATATGCCGAACACTGACACCAACATAACATCAGCCATGCAGCTTCCAAATAGGGGCAGGCCTAAGTGAGTAACTGTTTAAACAAGGCAGCTTTTAACTTACCAAAACATTTCTATTGAATTGGGGTACTGTGGTATTTTAAAAACTGTTTTTGCAACATCACAACACAAGGGAAGGGATGTGAAGGGATTCTCTCTGTGCCCCGTTCTGCAGCCATACATTCCCAGGTGGTTCAGGAAGGTGAGGAAGCCATGGTGGCCCTGTATGACCCTCCCCAAACCCTCCAACCACAGGTTTTGCTCAGAGGGACACATGGTGAGCACTGGCATGGGGGAAGAGGCTCCTCAGGGTCACCACCACCCAGGCACAGTCCCTGGCATGCAGGGGTTGGCAGGGCACAGGAGTGCAGGGCACCAGGCACATCCTCACCTGAGCAGAGGGTGCACCTGAGTTCAGGGTGCACACCCGACTGCTGGCTAAGTGCAGGACACCAGCAGTGCCAGCTGTGCCAGCTGTGCTGGCCATGGCAGCCATCAGCACTCCTGTCCTGGCACAGGCTCACTCTCACCTGCCCACTCTCCCTGCGGCTCCTCCTGCCCGAGCCCCCCGACAGCTGCGCTCCACAAGCTGGCAAGGCACACGGGGAGGAGATCTGGGATTTTCCTCTTATGGGCAAACACCCACTGCTGCCTGGCAAGTGCCAGCTGCCAGGCTGCCCATGTGAGGCACCACCAGAGGGGTGGGAAGGGCAGAAGGTGCTCCAGGGTCCAGCACAGCCAGACCATTCCCTGGCCACATCGTGGCTGTGGCCTTACACTCTCAGCAGCAGTGACCGGCGCCTCACCACCCTGAGGCTGTGTGGTGCTGAGCTTCACCCACTCCCACTGTTCCAGTCCCTTGGGATGCCATCCCTTCCCTCCAGTGTTGACCACACACCACGCTGTGTGTGGATGCCAAAGGAGCTGAGGGGAGCAAGGAGGGCACAGGTGAGTGAATCCAGAAATGGTAAGCTGACAGGCCCCAGGACACACACTGGATATCCAACCTCCCACACCCCCCTAAACTCTCTGGAGCTCTCCATCCCTGATACCACCTACAGCAGAATAGGATACGCAGCATTGGCCATTTGTAATTACTGCTGTGATAAATATGTAATGATGGAAAATTGAGGGAATTGATGCCTCATCCCCAGAAATGTTCAAGGCAAGATTAGGCAGGACTTGGAGCAACCTGGTCTAGAGGAAAGTGTCCTTGCCCATGCCAGGACCACAAAACAAGATGAACTTTAAGGGCCTATTCCCAGCCAAACCATTCTGTTATTCTATGAGTCTATGAATAAAATTATTCTTATGGTTTCCTTTGCTAACAAATGTCACCGTTTTTAATGCACCAACACTCTCACTCCCCAATGGGCACTGGGAGAGAGATGAGGGTGAAGCCTGGGGACCCAGGTACTGGCCAGGGCACTGTGGCCAGACCCAATGTGCCCACAAAACAGACACAGTTTAATTGTTAAATATGTCTAATGAATCAGAAGCAGAGGAAGCAGCACTGTGAAAGGTGACACTGTCAGCATGACACACCAGAGCAAAACGGGGGATTAATCATAAGCAGATCTCCAAGCCTGAACAGTTTGCAGGTTTTATCAAGCACTGTAAAAATAACTTATTTCTTCCATGGCCTTGCTTCTGCACAGCCCACCAAATTAAATGAAAAGTAAACTAACAATGATTTACTCCAGATGGACATTTATTATCTGCATAATAATATCTTGCAATTGTTGCAGCATTAACTGAGGCCAATTCTTTTCTTAGTCACTGTACTCTTACATAAACATATAGTAAATTAAACAATCTAAAACCAGGCATTTATTAGGGTTGTCTCTACACTTGCCTGAACATCACTTGAGGGTGTGAGTCATAAAACAAGCTGGATTTTGAGTTCTGAAGTTTAATTTAATGTCAAGGAGTACTGGGTACAAGCCACAGATCGCTCTCATGGAAGAACACCTATTTAGTATTTAGGTCTGGCTTGTTAACTGGTAAATCAAACAGATGTGGCCAAATTAGCTACTGTGATGATCTAAGATGTGCCATGTCTACAGCAGCCCTGACACTTCAAAGGCAAACCCAGGGAATCTCAAGGAGATAAAACATTTCCATCACAATAACGGGTGACACGCACCGGCAGGATACATGTAATAAAGGAAGGACAACAAGAGATGGAATGGAAATTTGTTTTGCAGAAGCCAAGAATAGAACATGATTTATATGCACTTATTTTAATTTATTTCAGGCTGAATGCAATTTATCTAAAGTCATCAAAAATTAATAGGCCATACAGAAAGTAGTAGTAATAAATCCGAACTTGGGGCACACAGCAAGCACATCTCTTCCCAATCACTATTAGCACTTCACTATCTAATTAATCCACCGTGTTATCTCGTCTGGAAGCCCAGGCAATCCCTCCTGGCAGGACAGGCACTGACTGCGTGGCCCCTGGCACAGCCCCTGGCATGCTGTGAAACATTAAGCCTGAGGCCAAAGCTGAGGCCACCCCAGCGAGGGAGCCCCAGCAGAGCCCTCTGCCCTGGGACTGGGCACCCCAAAGCTGCTGCTGCTGCTCCTCCAGCCCCCAGTGTCCCACACCACGGTGCCACAGCCAGGGCACCAAGTGTCCCCAGGAGGGAGCGCCCCAAGGTGGCACTGCCCCAGCAGCTCAGCCCCTGGCAGAGGCCATCACTCAACCCAGAGTAAACTCCGAGCACTTCCATCACCACACACAGCCCGTGTCCAACAGCAACAGCACCAAGACGAGAGGAAGTGCAAGGCAGGGCAGTGCCAGGCCAGCCGCTGGCCCCAGCCTGGTCCCCATGTGCAGGCAGCAGCAGGAGCAGCACATGTGCCACCCCAGCCCCTGCTCAGGGGACTCTGGAGGCACAGCTTGAGCAGGGAGGGGCAGGAGCCTCCTCTCAGCTGAAGGGTGTGACAGAAATGGGGGCCTTGCAATCTCCAACTAAGAGTGAGCACAGAGCTGAACCCCCTCCTCTCCCTGCGTGTGTGTCCGTGCTGAAGGGGCTCCGAGTCCAGCAGGGACAGGAACTCGGGGCTGACCACAGGGCCAGCCTGCAAGAACTGCTCAGCACGAACACGGAGCTCGCTGACCACACAGCTGCAGCAGGAACCTGGCAGACCTTAGCCCGTATTTAGATCCAAAGGAAATCAATAGGCATACCAAAAGGAATATTTTCCTTTACCAAGAATGACAGTTTAAGTGAAATACTGGGACTCATATTTTTTAAAACTTCAGATACATCTGTCAGGGTTGGGCAATTTCGCCTAAAAGGGAAACTTTCAATGTGCCATAAGGGAGAAACTATTTTTGCAATCTTCCCTTTGGCTCAAAATCTGCTGTTGGGATTTTTCAGGAGGCAGCACTCCACACGCTCGAAAAAACTGACGGCTCTAAAATACATATTTATGGTTTCCTGATATAGGGAATAAGAACAGAAGAAAGTAATGATAAGCTGCAGGAAATGTTACAGAGCTCTGGCAGCAGGACAGACAGCAAACTGGGATCAGCAGCGGAGTCGGGGGAGGACTGGAGTAAAAGGAGGTGGCAGTGAACCCCAGGCACTGCCCCAGGGGCTCTGGCCAAGGACAGGCTCACGCACAGGGCAGCTCAGCTGCAGACACAGGGATGTGCTCAGACACGGGCGTGCTCCAGCACAGGGGTGCCTGGGTGCAGGGATGTTTGGGCACAAGGATGCTCAGCTGCAGGGCGATGCTCAGCACAGCAGCGTGCTCCAGCTCTGGCTCACAGGCTGCCAGCACCCACAGCCCCTGCCAGCAGCCCCTCTCAGGCAGGACAAGGCTCCTCGGGTGAGGCACAGCGTAACTCACTGCTGGGTTCCACACTCAGAGAGCTGACCCCCCGGAGGAGGGAAAAGCACCCTTGTGGAGCCCCAGGTAACACCGAGCAGAAACTCTGCTGGCCGAGTTTGGTCACACAGGCAGGAAACCACAGCCCTGCTGTGCTCAGCCCAGCTCCCTCTGTAACTGCTGAGAGGCAACAGCAGCCATGCCACAGGGCTTCAAGATCTGCTCTGGAGATGATATGAGGCATCTGCATGCAAGGAAACACGTGAGGAAAGCTGTCTTGGGCAGGATGGAGACAGCAGAAGCTCAGCCTGTGAAGTGCACAGCTTGGCTCTCGATGAGGGTTGGAGAGCCAAGATCAGGAATGCTGACCTGGCCTCTGCTGCATCCACGCTCAGGGACTGGGACTGCTCCTCTGCTGGGTCACCACCACATGGTCACATCCCACAGGTGTCCAGCTGGCACCTCCCAGGCTGGGGACACCAGAGCTTGCTGCAGGTGGCAGAGGCTGTGGGTTGTGAGATTGCCACGGAAACAGTGTCCAGGACCAGCACCTGCCACACAGCCTCTGGTGGCATCAGCCAAACCCCTGCCCAGCCACCAAATGTGCCAGGACAGGGTGGGAGAGAGGCTGAGCATGGCCATGCTGTCGCAGTGACACATCCAACAGGACAGGACCTCTCACTGCTTTGTGTGTCCAGCTCTGCAGGAAGAGCCTGTGGTGGAAACAATGAGGGATGCAAGGGGGAGGAGAGCAGAGCCAGTGGGAGAGGGATCCAGCCCGGGAGGAGCGAATGGCACAATTCCCCCTAGACCAAATCATATTTAATTTTCTATCAATTTTCATTAGCCTTTTCCCATGCCTCTGGTTCATCTTCAGCATTCCAGGATTTGTTAAAAATAAACCATTACTGTCTCAGGGAGCTCCTTGGCCAATTATTTTAATACTCCTGGGTACCAGTTATCCAGCTCTGCCACTTTTAAACTGCCTTACTTAAACTGTCACTTTTTAACCTTTTTCTTAGCTCCTGTAGCAGTAGGAAACAGCTGCCATAAGTTTGCCTTTTGCTACTTCTTTCCAAATGGCAAACAGAAATAATCACAGAAAACTTCTGCATCACCCCAATTTATTTCCCTCTCTGCCTTGTGAGGCCCAGCCCTGTAACAGGCTCATGTTTGTATCTCAAATGCAGTCTCCTCCTGCACCTGATACCTGACCCAAGGATATTGAACATTTTAATCAGAAAGCTTCCACCAATCTCAGAACATAGACATATATTTAGGCACAAAAAAGACCCTCAGTGTGCAGATGCATTTTTGGGTAATCGAGCAAAGAATTAAACCCCCTGAACACAGGAAGAATTTCTTCATGAAAAAAGTTATCAGTCACTGAAATGGGCGGCCCAGGGAGGTTTGGAGTGCCCATGTCTGGAGGTGTCCAAGGAATGACTGGACAATGGCACTCAGTGCTCTGGGCTGGGGACAAGGTGGGGATTGAACACAGGGCATTGGGGCTTGAGGCTCTTGGAAAGCTCCTCCAGCCCTGACGGTTCTGCAGTCCAGTGCCCTGGCAGAAAGGTGGGCTGTGAGAGGGCGGTGAGATGGGCACCTGCAGCAGAAGTGCAGCCCCTGCAGGGCCCCTCCAGCACCTCAGCCCAGTGCCCCTGGCCCCCGGCAGGTGCTTCAGACCCACAGCTCTAAACAAGTTGCCATCAAGCAAGTGCCTCATTATTTTATCTGTTAATTAGCCACTTCTCCATCCTCTCACATGAACAAGCCCTGCTGTCAGGGCCACTAGGGTAGTGCCAGCACTGGTGTTTGCTGGTTGTGAGGGTGGAAGCTTTGGCTAGAAAGCACAGCTCAGAGCTGAGTGGAGCTACTCCCGCTAATGAACCAAACTCCCAAACCTGCAGACCAGGGATTAGTGGAGGACAGCATCACTGACACCAGGAGAAGCTGAACCGTGACTGTTTGTGACCTCACCTACATCAGAATGACAGTTCTGAAAAGTTTGTGAACATGATGACCAGAGATGCTGTGAACTGCTCAGGCAAGGGCTGACAGAGTGGCACTGTGTCCTTTCCTCTGCTTCCAAAAGACAAATCAAACATCTTGTAGGACAGAAAGAGTAATATAAGCAAATAAAGTGGGTTTCCCTTCAGGTGGACAAGATCAAAACTACTTTACACAGATTTCTGGAAAAAGAAAAGACAGCCACTTCCAAAACTTCTACAGCCCAGAGAAATTATTCTGAAAGGTCATCTTCCTCCTCTCCATCTCAGTGCATGAAGCAGATACCATCAGATCTGCCACATGCGATCCCATCAGTTTGCAGGATTTATCTCGTTCATCTGTGCCAGAAAATTTAATGGGTCTCTTGGTTCTAATGTTCTTCACTCAGCAAAGAGTCTGAGCATTTCAGATAAGAGACATTCTTACGGCTTTGGCAAAGAAATTTAGATTTTAATTGCTGCTTCAAAATTTGATCGAGCGTGCTGCTATGGCAAGATTTCCACAGAACTCAGGAAACCAATGCCAAGACAGCCACCCACACCCCAAATCCAGCTGTACAGCTGAGGCTGATCCTGCCCTGAGGCCACAGCAGTGCCTTGCAAAGGGCTGCGCACCTGCAGCCACTCTGTTCACACCACAATCCAGCTGTGGGCCAGCTGTGCAGGAGCTGTGCAGCAGCTGCTGAGGACCAGGCCAGGCTCTGTCCATCGCACGACACGCCTGCAGCTGTGCTAGGAGTGTAGGAGTTCTCACCTTGCACTCCAGCCATGGCCTGGAGAAGGCAGAGATCCTGGGAAGATCCTGCTCCCACATCGACACACCCAAAGCACCCCACCATGGCTCGCAGCAGCAGCCCTGAGCTCTGAACCAAAGTAAGAGGCAGCTCCTGAGTCCCAGCAGGCGTGAGCAGCACTGGCTGGGACTGCACAGCAACCTGCAGTGTGCCTGCTTGGAACAACAGAATCCTCCACTCCCCCAAAAAAGGGAATTCAGCATGTGGAGCTCATCCTCGGGCACTGCCAGCTCCAACACATCACCTCCTCGAGTCCCTCCAGCTCTGGAATGGAGCTTGCAGAGCCAGCACCGTCACCCCTCGCCCTTGTGCTTCCCTGCCTGGCACCACCATGGCAAGGCAGCAGCAGGAGCCCTGCTCTGGAGCACGAGTGGCAGCTCTGGCACACAGGATCAGCACACAGCTCTGGCACACAGCATCAGCACACAGGATCAGCACACAGGATCAACACACAGCTCTGGCATACAGGATCTGGCACACAGGATCAGCACACAGGATCAGCACACAGGATCAGCACACAGCAGCTCCTGGCACCCAGAGCTCCCAGCTATGAGGAGATGGAGCCCACATGGTGCCACCCTTGGACACACACAGGGCTCTGTCAGGAATGGCCATGTGTCCCTGCACCAGGAGAGCTGGTCACTGCACGGGAACACCCTGGGAGCAGGGGCAGAGAGGACTGTGCACGGCTCCTGGGCTGAGCAGCCTCTGGGCCAGCTCAGCAGGACCACAGGAGCTCCAGCACAGAACTTCAGCTCATGTCAGCCACAGCACAGCCACCCCCTTGCATCCCCTCCCTGTGGGAGCCTTCCCTGCTCAGCACGATTTTCAAAGGCAAATGAAATCCAGGTGCATCCCAAGTGGCACCACAGCCAGACCCCCCCTCAGCCCCACACCTGCTCCCCACAGAGACCCCTGCCAGGGTGCCAGCACTATGCCTGCAGCCAGGCCAGGGACTAGGATCTGGAGTTTGGGCATGTTTTAAACTTATTTATTTCCCTTCTAATACACTTTGGTATAATTCTCTCTTATCTTAATTAACATCAGGAAAATTACACAGTTTCCCTCTCACTAGAGGAGGCAGAGCAGCATTGTGCAGGGAAATGCTTGTAAAAACAAAACATGGAACCTCAAACTCTTACCTCAAGTAAATCAGCATGACTTTACTGCAGCTAATTGAGTTATCTTCAAATTATGCCCAGAAATCAAAGCAGAGAGAGAGAGAAACTTTGCCCTCCACACAATGTCCTCTTTAAAAATGCATCACTGCTCCTCCTCTCTCAGCTCCACGGCACAGGAACGTGTCTGTGTGATGTGTCCCTGTCACATCAACCCACTGACCCAGCACGTCTGGCAGGAACCGAACAGGAGGGAGAGGGACAGAGGGGAGAGCTGCAAGTCTCAAAAGGCAGAACAGGGTCCCAGGTGCCACGAGCACAGGGAGCAAGAGCCAAACCCCAGCGACTCCCACAGCCACTGCTGCTGCTCAGACACTCCTTGGATTTACACAGGACAAGAGAAAGTGAGAGACAAACACAGAGATGATGGAAGGAGATGTCACTGGGAGTTTTTTAACTTTTGTTTCACTCTGAACAGATCAAGAATCCATCTTTTTCTTCAAAATTATTTCTGGAGAGCCTAAACAGCCCAAGCTGACAGGGGTGTCCACAGTGCTGGTGGCACAAGGGAACCATGCAGCCATCCCTGCAGGATGGGGATGCCTGGCTCAGCACCACACACTCCAGGGACCCACAGAGCCCCCACCCCAGGCAGGCCACACCAAAACTTGGCCTAAATATGTGGAAAAGTCATCAAATGGGAAACACTTTGAGAAGAGCACTTCGTATTCCAAAAAATGGCATTTTTTAGCAGAGAAGCTTACCCTGACAATTTCCTGTTTATTTCCTGACACAGAAGCAGCTGCTCCTTGGTTACAGCCCAGGAAGCACACAGAGGCTTGAGCCCAGCTAAAATTGGATCCAGTAGCCCCAGGGATGAGGACAGGGGAAAGCAGAGGGGACAGAGGGCAGGCCCTGGTACCGTGTAAGGGGACATTGTGATCCCAGTGCCAGGTCCATTTGGCACCACAGCCATTTGCCAACATTTCACGTTGTGTTGTTGCTGATTGGCTTTTAAAGTTTTTCACATTTCTTTTAATTCAAGTTTTCTTATACTAAAGAAAGCAACAGAAAAGCAAAGGCATCATGCTATACTGGATATTCTTGAGATACATAAATTCTTTTGCATGCATTTAATTTCTGCTGCAAAGATCCAATGCCAATTCAATCTCCTTTAATAAGAAAACCTTTCACTGGGAAAAAAAAATCTTACTTTAAGGAATCCATAACTTTTTTTTTTAATTCTCAGTTTTGTGATCTAAGCTCTCCCTTGCCTATCTCTTTTGCTGTCTGGCCCTCTTGTTCACTTTTGTAATTAAGAATAAGGTGGGGGAGCTGGAAAAAACTAAATTACTTCATTGTCCCAGCAAGGGGACAGAGCAGAGCAGAATGATGCCCCAGGAAGCACTTCCAATGCTGCTCACAGGACTGACTCGTTTCCAGGTCCTTTCATCAGTCAGCAGCTCCAGCACCACTGATCCTGCAGGCACAGGGACCCTACACAGCTCCGAGGAACAGGACTTGTGGACCTTTTAAAGGACCATAGAATCCCAAAATAGTTTGAGCTGGGATTTCCATCCAGTTCCATCCCTTGACACGGGTAGACACACCTTCCACTAATCTAGAATGCTTGGGGCAGGAGTAAATTTGCCAAAAAATAAAACATCCTGGCACTGCTACTCTCAGAATGACTGTGACCAGAGGAGACACCTGGAAGCATCACCATCAGGTCCATGGCTGCCAAAACCCCACCAAGACCACCCAGGAGCTGCTGGGAGCAACACAGCCACCAACAGGCTGTGTCAGAGGCAGCACAGGTGAGCTGCCAGGAGCAATGCCCCAGGAAATGCAGACCCTCATCTCAGGGGAGAGGCCCCTAGGACACAAAATCCCGCTCTGAAGCGAGGGAGAGGAAGGAAGCCAACACCTTTGACTCCCTGCTCCAGGGGATGGGATGGCACCAGGCACAAGGACAGCTCCTGGGCTGGCTCTGGCACTGAGGGATGACACAGGGACAGTGGGTTCCTATCCAGCAGCTCTGTACACAGACTGTCCACAGCACAGGACAGCTCACACCACTGGAGAGGGATACAGCAATGCCTTCACCCACGGGAACTAGGGAATGTGCTACTGTGCCATGAAACTCACACAGAGGAAAACAAACAAATCCCCCAGAGCAGGGTCTCCTAGAGAAGGATCTCCTGCAGCAGGATCTGCTCCCTCCCAAGCAGCCTTTCCTCCACACCATCTGAATGAGATCCAGCTGTCCTCACTGCACCCTCCCAGTGTAAGAGCCACTTTTATATGCAATTCCCTTACCAGGCGTGTACCCACCAGGGCACAGCTGGAATTATACTAAACAGACTTTTTGCAGAGCAAAGTGATCCTGCTTGGAAGCCTGGTGCCCCCATAACCAAGGCTGACAAACAGCAACCTGTCCCACACCCACAGCAGAGAGCCCCAGCCATCAGCCCCATCCCTGAGATAACACTGGGGAATATCTGATAAAATGTGAGTGTGACAGAGGCACTGACACCTCTGCAGCAGCAATGAGACACCACAGCCCTGATGCCTCTCCCTCATCTTAAAACATTGAGAGCCAGACATGGTTAAGGGATAAGGGTTTTTACCTTGGTGTTTATAAGGATCCCTACTGGTGCACCACTCTGCCAAGGTGGAATGTGCTGCAATGCACACACATGATAGATCACACATACAATTTACAAACCTTACCAATCAGCAGATCTAACAAAGATGCCCCAATGGGAGCCTGGATGAATGGCATGACATTCCCCCATCTGTGGAATTCCCTCCTGGATCCAAATCTCCAGTTTACAGGATATTTTCTAGACAGGACCTTGGTTTCCCAAGATAGAGTTGGGTTTTCCAGCCTCCTACTACGTGGTCTTCAGGATGTCTGGTCTCCTGGCCTAACAGAATGCTAGGATTATGCTAAGTTATCAAACTTAAGGAATTACAAGTATGCATGCTAAGAATATTGAGGATACATAAAAGTTATATAAATGGTATATAAAACAAAAGGCAAAATATCATCCTGGCGTCCACCCAACAAATGGGAGTTTCCTGCAGGATCCACTCCGTGCCCAGCAGAGGCAGGACAGGACACAGGAGCTCAGTGTCCAACAGCACTGGGCACTCTCAGCACACACCTCCTTCTCCCCAGCCTCCCGTGCTCTGCAGGCAGCCCAGCACCACTGCAGGGCTGCTGCAGGCCATGAATGCCTCTCTGTGCTGGGAACCATCCATCAGCACATGCCCAGATCATCCTGAACCTTCCCCAGCCCCAAAACGGGGATCCTGCCCTCCAGGAGCACAGGTCACCACAAACCCTGCAGAGAGGAAGCCAACATTTGCAAGGATTTGCACCAGCTGTAAGTCACCAGAGAAGTGGGCAGGATGCTGTTTCCATTACTGTCCCCATGTGCTGGGAGTGGACATCCCTCTGCTGTCTCTTTCCCCTTCACTAATCAGTACCTTCCCAGCTCCAGCCCCTCCAACTACCATGAACTCCTTCACTCCCTGAGGCACAGGGAGCACGGCTGTGACTGCTGTTTCTGGGTGCCCAGAAAGCTGTACCTGCAATTAAATTCGTGGGGAAACAGCGTTTGTGCATCACACACACTGACATTCCAAAGGACCCAAAATTGCATCCCACAGCCACAGGACACAGCTGTGTCAGTGCATACACCTGCTGAGGCTGGAATGCCATGACCTGGGAGCAGCAGCAGGGCACAGGTGAACAGTCAGGCACTGCATCACACCAGGACAGGAACAGGAAACACGTCAGGAGAGCGGATCAGTGTCAGCACAAGCGTGGCAGGAGAGCTGCCATGCTGTGACTGAGCACGGAGTTCCTGAGCTTCTGCTTTTGTCCACCGAGAAAAGCAATTCAAATCCTGTAATTTTGGAAGTATGCGAAGCAGCCACTCAAGCTGCACTGACAGAAGCAGCACCTGAGAGGTTTCTCAGTGTCATAGGCAGTGGCAGACAGCAGCCCCAGGAGCACCAGGCTGCTGCAGCAGGCACCAGGCTTTAGGCAGCCCCTGCTGCCTGTGCCACTGCCATGAGGGCAGGAAGGGTCTGCTGAGGGCTGGGGCTTCCATTGCCCTGCAGGGGGACAGGGCGGAGGGAGGTAGGACAGCTCCCCCTCTGCAGCATCCTCAGCCTCTCTGCCCCGCTGCCAAGATCACCCTCCTGGCCCCTCTACCTGTTCCTTTTTTGTCAGGGAAAGAGTTCACTGTACCCTCTGCCCAGCTCAGAGCTCACCAGCTGCCAGCCCCAACAGTCTGGGGTTTCCACCTGACAAACAGGAATTGTCAGACAAGCAAAACCCTGTGAAGTGCAGCTGAGCAAGTAAATGCTACAAAATAAGAGCAATTTATTCCACAGTTTACAAGTCAGTCTGTGGTCCTTAGAGATAATTCTGCTGTCAGGTACTTATGTTCCTCCAGCAGTGCCAGGCTACACGAGCTGCTTTTGTGCCTCTATTAGCCCACACATGTGCAGATCCTCCTTTTCCACATTATATTTGCATTCAACACAAAGTTTTGCTTGATCTGTGCTGCAAACTAAGAGTAATTCTGTCATGAGATTGCATTGAAAACCAGAGCAGGCTCCGGACCAGCATTTATTATTCAGGACACTGAAAAATACTGGTCTTTCTGGAAAGGTCTGGCAGCCTGGAAACACCTTTTCCACCCACTTGTTCCCAGCCACACATTGTGGTATGCTGTCCAAGTTGCACTGTCTCTCACGTGGTAGAAAACTACCCCTTACTGAGATCTGAACTTTAATTTATTCTCCAGATCTGCTGAATCGGTCCTGTTCTGCTCCAGAGTCACTCCTGCACAGCCTTTCTGACGTACAGGGTATTTTACACTTCTGCTTCTCCCCATGTCTCCTGGCAGACAGGTGCCCAGCCAGTGCTTTACTCTGATGCCAAGGCACCGTGAGTCACCCACAAGCCCTGAACTCCCTCTGCAGAGGGAAAAACTCCTGCAGCCCTCTGCCTCCCCGGGCTGTGACAAGGCCCAGAGCAGAGGGGTGTCCTGTGGACAGGACCCTCAGCACTGAGGACCTGAGCAAAGGGAGCAGATGCCTCAGCCCCTCCACCCCATGGCACTCCTGCAGAGCGCCCACACCCAGATCATGGGGCCACAGGAACACGGAGCAGCACATGGAGAGCCTGAGCTGGGGACAGGGACAGGACTGCAGCTGCCCACAGCCACCCACACAGAGGCACGGGGGCACAGACTGTGCTTCGGACACCATTTGGTGACACTGGACTTCCTGAGCCACAACAAACAGCAAATGCTCAGCCCAGCCTGAAACCATCTCAGAATAATAAACATCTCATTTCTATGGAAGAACTTCTTCCCTGTGAGAGTGGTGAGGTCCTGGCACAGGGTGCCCAGAGCAGCTGTGGCTGCCCCTGGATCCCTGGAAGTGTCCAAGACCAGGTTGGACACTGGGGCTTGGAGCAGCCTGGGACAGTGGGAGGCGTCTCTGCCCACGGCAGGGGGTGGGTTGAGCCATAAGGTCCTTTCCAACCCAAACGATTCTGGGATTCTCTGAAACTGTAAAGGAAACATGTCAGTAAAAGCCATAAAAAACTCTCACAGTTCCATGCTGGACATGGGTAGCTATAGGAAGGACAGCTGTTCCCCTCAGCTCCTGCTTCTCCAGTCTGGGGGGGCAGGGCTTGACTGGCATCCACATTTGACATCAGCAGGTCAGCCTGTCACTAATTGAATTATACCTGCATTACTTAATAAACAAAGAATACTCTCCACATTACAAGGATGTAATCCTTTAATTGGTTTATGAGTACAGAGTCCCATGGGAAGTGTCACAAATCCATCAGGATGCCCTGAGCACTGCGTTTCTGAGCTGGAGAGATAACGAGTGTCATATGCCAGCAGTCAGCTCTGGGCTGAGCTGGAAAGGGAGCTGAGCCAGCACTCTGCTCCACACCACCAGCACACCCCACACCAGTGATCCCAGCACTGCTCCTGAGGGCTGTGGAGCTGCCACCACCAGCAGAAGCTGGCAGCCAGACCCTGTCCTTCCAGTCCCCCAGCCCTGCAGTCCCCTCCTGCCAGGCTCTGCCCACCGTGGTGTGCAGGGTGTGGGGTGACTCCACACTGCCCCAGAGGGCACCCAGAGCCCTTCCAGGCACAACGCCGTGGGCAGGTGAGCACTGCAGCCCCCACCAGTGCCTCCAGCCCCCTGTCCACACTTGATTCATCGGGCCTTGCCAACACAGCCCCACCTGACTCCCCAGACATGCATGGAGGGGACACGGGTCCTTCCTCATCCATCAGCTCACCCTAGAAATCCCCTTCTGCTGCCCCACACAACTTGCTACTGTAAATATTAACCAAAACCATATGGATGAAACTCAGCACAAAAGCCTTGGCAGAGGGAAGCCATGCTCTGCAGGAGGCAGGGATCCTGCTCCATGCTGCCTCATGCACACACGCTCTACCAAGCCCACTTCAGCATCTGAGCCACCAGCACTGTTGCTCCAGCTTGCACTGCTGGCCATGCTGAGGGCAAGGAACATGCATGGAACGGGGCACGGACACATGCTGGCCACACTGCAGGGCACAGAGCCAACAGCAGGGCTGGCCACACCAACAGCATGGAGGGAACAGAGCATGGGGCATGGGAATGTGACTGGGAGCCGCGTGCTCTGTGCTGTCCCTGCCACACAGGGACACTCAGATCACCAGAGACGTGTGCTGCTCCCCAGGGGCTTGGGTTGGATTTTCTATGCCTGGCATCACAGGAACATCAGGCTGTGCCCCTCCAGTACGAGAGATTCCTCTGATTGTGGTAACTCTAACACTGCTGTCCTTCACTCTCTGCCTTTAGCCTTCAGCTCTCCTCACATCCCCATTACAAACCAGGGAAGCATTACTGACCAACGGGGAACCATCTGGATATCTTATTAACACCTACACCCAAATTGCAGAAGGCAAGGAGCAAGTCCAGCCTCTCTCCAGCACTCCAAGTCTTGAATCCTCCTGGCCACACAATTTCACTCCTCATTATTGTTCTTTATTTATTGTTATTATAACTTTCCAGATGGAACTTAAGTGCAGTCACATGCTCTGTACATTGATTGGCTTCTTTAATGCTTCTTAGAAGAAATGAAGCTTATTCAGCTCAGCCCTTTGTTCCTGTTGGTGACATCACAGGGGGCCCTGGCAGAGCCAGAGCGAGCAGAGAGGCTGCGGTGCCAAGGGAGCTGCTGCCAAGCAGTGCACAGGGCACTCACCTGGGCAGCTCAGCTGGCACTCATTTGGATTCACAGCACATTGCTCATTTAGAACTACTGTCCTAATCTGTTCCTTTAGGAATTAACACAATCCTCATCTGGCACTAACAGCAGCTGCAACCATCCCTCCTGACCTATCCTGTCTTTTTCCATGGTGTTCATCATGTCTTGCTTCTGGATCAGGGAAGGACAGGAGATTGCTTCAATCCACAAAAGTTGCATGTTTGCAGAATGCTTCTTAAATGACACAGATTAGGTATGTCCAATTCAGAGCATGAGTGAGCAATAATGAACACAGCAGGAATGCCAGCCCTTGGGGAGGCAACCTCTCATTTCAACCACGTCAGAACACTAGACCCCAATGGAGGGATCCTCACTGCTCAACAAGGGGGGAATGCAGAGGGGAGGTGTATGTGGGACACTTGTGGGATCAGCTGCACATGAGCAGGGGGCTCTGTGCAAGGAACATGCAGCACTAGAAAGGAGGCTGCACCCTCCAGTCACTAAATGCAATCCTTGCCATGCACTTGGGGACACAGATGCATCTGTTTGCAGTGGCCCAACATGCCAGGGCAGCAAGGGATGACTAGCCCACAAAGGAGTCCTCATGCAGGTGCTCTCTGAGCCTCTGAGGCCATGTCACCAGGAGACTGATTGTCTCCATGTTCATCCCCATCTCTGGTCCTCAGCACAGCTTATAGGGCCTGAATGTTACCAGACCCACATTATGAGGACAGGTTGTCACCTGGAGGCACTTGCAGCACATCTCCAACCCACCACAGCCATGCCAAGGACCCTTGCCTGCTGGGACACCCCACTGCTGGGCACTGGCAGATACCACTGGAGCCTAGACCGGGGCTTGTGCTGTTATCCTGGTTCTTTACACTGGAGAAAGATGCTCAGTTGTCTATGTCAGTCAGCCTGTCCAGGCTCACCTGTGGCATTCAGGGCCACGGTACTCTCCTGACCAGGGCACTATTGGTGTGCAGAGCCTTCCCTGCATGGCTGTGACACAGTAGGCTGTCCCCAGGGACAGCCACAGCCAAAGCTGAGGCTCACAAGCAGGAAAGCAGCAGTTACTCCTTGGGAACGGCAGTTTGGAGCCTGGCCTCAAGAGCAGCGTCACTGCAGCGGTGGCAGAGATGAGACACAAGGCTGACATGTCAGGAGGAGCCACGAGCACAGCGAGGCTGCCCACGGCAGCAGCGAACCTGCCCACGGCAGCACCCAGGCTGCCCACGGGCGCACGGCGCTCCGCACGCACTCGCAGCCCGGCAGAAGCTCCGGAGAAACACCTCGTTCCCAGCAGCAGCACTGACTCACAGCTCACAGGGCGACAAATCCCGCTCGCCTTACTCAGACCCGCTCCCACGGGCCCATCACGGAGCGATACAGCGAGGCTTTGAAAGGGCGGTGGAGAAACGGGAACGACGCTCCCGGAGCGCCGGCAGCGCTGCTGATGGCACCTGCATGCATTACTGTGCCTGAGGTGCCTGCATTATTGTGCCTGAGGTGCCTGCATTACTGTGCCACCAGCACCTGCATTACTGTGCCACCAGCACCTGCATTACTGTGCCCGAGGTGCCTGCATTACTGTGCCCACGGCACCTGCATTACTGTGCCACCAGCACCTGCCTTCTTGTGCCAGGGCAGACACTTTTCATTCCAGGCAAACACTTAACTCCAGCTTGAGCACAGAGAACTTGCAGCTCACCCATGTGCAGCAGAACATCTGTGCCTGACTCCTGTGTGGTGCTAAAGCAATCCCATCCCAACCCCAGGACCAGCAGCACCAGAGGACTGAGAACACATCCTGGAGACTCCTCTCAGTGTGACTTTCTCCACCGAGTCTTTTCCTCTTTGTGTTTTCCCTGTATACCTGCTGTTCAACAGCTGCTGAGTCCTGCTGCAGGAGCCACAGAGCTGTCACAGCTCACTGTGGTAGGCTCCTGCTTCTTCATCCCCCATGGCCAACTACAGAGACCAGGAAGTATAAATAATTGGAAATAAATACACATGGAATATCAGCTGTCTGGCAATGAAACAATGCTGAGGCAGTGAAAACTGAAGAGTTTTATCTGTCTCCAATCCAAAAGAATTCCAACATGATCTTGACAGAGAAGCCTAAATAAAAACTTCAAGGGGAAAAAAGATATTCCACTTTAAAGCAAAGCTACCTAATCATACGTTTTCATGGAAATGTTTTGCCATGAGCCAGTTCCTGGGGAGAAGCTTCATCTACAAGAGCAAACACAAAACCATAGCATTGGACACAAGCTCTGCAGCATTGGAAACTGTCTCAAAAACTCTCAATTCCCACTGGCCACATGCTACACAACTAGAGGCACCCACCAAGGCTCCCATTACCACCTTAGCCATTTGACCAAGCACCTTCTACGTTATCCATCCTGCTCAAAACAAATATGACTTGTAGAGTCATTTATTCCATGGAAACACAAAAGCTGCTGCCCACCTCAGGCAGCAGGCATGGCGTGCCCTGGAGGCCAGCGAGCCAGGCAGGATGGGGCACATGGGCAGGGAGCCCCGTGGGCACCACAGTCACCCTCACACCACCCAAGTAGGGCATCCACTGGGCACTTAAAGCAGCTGCCAGGTAAACCTGTGCCTGGTCATGGGCAGGACATGGCTCCTGGCACCACACCATGTCACCACACCATGGACCTCTGGCTCAGGGAGCCAGGAGCACCAGCCAAGGGACATGGGGTGGCCCCGAGGGTCAGCACCTTTGGCACGAGGGCCTTTGGGCAAGGGCCCTGTCCTCACCTCTCCTCATCTCACCTACTCCCCTGTGAATAACAACCCTTTCCTTGCTCTGCAGCCTCTTAGTTCTCCAAGAACCAACAGCAAGAGCTGCCACAGAAAACAAAATGATGGCCATGACTATTCCATGTCGAGCTGCAGGTGCTCAGCCAGCCAGCACTGTCACCACCTCACCAGCACTGTCACCACCTCACCAGCACTGTCACCACCACCCCGCCAGCACTGTCACCACCATCCAGCCAGCACTGTCACCACCCCACCAGCACTGTCACCACCACCCCGCCAGCACTGTCACCACCATCCAGCCAGCACTGTCACCACCACCCCACCAGCACTGTCACCACCACCATCCAGCCAGCACTGTCACCATCACCCCACCAGCACTGTCACCACCACCCCACCAGCAAGCCTGTGGGTTACTTGGGGATGCAGCCAAGGCCTTGACCCCTCCTCAGGAGCCCCAGTAAGAGCCAGACCAGCTCCAGAGCACTGCACAGGGACACAGACCCACCCCTGCAGCAGGGCTCTGTGGGAACACCCTCAGGATCTGGGCACTGCAGAGGAATTCCATAACCTACATTACTTCAAGATTTGTCATTTTGTTTTCAGAATGACATCTCAAACTCCAGAGTACCAGAAGGTATATCTGACTAACTTGAAACAAATGTTTCTATTTAGCTGCAAAGTGCATGATTATTTGATAAAAAATTTCTAGAAAGAATGGTTCACTCTTCAGCAACAAAACCTTATATTTTAGATTAAAAAAAACTTATACTTTGGTTTTCCAGGCTAGAGCATGTCTCCAGTGCTGCTTCTGTTCAACCACATTTCTCCCTGCTACCCAGCCACATAGACAACAAGCTTTTGTTTCCAAAGCATTTGAGGCAACTACCTCAATAATAGTTTTTATTTAAAACAAACACATACACATAAGCCTCTCCTAGCACAAACTTCATTGGATAGTGTCAGCAAGCATGTTTTAATAGCATGGTATTGAAAAGTAATTTTACTACTAGCTAGAAAAATCTGAAGACTGCAGAGGATATATTTAGATGTGTATAAATAGACAACACTCAGTGTGTCTGGTCCAAGGAGTACAAATCTTCCCTAATGCATGGAATATGCCTGGCCAAAACGCTTGAGCAGCACTTACACAGCCTTTTCAGTCTGGCTCGGGTTCTGAGCCCGCTAATAGCGAGGCCATTAGAGCGGCGCTCGGCCCAGCTGCTTGTGCAGGGAATATGCAAAGATTGCTCCATAAAACCGAGCTGGTTACCACATCTGAAAGCACAGGCAGTATCGATCAGCAGTGGAAAGCCATTAGCTCTCCAGCCTCTGAACTATCTCCACGTGCCTCAGCCGAGGGACAAGCCCTCCAGGCACCTCGGAATGCTCCACCTACCCAAGACAGGCACCCTGCGTGCCAAGGCCATCCTTCCTGATACACCTGCCTTCGCATCCCCTCTAATCTTAAAATATTGGGGAAGATTTGAGTTTTTTCTTGCCACCGCTGCTCGGCCACATCTCTTCTTGGCAGTCCCAACTAGCCCAGATCCTGGGCTGGGCAGCCACCTCTCGTCCTCCTCCCCCTGGCCCCACTCACATCTTCGATGGCCAATGGGAGCCTCTCCAGACAACAGACATGCATGAAAAGTTCAAACCAAGCCCCTGAGACACCATTCATAGCAGTGTTGCAGTCGAGCACAGCTTCTCTTGGTTGTAAGGATGATATGAGCGCTCGGCCCACCAGCTCTCCTGGGACAGGACAACCTGGAGCCCACTTCTGCAGCTGCATGTGTTAGGTGGGATGGGTCAAACTCAAGTTCTGTCCTGCAGCTAGAAGTGTTTGGTGAACAGGCAAACTAGTTCAGCTTTAACTTGCACTGGCACCTGAGATATCCAGGATTTGCTTCCACTGACTGCCCTGCCATGATACGACCAGGAACTGCTCTTTCTGAAAGCAGAAATATGAGGTACTATGCCAGGAGATGTATCTTAGAGAGGCTTGTAACTGGAGGCCAATCTGGCAAGCTCTGATGTGCATTATGATCCAGTCTTACGCATTTAAACACATTTATTATGCATTTAAACAAATGCATAATCCCTTGAGTACAGTATATATTTAGCATAGTGGATTGGGAAGGTGTTGGGCACTGAGAACACTCAGTCTATGGTACAGCTGCTTGTGCAAAATCAAACCTGACTCCCAGACCAGCAGTGGAATTGCCAGACCTGGTACACCTCTACGTGCCAGGCCTGACTCTGGCAATACCACAGAGCCCATGGGCCAGCTCTGAGGTGTGGGCTGTACACAGGAGCAGGCTGTCCACTCAGAGTCCCTGTGGCAGCACACGCAGCCCCGAGCACCCAGGCCCAGGCAGCTGGGATGAAGCCCTGGCACACCAGGACAGACTGGTCCCAGCACACACAGTCCATTAGGGCAGCTCTGCCCCAGGCTCCTGGACACAGCTATGGCCAGGACTGCTGCTGCCAGACCCCTCCAGCTGCAGCTGCACAGCTGGAACCAAACAGGCTTCAATTCCAGGGAGGATGCACTGCTCCTCACCAGCACGCTGCCTGCCTGGGCTGCCCTGAGCAGCGCTCGCCGAGGATGCTCAGAAGGAACAAGCTGACACCACGTGTCACACAGGAACATGCGAAATGGAAGTGTGGGTGGGGAGCATCACCGGCACGACAGCGCGATGGCCAAGGGCAGGGAATCCCAGCCTGTCCAGTTCCACGGCAGTCAGCCAAAGGCCACACAAGGCTGGGCTTGGCTGGGCGCACCTGCTGTCCCAGCCCTGGCCTCCAGGACTGGTGAGGCCGGGTTCATGACCACAGCTGGGACGAACACATCCCTCTGCTCCACCACACACAACATAATGAGTGCCCCGGAGATGCAACAGACGGGGAGGGAGGAGGCGAAAGTGCAGGAAGGGAAGAGCTGCTGTCCCAGGATGCAGAGGAACCGCAGAGCCAGAGTTCCCCAGTTGACGCTGGGAAGGACCAGCCGGGAAGAGGCTTCTCCCGCACACCTGGCCCAGACATGCCCGTTCCCACAGCCGCTGCCGGCCGCAGCTGGGCTCCCGGAGCCGCCAGGGCTGATGCTCCGACACCAACATGGCTGCGAGGCTCCGCCGGCTTCTCCGCCGCTGCTCTGCCATCTCCCCAACGGGAACCTTCCGGCGGGAAGGTCCATTCTGTCCTACATTTCTTCTCTCGCACACAGCGGGGTTCGCCACGGAGGGGGCGGAGGGGTCGGGGGACAGGGGGGCGCAGCCGCATCCCGGAACACGGGGCACCACGGCGGCCCTGGGGAGAGAGCGGCGGGGAGAGCGGTGTGTGTGTGGCGGCCAGGGGCGGTGGGACGGG
>VZTB01004926.1:0-162010 GCA_013397245.1 Thryothorus ludovicianus | reverse complement strand
CAGCTCTGCTCCGCGCCGCCTGGCATGGCGCGGGCTCCTGTCGACCCTCGGGGCACGCAGCTGCCCGCATCCTGCCGGCCCGAGGGCAGGGATTGCAACACCGGACTTCTAGAAGGGATGATCCTGGCAGGAGAAGGAAAGGCTGGGTCATCTGTGGGGGCAGTAAATTGGAGCGCTTTTGGGGATTGCGGCATCATTACCTGGCTCCTGGATCTCTAACAGGGAGGAGAGTGCATTTCGTGGTATATGGAACACTGACACCCTGTTCTAGTGCTCTTTTGTGGGAAAACGCCGGGGATGTTGCAGGACCCGAAGAAGAGGAGCACTGCCTGGAGAGCCTGGAAGAGGAGCTAATTAACGAACGTCGTCAGCGGGCAGTGACCCCGCACCTGGAGGGATGTGCGGGCACGTGCCTTGCCACCACTGGGAGCTGGCCCCGTCTTCCCCGACACCGTCCCCCTGGGATGGGAGGCAGTTGCCGCCTTCTCCGGGGCTGCCCCGAGACGCTCTGCAGCCGGACCAGCCCGCGTGGCCGCTGCTGCCGAGGGTGCAGGAGAAAACCATCGACTGCTCGGCGCGCTTGGAGGCAGCGGGAGCAGGGCTGCTGGGACGCACTGGCATCTTCTCGCTGGGGATGCACGTGGTAGGAGCCCCATTCCAGAAACGGGAAGATGCAGTGGCAGTCCTCATGCCTCTCTGCTGATACCTTGCCAAAGTTTTTTGTGCCTTGGGATGCAGTGTCTGGAATCGGTGAGGGTGAGAAGAGGGAACACATCAGTATTCCTGGGCTCGGGGCTGTCCGTGTGACCGGAGAACTTTGAAGTGGTCTCCACAGCAGCCTGTGACCCTGGTCTTGCAAGGAACACAGCTGCCAGAGCCTCATCATCCTCTGTCCTTCTGACAGCCTCTGAAGCTGTCCAGGGCTGGGCTGCCAGGCTGGGCCTGAGTTAGTGTTTATCTCCAAGTACCAGCTGCTGTTTCACAGAGCTAGTTCAAGCTGTTACTGGGGGAGAGAGGCTGGCAGGAGGAAATTAGTCTAAATCTTCTCTCCCTCAAAGAAAACACGTCAGCTGGTTTTGCTGGGGTGGTCTCTGTCCCACACTCAGTCCTAGCACTGGTCTGCTTTGGAGCTGGAGGCAGTGTCTTGCTCAGCCCTGATTTGGCGTTCACAGTGTGCTCCCCTGTGGAGAGAGAAGAATCACAATACGATGTTCCCTGGTAAAACATCCGTGGTCTTGGCTGGCATCCACCAGTGTCTTGGGCTTCATGTTCAAACGTTTGCTGCTCTGTCAGTTCTCTGCTGCCCCAGAAAGAGGGGGGCTGGCATGCCAGTGATGCCAGCAGTGTGTCTGGCATTGGAAGAGGAGGCAAAGATCAGAGTACAGCTTCCCTGGCCATAGGAACGTGGAGAAGCTCAGTGGAGACTCAGTGGAAGCTTGTGCTCAGAGCCTGGTACGTACTGAGGGGTGCACTGGTTTGCACCTCCAGCACAAACACTTGTGAGGGCTGGTTCAGGACCACTCTGAACTGGTACCAGTGCACCACAGCGAGGAGCTCCACAACCTTGCAGCAAAAGCAATATCCTGTGCTCCCTGGCCTCATGTTTGAGCAAGGGCTGCTTCATCTTCCTTGTAAGCCTGAAATCCCTCCTGGACATGAGACTGAGATGACATCACCGCCTAGTTAATGAAAACTGCGCTCTCCTGGGGCTTCTAGGAGTGTGGGAGCTGTGGGTGTGCTCTGGGGAGGTTCACTCACTGATGGCTGGGGTGGAAAGCCCTCTTGTCCAATCCCGAACCCAGACCTAAGTGACAGTGTGTGGCTGCTATTCCATGCAGGCCTCACCCTGAAACTGCTCCCCTCCCTCTTGTTCACCCCTCCCCTGGGGCCTCTCCTGGGATGCTCCTGGCTGCCCCCAGTGACTGAGTAGGGGGATGTCTGTGCCTGAACGCTCCCTTCAGTGCCCAGGGACTGAATGTTTTGGGACAAACCTCAGTGCCTTGGGAAGGGGCAGATCTGTGTCCTGGCATCATTATTCCCAGTGCCTGGCAGTGTACCTCATGGACCACACTGTCCTGCATGGCCCTGGCACTGGGGATGCTCAGGATCGCTCAGGATCGCTCCCACCCATCTCTGGCCAGGATTTACCCTGCCTTGGGGGCCTCAGTCACCTCCCCTGTTACCTTTCTGAACAAGCCCTTGCTCTGGATTTTGTCTTCCTCTTGTCAACTAGTGTCAAAATGCTTTTTTCCTGACAGAGCTAGTAACTCCTTAACCAGAAATCCTTTTCCCCTCACATGTATAATTTTAAAATTATTTAATAATTTCTTTTTTTTTACTGAAATAATGAGACTTTGAGGAAAGTGCTGTGTTTAAACAACACAGAGAGCTCTTTTTATGCACTTTCTAACCCTTAGTCACCTCCGGAAGGAGGGACGTGGGGCCTAGGCACAGTGGCAGCATGTTGCAGCTGCTGGCTGCAGTGCCATGCCATGCCGAGTGCCCAGCCCGCTGCCCACAGCAGCCGCAGACCCGGAGCCACAGGGGGCTGCCCGTCCCTCGGACCTCCTGCCCAGACCCTGCTCCGAGCTGTGGCCGGAGCCAGCAGCATCCTTGTGAGTTCTGCCGGGCTGCCGGGGCTGTGCCCTGGGCTGGAGCAGGGATGCTCAGGGATAAGGTCACTGCGCTGAGCGCCGCTCTCCATCGCGCCCGTTCCGCGGGCTCCGTGTGCGCCCTAACGGAGAGCGGCAGCAGCGCAGCTCCGCCAGCCCGGCGGAAAACCTGTCAGGGGCTCTATCTACACCGTGGTCCTTGAGAGAAACTGTGCTACCCCATCAAAAAGTGTCTGGAACCGGCAGTGCTTGTTCATCGTTACAAGGAGAAAATTCACTGCCCTAATCACTGAAATGTCAAATGTCACGTTGTGTGAAGTACATTTCTCTTTCCAGGAGTACCTCGGAGACAAGAACACCTCAGGTAGCAGTGCCCGCCAGCCTCTCCCTCCAGGAAAAACCAGGAAAGCATGTGGAGTTAACCCAGCGATTATTTCCTGAGGATGTTTTTCCATTTTAAGTTCTTTAGTCTGTAAGATGGGGGAGCTGTTGCATTGTAGAAAAAATGGCAGGAACCGATCCTGCTCCTTCTGGAGCCCTCTGCCTCCTCGTTGCCAGGCCAGAGGTGAGAATGCTCCCCAGCTGTCCTGGTGTCCCCAGCTCTCACCCTCACTGGCCAGGGATGCTCAGGGCAAGGGGTGCTGAACCTGGCTCGGGCACCCAGGTCCCCAGCACTACTCTTGATTTTATTTAAGGTGAACTGGTGTGACATTTCTCCCTAGGGTGCGTTGGTGGGTGGTGAAGCCCCAGCACGTGTTGGTGCCCTGGCCTCCGTGTGCCAGCCCCACACTGCCTGATCCTGCCACTGGCTCTCAGATCTCCCACCCAAACCCACCACGGGGCTGGGGGACTTGTGACAGACAGGCTTATCCTCAAACACACTCAGTTCATCTGGTGGAACCAAACCAAGATACTTAACAGCTGGAGTGCACCCTTTTTGCATTTTTTAGCCAACAGCTTAGATTTACAGTCATGAGTGAAGTAATTGCAGTGTCTGCTTAATCTTTTAACAGATTCGTTGAGAAATAAAATGAAGTGCTGATTTTTTTTTTTTTTTTCATTTTTTGCATGATTATATGAAGACTTCTAGCTGTTGGTACCTGGCTTATTTAAAAAGTGCTGTAATTGTCAGACACAAGCTGGATGCACACAGCTGAGCACTGGGTGCCGCAGCTCTGCGTTGCACAAGCACAGTTTTGTCTGGGAAGTCTGGAGGTGCAACAGGGAAAAGTTTGCTGTGTTGACAAGGAGCCTTGTCCCACTCAGCCCAAACCTCATGAGAAAGCTCTGCCCGCCCTGGAGCCAGCACATGAGATCAAGGCTCTCTTCAGCCAGTTTTGTGTCCCACACCATGGGTTATCTCACCCCCACGGTGGCCTGGCAGGGACATGAGCTCGCCCAGAGCATGACTTGTTTAATTTGGAAATAGGGCTGGGAGGAAATATTATGGGAAGAAACAGATATATTGCAGGGCTGTGAATAAAAAATAGAGACTAAGCCCAGTCATAATTTAGAAAAACAGTCTGTCCAAAAGACACCTGCTACCTGCAAAAGGCCATTTCCCTCTGTTGGGTGTCACTGTCACCTCCAGGCACTGGGACTGGTGTTCCCAAGGCAGGCAGAGGCCAGAGCGTTCAGGGATTTCCAGGGACTGCCATGCAGTGCTGATGTCAGGGATGGAGCTGGGCCAGAGCTTCCTTGGGAGAGGGCAGCTGACACCATGGGCAGCCCCATCTTCCCATCTGTATAAACAGACACTCTTGTGGTTTTCAGGGGACCAGTGCAGCTGGACTTGGAAGCCAAAGCCAACCTGTGCACCAGGGAAAGACCCAGGGCTGCCCGCAGGTGCAGAGCTATGGTCTGATGGGCTGGTTTAGGGGAAAACAGATCCATATTTCTTTCTGAAGGTGACTTTAAGCCTGCTGGATTGAGGAGCAATGATTGCCCATCCCTGAGTGCGGCTTCCAGTCACTGAACAGCTTGAAAGTACTGGGAGAATGGTTGGACTCAATGCTCTCAGAGGGTTTTTCCAATCTAAAAGATGCTGTGATTCCACAATTTCAGCAGACAGAAGTGTTGAGTGTCATGCAGATGGGATGGGCATCATCTGACAAGCAGCACAGGCACCCAATCCTGTGCCTCCAGGGCTCAGCACCCCTCGCCCTGCCTGTTTGAACCCAAAGACATTCTTCATTGCCTGTCCCCTGCTTGCTTCTGCGATTTTAATAATGTGCTCCCTTAACACTTGCACTCTTCATGTTGTAGTTTCGGGTCCTCAGTCTTTTAAAATTCTTCCTTATTCACATTTCTTTCTTACACAATTTATTCCTTCTTTGTTCAGATGACTTCTCAGTGGCAAACAGCAAAGTCTCCCTCCCTAGCCTGCCCCAATTCCCTCAGCACTGCCAGAGCCGCATGCAGACCTTGTTTCCATACTACACTGGAATTTGTTGACCTACCAGTTGCTGATTTAAGTCTTTTCCTTAAGCCAAATTTTGCATAGAAAAGACTGTCCAGTAATTCAAATTATTATTCTTCTGGATATCCCATCTCCTCTCTTATAACCAAGCAACATTAGCTGAGGTCTAATGTTCAACTCATCATGGTGGATGAATGAAGAGCTATCCTACACCTCATTTGTACACAGAAGAAAGAATAAACTTTTATTTACAGTCTTTGCAGTCTTCAATTTATAATATTTACAGTCTCTACAGTTGCAGTTTAGAGGATACAGAAACTCACCACTACCATAACCACAATGAAAAGGTTGCACCAAAAATGAGTTAATTTTCACTGCAAAAATTACTCTGGAATGCAGGCTGGGATGTTGCTCCAGCAGAGGCAAGGAATACAATATATTCCATTGGAACAGGAGGAGAAAGTGAATTTAGTGATTATTATGCATAAGCATCCTAAACAAGCAGAACCAGGAAAATAATAAGATAACTAATATTTTTGAGAACTTGCTAATTGGAAAAAAAATTAGAGACACAGAAGCAAAAGAATTCTAGTAATAACTCTTCAAAAAAGAGCAAACTGGCATCTGGCATGGATCCCCACTGCTTCTGAGCTTGTTCAATTAAAATCAACACTGAATGGGTTTTCTTTCACTACCATTACTCAAGCTGCATCCTTCAAAAGGATGGCAAATGATGGATATGCATATGAAAGAACCACAGAGTATGAAATTACAAAATGATACAGGGTTTGGGTATTTGCACTTTGAGTTATTAAATCTTCTGAAGGAAAATATTTGAGCAAATTCTGAATAAAGAACCCTACAGAGGAGGAAGAAAGAGCAGCAAGATAATCTAATAAGGCAGAGACTCAGCAATTTCCAAGTGCTGAATTCCTCAGTTTAGCCACAACACTGTTTCCAGCCCAGGATCTGCTCTTCTCTCTGGTCTGCGCATTCGCTACCAGGGTCCTGTGTATGTTCATAACAAAAACCAGGTTCAAGCCCCGGAGTCAGGCTCGGATTTAACCCTTTCTAGAGATGCAGAGTTGCTAAAAATCACTTCATGATCCTGGTGCCCGTTATCCTTTTGCTTTTGCAGGCTCGGCGCCGCCTCTCCAGGCTGGTGGAAACTCGAGTGTCCCAAGAGACCCCGCAGCAGAGACAGCCCCTGCTCCCCTGCAGCCACTGCCCCGGGAGGGCAGCGCTGCTCTGGCCTGCCCTGGTGTCCTGCCTGGCCACAGACACACCTCCTCACAGCCGGCAGCAGGAGCCAAACGAGGGATGTCATGGGCCTTTGGATCTTTCAAATGTACAGGACAAAGTGCTCTGTAAATTAGGCTTTTTTAATGAGCTCATCAGGAGATACAACAACCAAGCACAACAAACAAGGGCTCCGTCCCCTTTGCCCAGGGGATTCACATGAATTCACTTATTCACCTCTCAAGCCATATGAGATTCCATAATGTATAAACCACAACTGAAGGACACACCTATGGGCAAAGGAGACCCCAGTCCAGGGCTCAGTGTTCTTTCCTCTTCCTCCATCATGGAGTGGGCATCCCCTCCAGCACAAAAGAGGCAGAGAAACCTCAGCAGTCCTGCTGCTGTGGGATCCACTGCAAAGGTTTTTGGGGTTTGCTGATTTTATACCCCCAGCTTGGTCTGTTCTATTCCCGAGAGTCAGCAGACCCTGATTGACCTTCCTGGCAGGTGATATGTGGAGATGCTGGCTGCAGGGATGGGGAGGAGTGGCTGCATTGCAGACTTTAGCTCCTTCTGGCCACCTTCTGACACAGTGGGGCTCTTGCTCTGGTCCAGTGATGCTGCTCCCAGCACACACTAGCCTGGTGAGCTGTGTGCCGTGTTGGCCAAAAATTTGATCAGAAGTCACAGGAACACTCACAATGTTCCAGATAGCCCCTTTGATTCTGATTTTTGAGAGAAGCAAGGGGAGGATTTGGGCTGTCTGCTGTGTCTCAGTCTGCCAGCTTGCTTTATTTTAATAGTATGTGCAGATCAAACATCACTGAAAGTCACCTGTTTGGCATGAACCATCTTGTCAGGAATATGCTGCATGGAGACCCCTTAGACAGTCGCCTGATGGTCTCTAATCACACAAGACTTCCACACTGTGTTTAAAATCTCGGCATGTCGTGACTCGACGGTAATTAGCGGTAATTGTTTCCCACGAAGTCGCGGTATTTGACTAACAACTTCCTTTACAGGAGTCAGGGAGATCGGAGACGCCTGGGTCGGGAGCTGTCACTGCTAATTACCCTCTCACTCCTGCTGCTAACAGGAGCTCTCTGCAGCTCCTGCCATCGTCACCTCTCAGGGATAGGATCCTGGGTCCTGCGGGGCTCCATTCCTAAGGAGATCTGGGAGGAGCATCGTGCCAAGCTCCCGCCCGCACTCAGCATCCTCCTGCTGCACACCCCGGCCTGGGCTCGGCTCTGCCGGGTTCGGCTCTCCCTGGCTCGGCTCTGCCGGGCTCGGCTCTGCCGGGTTCTGCTCTGCCGGGCTCGGCTCTGCCGGGCTCGGCTCTCCCTGGCTCGGCTCTGCCGGGTTCTGCTCTGCCGGGCTCGGCTCTGCCGGGTTCTGCTCTCCCTGGCTCGGCTCTCCCTGGCTCAGCCCTCCCTGGCTCGGCTCTGCTGGTCTCCGCTCTGCCGGGCTCGGCTCTGCCGGGCTCGGCTCTGCCGGGCTCGGCTCTGCCGGGCTCGGCTCTGCCGGGCTCGGCTCTGCCGGTCTCCGCTCTCCCTGGCTCGGCTCTCCCGGGCTCAGCTCTCCCGGGCTCGGCTCTCCCGGGCTCGGCTTTGCCGAGCTCTGGGCAGGAGGCAGCTCAGGCTGCTGGAGCAGGAGCAGAGCACCCAGGACAGGGATCTGTGCAGCTCAGCAGGGCCAGCCTCACGCAGCCTGGGCGGGCAGTCCGTGACAATCCTGCCTGGGAGTCAGGTAGCAGGAAAATACTTCGGGCTGAGAAACTTGGCTGCAATTTGTCTCCCTGAAACCCGACTTGTTTGACTGCTAAGTTACCCACATCCACTTGTCTCTAGCTGCTGTTTCTTTCCAATTTCTCCTATGACTCTGCACACTGCTGAGGGCAAACCTCAACATTCCTGTTTTCCTGTCTCATTTCAAACTTTTCTTAAACTAGAGGAACATGCACACAAACACAGCAAACTAAGGAATTAATTCCCTGCTTCCCACACCAGGCAGGTGCTCAGCCATCCCCGAGACAGCCAGCCTCCAGCACACAACAGTGATTTGGGAAGACAAACCCCATACTCCAAACATCCTCCTGACTTCTTCCCCAGCTTTATTTTCAGAGCACAGTGTCCTGTGGGCTGGGACATCCCTTGAGGCAGTCAGGATCAGTTGTCCCAGCTGTGCCCCCACAGCTCCTGGTGCCCCCAGCCCATGACTGTGGGGTGGGTGAGGAGCAGATCAGCCCCTGGCACTGTGCAAGTGCTGCTGAGCAGGGACTGACACATCCCCATGGGATCCACACTGGTTCCTGAACAGATCCCAAACACAACCCCAGACGAGCTACTGGAAGAAAATCAACTCATCCCAGCAAGAAATCATCACAACAGCTGACTCACATACAGCCACTCCAAAATGCTCAACACTGCTTGCTTGGGATCAGCAAAAGCCAATGTCCATTCTTGGATTAATTTTGAAGTTACCCCCACTAAAGACAGAAAATAGCCCCAGTAGATGTCTCCTGGCACTTATTTCAGCCCTGTGCAACAGAAGCTGGGCAGCACACCCAGAAGGGGAAGCAGGATGTGGAAGAAGGAAGTGAAGAATGTTTCCCGTTTTGGAGGCCACTGTCTATGGGATCCGCTTGGCTTGTAACTCCATCTGCCAATGCTCCATGAGGATGAGGAAGCTGAGCCACTCATTTCAGCAGCCTGGACTGATTTCCTGCCTGCTTTCTGTCAAAAGCCCATAATTAGATGCATTCTCAAAGGCCTTTACAGTGTTTGCATAGTGAGCAATTATCAAATGCTACATTACAATTGTACAATTAGCAGTGCTACACTGCTAATAATGAATTTAAGACTTGTGTAACAGGACTGGAGGGCTTCCATTTGGAGGGCTTATGAGGATCTTGTTTGCATTACAAAAACCAATCTATGCACTGGCCTGCCAGTGGCTGACTTTTCATCTGAACATGGACAGCATTTCAATCTCAAAGTCAAACTCAGTGCCTGGCACCTTCTCATGAGTGGGGAAATTTCAGTTCAGTCCCATGGCTGAGATTATGAGGATGGAAACATGTCTAAGAGAATCTTGTGGAAGCAAAAAAGGCAACATTTCTGAAGAAAATGGCACTCCAAGTACCATTACAGTCTGGCTTTTTATTTTTCACAAGTGAAGTCTTGGAACCCCCAGATTCCCTATTAGTTCCTCAAAGCAGGTTTGTGGGCATTTTGTGGTTTGTTTGAACAACCCACCAGTATTGTTACTGTTCTTTGATGGTGAGATGGTTGACATTGAATAAAATTTAAATTAAGAATTTTTTTTCCATCCCAGTTTTCCAAAAGCTAGCACTAACAAAGAAAAGAAATCCAGCCCTGAGGCTGTACTTCTCTCTCTTCTCTCTTCTCTCCTGTTTGCTTTCTCTCCTCATTGTTTCACACACCAGATGGCAACTCCTTCCCTAAAAGTTGCTTGTTACCATGTCCAGTGATGAGTTGGGGACTACATCCGTGAGCACCAACAGGAGGGGAGCAGAAGGATGGAATGTCAGCTTCAGGAGCCACCAGGGAATCCCTCTCAGAGCCACTGGCATTTGTTCCATCAGAAAAGGGGGAAGCTTCTGGCAGCTTCTCACAAGAGCCACCCTTGTAATTCCCCCATTACCAAAACCTGGCCATGAAAATCCTGTAAAATTTAGACTTTATTTGTGTGTTTGGTTTGCAGAGTGATTTTTCTTTCAGAAAAATGGTGCATTTCCAATCAGCCTTGGTGGCTTATGAGTTATGTTCAAGGCAAACACAAGACAAATGCGGCATCTCCAGAGAGGCAAACTCCAGGCAGAGCTCACTGCCATGTGATCCAATACTAAATAAAGACCACTATTTAGTACAGACTGAATAAACGCATAAAACCCAGGAAAAAGAGAAATTAAACCTGAAGGGGACATGTGAACAAGCCAAACTCCACAGAACTGGGGCTTGTAAACTGGGCTGTGAGGCAGAAAAATGCAGAGGACATGTTTGCAATGAGGAATGGTTCCTCTGGCAACATATCAGATATCTGTGATGTATCCTGTGAAACATGGTTTGCTCTGTGCTCCATTAACTATGGCACTCATTAGTCAGAAACCAAAA
This sequence comes from Thryothorus ludovicianus, assembly GCA_013397245.1. NCBI lineage: Eukaryota > Metazoa > Chordata > Aves > Passeriformes > Certhiidae > Thryothorus > Thryothorus ludovicianus. The sequence goes on along the minus strand of VZTB01004926.1, from coordinate 151,601 downwards.
TAGCGTTCGTGTGTGACAAATGGTGGTTTCTGGAAGGTGAGGGGCCCTGTGAGGCCTGCAAGGGGGCTCCTTCTGCAGCGCCTGGACCTGGGCAGCCGCAGCAGAATGGTCCTGGCTCGGCTCAGGGGTGGCACAGGCCCCTCTGGTACCACAGGCATTCACCCACCCTGAGCCTGCTGGCACCTGCATTCCCTGCTGGCACCTGCATTCCCTGCCTGGCACCTGCATTCCCTGCCTGGTACCTGCATTCCCTGCTGGCACCTGCATTCCCTGCTGGTACCTGCATTCCCTGCCAAGCACCTCTGCAGAGCCGCTGCAGCCCCGTTCCATGACAGGAGGAGAGCAAGGGCGGCCTGTGCCAGGATGCTGTGCCACGGGGACGTGGCACAGGGACGAGCCAGAGGCTGCTCCAGCCGTGCCCCGTGCCCAGCTCTCCCTGCCAGTGGCACTCATGGCCCTGGCGCTGTGGCCTGGCCTGGGCACCTCCCGGGCCCCCCAGGCTTTCCCCTGTCCCTGCCAGCCCCCACAGGCTCCAGCCTCTCCCCATTCCCATGCCCCCAGTCGGGCTGGGCTGCTGGAAACACCCTGCTCCTCCAACAAGGTTTGCAGGCAGGGCTGCACCCAGCGCTCCCCGTTCCCCTGACATCTCCTTGCAGGAGAAGAGTCTTCCTCTGAGAGAGACAGAGGAGCAAATGTTTAAAAAATACTTGAAATATTTAATATTTCTATTTCTATTTCTATTTCTATTTCTATTTCTATTTCTATTTCTATTTCTATTTCTATTTCTATTTCTATTTCTATTTCTATTTATATTTATATTTATATTTATATTTATATTTATATTTATATTTATATTTATATTTATATTTATATTTATATTTATATTTATATTATACTGTTTTATTGTTTTATCCTTACTTACTATTAAAAGCAGCTTGAAGCCCGTGGGTAGCCAGAGTAATCCTTCCTATGTGTCCAGTTTACCTGCGTTACAAACACCTCAGTACAGCACCAGGTGTGACAGCAGCTCCTTCTTGATGCTTTGCTATGGAAATCCAAGGGAAGTTTCTATTTCATAGGGGATTTTTTTTATCAAATTATCTTTTGCAAAAGCAGCTTAGTGAGATTGTTTTTAAAACTACTGCTTGGGAGGACTCCAAGCCTGCCATGTTTTCTCTCAAAGGACAGAAATAATGTTCCTCATCTCACATGGAGTGGGGTGGCTGCTGCAGCCACGGGGCACTGAGGGTATGAGCAAGGGAGATTTATGGCAGAGAAGATGATCCTTCACCTCAAACCCTGATACAACTGGAGGAAAACAGACAATAATTCAAAGCCAAGAACACTTCATATCTGAAACTTTACTTACCCTACCAGAGGTTCTACTAAAAATATAACCTCTATCTACAGGTTTTACTTTAAATATACAAATTATCAGGGTTATAAGTCTATTATTTCTGCAAAATGAAAGATAATCCATTTCCTACTGTGAGAGATACAGCAGAAGACACAAACAGCCACTAGATCCAACCAAAAATCCATACAACCATTTATCCACAAGGTGTGCCAGAAAGAAGTGTGCTTCCAAATCCCAGACCATAAAACTCTGGGCAAATCAGTCACTATGTCATGAACTGAAGTCTCTACCTGGGAAAAACAGACCAGGACTGCAGAACACAGGCTGACTTTGCAGATAAAATCCTGTAGCCAGAAAATTTGACAGTCTGGCAGAAAATGTGCCAAAATTGATGTGGAATACATTGTGCAGGATTGAGACATACCTAAAAGCAAAGATGACACGCTTGCACACTGGCTGACAGCACTTAACTGGGAAAGAGATCAAAGCCTGCAACCCTACAATATTCTCCCATTTTCCCAGTGATTAGTCGCTGAAGTGATTTTGTTTAAAATAAAAAGCCAGGATTCTTCTTTCTGTGATAAATGCATTCAGTCAGTTTTGTGTTCAAGTGACCCTTTAGCATCAACAACACCAGCACCTGGTTCTCAAGCTCATGCAAAAACCACGATGCTCTCCCCCAGGATGTGTCATCCCAAACCTCTGGCAGCCACACAGACTCAGGTTGGTGCCTCCAGGTTTTTCTGCCTAAAGGATTTTATTTTCTCACTTCAGGTTTGCAGGAAGTCTCTGGCCCAAGGGCCAATGGTTTGCTCTAGGTGAAAGCAGCTCCCAGCCCTGCCCCAAACCCTGGCAGGGACTGCTGCAGGAGTGGCACAGTGTGTGTTGGCATCAGGGTCCATCACCAAGGAGAGCATGAAGTCACAGATCACAGAATCAGGAGTGGTTTGTGCTGGAAAGGACCTTGGAACTCCTCTTGTCCCACCCCTGCCATGGGCAGGGACACACCTTCCACCAGACCAGGTTGCTCTAAGCTTTGTCCAGCCTGGCCATGATCTTGCATGTGGCAATTTGCCCTCAACAGATCCAGGATATTTCTGTAACACCATCAGAGCATCCTGAAACAACCTATCCTGAAGGGAAAGGTTGTCCTCACCCTCATTGTCCCAGTCTGGAAATCCAGTCTTCCTCTGAGGCCACAGACTTCCCAAAGCAACTTTCTTCAGGCAGTGCAAGGCTGACAAGTCTAGGAAAAACTGCCCATGTGTTCTTAACACGGCATCTCAGGGGTGTTTTATTCCAAGGTGGAGATTCCATCTTCCCAACACCTACATACGCAGACAGGGAGTGCTGGGTGTTGCCACAGAGCCACACCAGGAGCTTCTGACAGTCTTCATCCTCTGATTAGCTCATGCCTTTCATATTTATACAAATAAATCACATAGTTATAGAGCTCTGATGTCCTGGATGAATTTCTTTGCATTCAGGAGAATCCATAGAATTATTTCAGCTGGAGTTAACGGTTATAACTCAAATATATTTTTTCATAAGTGATCAACTTAATTTATCACAGCTTGCTATCAGCAGGGACTCCATGATCTCATGAGCAAATGGAAGACTGAGGAGAGAAAAATGAGGGCAGGTTTAATGTTATAAAATTAAGTGGGAAATTTACAGTGATGTTTGGAAAAGCCTGATATTTTACTAAGTATTTGAGAGTCCCACTTATGAGCTGACTAAGTTATTCAGTGTAACCTGTAGGGGCAAGGCTGTCATTTACTGCCAGCTCCACATTTTCAGCAAAGCTCAGAGAAACCTTGTATTTACTCAATGACTTAAATTTTCAGCCTAAGTTTTATCATCTCAGGAGGTTTTTATGAGATCAGGTTTGCAGTTCTCCACATCAGCTCTGGAATTATTTAAGAACAAAGATGAGATGGACTCATTACAGAAATTAAATTAACTAGATCTGTTGGAAAAGGATGCTAAAAACAATTTCTTCCTCCTATTCCAAACCAGAATGAGTTTGAAATACTGAACTTTTTTACCAGAAAATTTTCTTTACCTTTCTCTGCATTCATCCAAATTTTTATCGTAATTCTTTAAAAATATCACTGAAACTATGAGCATGTTGGATCCCATCATTGTCCAAGGAATTAGGGGCATTTTCCTTACAGGGAAATGCCAGCAAAGTTTCTACCACTGCCTTTCATTTATCACTACATTCAGTTATTTCTGGTTTCTAACTTTTATGGTCACACTCAAACTCTCACATCATGAAACAAAGAAATCAGAGTCCTCCTCAGCTGTCCTCCTTCCTGGAGTTGTCCATACTGGTGTTTCTCACATTCCCATTGCTGTTCTTGGGATGTCAGTGCTGCCCAGACTGTTCCTCTGTGTTTGTTCCATCTGTGCCAGTGTCACAGGGAGAGGTGGCAGCCCTGGGGCCATTGCCCAGACCTCCCCCAGCTTCAACCTCCTGTCAGGGAGAGATAGAGAGGAGCAAGGTCTCAGTGTTTGTATAATATTGGTGTTAATTATTGCCCTCATCCCAAAATCTCATCTTGCCCTGGGATACAGTTGCACAGTGATCATTAACAGGTGATAAAGTGAGAACAGTTTGTTTCTGGATTTGTTCTGTCCCTGCAGCTTTGCTGGCTGCTGACAGAAGGGTCCCCAGTGTGAGCAGATGTTGCCACTGGTACTGCTGTGACTGGACATGGTCAACCACTGTCACCCTCACTTTTGAGGGAGCCCAGCACATTTCTGTGAGAACATTTTGGGCTTCTAAGCACAGCCAGAGCCAGGAAGGCACACATGGCGAGGTGCTCCACACCCAGTGAGCAGCTTCCCAAAGCTGCTGCTGCTGCTTCAGCAGTGCCCAGCATCCCTGCACATTGGCATGTTTGCAGTCACAAGGTCACCTACACAGAGAGCAACTGGTTTTCATAAATCCTGCTCATTATGCAAATTCATTATTTACAGACCTGTTAGGCTGAAGTGGATGTGAGAAGCAGTAATAGGAGCCTTGCTTTTGTCAGGAGAGAAAAATATTTGACAGAAGATGAATTAGGGCTTGATCAAATGAGCAAAAACTAATTTGGAGAGTAGGAATGCACAACCTTCCTGGCAATGAAGCCACAGAGTCCTCGGTTGGAGGCAGAGCCGGGGTGGGGAGAAGGTGGGAGCTGCAAGGTGTCAGTTGGTGCCTCGCTGGCCCCTCAGAGCCCCTCCCGACACTTGGGCAGCCTTGACTCTCACACCATGGCTCTGCCAGGCACGGAGGCTTGTGCCGGTGGGGCAGAGCTGGAGGCTGCAGATGCTGGGCACTGCCTGGAGCATCCATCCCTCTCCCAGCTGTCCCTGATACACGCATGGCATCTGTGCCATGCCAAGGTGTGACACAAGTGTCTGCCAGACCTCCCTACCCTCGCCTGTGGATGCACATTTCAGTGCCCACATCTCTACAGACAAAGTGTATAAACCATTAAATTAATTTAATTTGAGGCAACCTGTAGCTTCATGGTCTAGAAACTTAGACGTGGCTTCCCCTCCTTACAGCAAATATATTTGCTGTTCTGCTGTGCTTCTTATTTGGCTTTTGGCTTCTTATCTGCCTTCTGTAGGAGAGCAGAGTAAAACTTAGTTATTCATTCAGCATAAAACCATCAGCTGGAGCCTTGCAAAAAGGCTGGCAAAGACATGGAGGTTTTTCCTTTGGCTGTGGTGCCATCAGATACAACTGTGGATCCCAGCCCTGGGGCACTTCGAGGGAAGCTTTATTCTGACACATTTTACATTGCACGACACTGCATGGACATGGTTTGGGTGTTTTTTCCAGCAGCAGTTAATGCTGACTTACACATATTTTTATAAATTATAAGATTTCGATGGTTGTTTGTCCTGTTAGCTCCTTGATGGGCCAAGGGAATGGAATTATTAATTTGCTGGTCTGTCACTGGTGTAAGAGACAAAGTTCCAGCTGAACATGGACTGGACAAAGACAGCATCACTACCCAATGACAAAGACAGCATCACTACCCAATGTGTACTTTTACATCCTGATCTTGTCTCTGCCACCTTTATTGCAATGGATCCCAGCCCTCACCCTCAGGGCCCTTCTGTTCCCTCCTCCCTGCCGGGGCAGTTGTCCTGCCAACACTGCCACCCCTGCTGCCACACGTATTTAGGTGTGTCTGCCAAATTCTGGGCCCAAGGCAGAGGCAATCAGTGATTAATCCTGCTGGATAAGTACCAGCCAATGTGTCTTTCGGGCACACACAGAAGGTGGACTGGGAAGGCACCCAGGCTCTCCCTGCCCAGCACCTTGAACTCACTGCCCACCAAGAATCCGAAGGGAGTGATGGAATTATTGATAATGACTTGTTATTAAATCCATTATTAACTCCATAATATTTTTGCCTTGCTGGGTGCTGTCAGATGGACTAGAAGCAATTCCTCTGCCTGTGCTAGCAGTGCCCGCAGGATAACTCACTATGGGAGACAGAAGGCTGTTAACCTCCAGGGGAAAATAAAAAGCTCCTTCCTGTACAAATGCCAGTGTTATTTTTGAAAGCTTAGCAAACAAAGAAAAAAAACCTTTTCCTAGAAAATCTGCAGCACCGTTACAGAATCATTTTGCATCTTATCTCCTTTTGATTTCACTGCATGCCTTGGAATTGTTGATGCCAACATGCAGAACAACAGGCTACACACAAAATCTGATTATAATCTCTTCCTAGAATCCTTTGGAGAAAAATATGATTTTTCTGTCTGTGTGTGCAGGGGCATGTGCGCTCAGCTGAAGTGCCAGCTAACGTCTCACTTGTTTGCAGTTTCTTTTTCACCCACAAAGCTGAGCAGCTCCTGCCCCTTCTCTAACACAGGGACACATCTCAGGGTATTTGCAGTGTTACAGGGGCTGGGGCCACAGGAAGCCAAGAGTTCATGATGTTCAGGGGAACCTTTGCTGCTGCATTTCATAAGCCACAACAATGCCTGGGGTGAGGCTCTGTCTGTCCCTTGGCACCAGCGGGGTGGAGCACAGCACTTTGGGAAGGATGTCTGCATTTGCAGCATCCCCACAACAGCAGGGGCTGTCTGTCATCCTTCTCCTAGAAAAGTTCTTCCTGGTCAGGGCTCATTGCCAGAGATGGAGCAGGTCTCTTGGTTGTGTGACACTTTAACCTCTAGCGCTCCCAGAGCTCCTGCCTTGCTACGGATCCATTGAATTCTTTAGCTTCCATTCAGACCCCTTTTTTTCTTCAACCAGATTAAAAAGTTCCTCAGTACCAGACAATCTGCCCCTGAAAACATACACCCAAGTCAGATTTTGCCATATTTCAGCAAGATAATCAGGTGGAACCCTTCAACTCTTGCCAGACAAGGATTACTTTTCCTGTCCCCAAGTGGTTTTGGTCATTTATTTGAAGCATTTTTCTCTAAGGCACAGGCACAGAGCACTACAGAGGCCAGTCTGGCGTGAGCCTTACAAGAGGAAAAGTGGCCACGCTTCCTCCCAGTGCCCCCCTGGCACTGCAGAAGCCCATGGCTACAGCATCCCCCACTCACAGGCTGCCAACCCTGCTCCCCACACAGCCCCAGTGCTGCAGGGGCAGTGGCTCTGGGCTGGACCCTGGGGACCCTGGCCCAGGTGGGTCAGCCCTCCGTGAAACCCAGGTCACTCTGTGGCTGTAGCATGGGCAGCACTGTAATGCAGCAGTTGGAGCTTTCCTCAGAGGTGCTGGGTTTATAAACATCTGAGGGACTTAGCACAACACTGAGTAGCCAGAACTCTTTTTTCCCTCTGTGGTTTGACCGGTCCTTGGTCATTAGGATGGAGCAGAGCACTGCCAGGCCCTGGGGCACTCCTCACTCCCACTGCTTGTCCCACGCTCCTGCCTGCTCCCTGGGTACTTTCTCCTCAGCCACAGATCTCCAGGGAGTCTCAGTGGAGATGCTGAGCCCACAGCGAGGGTCAAGCCCCACACCCAGGGGCGTGGGGGTGGTGTGGCTGCTCCAGCAGCCTGTAGGGCTCTCATTACTCTGGAAAACCACTTGGGAAAAGAGCAACTACCCATAAATCTTACTGAGGGCTGGAGCTGTGCTGTGGGATGGTGTCAGAACCTCTTTGACCTGAAAGGACCATCACTGGGGTTTAATGTTACAGGGAAATTCACTTCTCACTTTCACCCAGCTTTCACTTGTAATTATAACCTCAGACGTGACAGGTAAATTGCTCTTTGTCACTGAAGCAGAAAACATCTCCCCTTTATTTTGGGGTATGGTGAGTGCAGGCAAGTTAAGTGTGAATTTTAAAATGCAATTTCATCTATGAGCTTTAAAGCCATCATGGCACATCTGGGTTCATCTAGAAGCACTACAGCCAGTCCAGAATGGATGCAGGGGCTGCCTTTTAGCTCCTCAGGCAACATGTAGATGGGTGTACAACTTCCTTTTAACACTGCTTGGTTTTCTTTCTTCCCTTGAGATTCCAGGTGTACAATCCTGGCAGTGAAGCAGGACAGGCACAGAGCACGCTCTCTGCAACATCCGCTAAAAATAGTGCAGGAATATTGCTGCTGCCTTCTGCAGACTCAGAAAAAAAAAAAGAACTTTTCAAGTCTATAATTCCCTAATACAATCAAACATAATCATAAGCAAAATTATTCACGCTGACTTGATTAGTGAAAAGAGAATAATATGCTAATGAGGCAGCATCTCTCCCTGCATTTGAACATGGCACTACAGCTCTCTGGACACGGATTCATCACTGCGGGGAAAAACCACCTCCTTCCCTTGCTCTCAAAAGCTGCTGGTGCCTGGAATACAGGTGTACATTTAACTGCTCCCAGCCAGGGCTGTGGCTGGTCTGAACTCCTGGACTAAAGGAAGGTTGTGCCTAAGGACAGCTGAGCAATAGCAGGTACCCAGGTGAAGCTGTGCCTGAGGACAAGTGAGAGATGGCAGTGACCCAAGTGGGGCTGGGCTCAGAGACAGGGGAGCAACGGCAGTGGCCTGAGTGAGACTGTGCCTGGAAATGAGGGGAGGGATGATGGGGTTTTTCTTCAGCACCAAGGGAGAAAATAAGTATCTTTTCCCATTCTTCCAAAAGGAAGGGATTTCTCCAAAACTTGCAGCTGGTTTCCTGGCTACACAAGGCCCTGCACCAGCCCACGACTGAGCATGTGTTCTCCACTTAGGAGTGCATGTTCTGTACAATGAGTCTCACACCAGAGCAGCTGGTACTTGGCTCAGGCTGTGAGGCACCAAGGGACACTTCTGTGGCTGATACAGCAGCTTCTGTTTGTTTTCCAGGAAAAACACACCCATTAGTGCAAGACACGGGAGCTCAGCTCAGAGCTGAAAAGCAGCCCCTTGGCAGCCCCTGCAGCCACCAGCCCTCAGCTCATCCAGCACAGCTCCAGCCTGAACGAGGGGCCAGGGTCTCATCCCCAAGGGGAAGTTTTGTCTGTCCCCAGGGATTATCTTTGTCCATTCCCAGGAGGATCCTTCTGTTTTCCTGTCCCTAAGCCACAGCTGGAGCTGCACACCAAGTGGGCTGCTGACCCGTCTGCAGTGAGAGCCCAGGCTCCACTGTGGCTGGTGTCAATTTTTTTCCAACAAGATTCATCAGCTCTCTCTGCCCAGAGTCTTTATATCACCTGCAGATCAAAGGCATCATTTTTCCTCTCTGTCAGCAGGGATTCTGCCTGGCTATGTAGGTCAGAATTGGTCCTTTTCAACCCATTGTCTGCCATATCTTTCATTCTTCACAGAAGCTAACATTTCTCCTCACTTTTTTGAAATATTCCATTTTCACCTTTTTTTTCCCCTCAACCTGGCTGCATTCTCCTGACATTTTGGCCTCTCTCCATTCTCTGTCTGACTTTAGAGACAATACACTGGGCAATATTTTATACATGATCTAGAATTTCCTTAAGCCTTTGAACCTTTCACTCAAATATCCTTCTGGGTTTGTCAGACAGATACTTCCATTACACAACTCAAATGTTCAATAATAATAGGTTGGATCTTTTCAAATATCAAAACTTACTCCCACTGGAAATCAATCATCAGACAAGAGACAAGTCAGGTAGCTGAGAATTGCCTGCCAACTTTCCTTCACTGTAAAAGCTGATGAAAGCAGGCAAACTCTAAATGACTTGTCAAAGACAGCTTAAAGAGAGAAACTGAGAGTATAATTATGGCCACACAGAAACAGTGTTTGCACAGACACACAGTGGTGGGGGCACAGAGAGGGGAAGATGTGTCAGAAGTGCAGGTGCAGGTCCAGCAGCCTGCAAGTGATGCTCTGAGCGTCTGAGGAGGTCACATCAAGAACAGATGAGGGGTGACAGTCCTGGCACCATCGTGTGAATGCCACTGTGGGTTCCAGGCTGGAGAGAAGTGTCACCTTCCTGACCCCCAGCCTTGCTGGTCATGCACAGTTCTAGTTCCCACAATCCAAAAACGAAGCAGACAGACTGGAGAGGATCCAAAGGAGGAAGATATAGATGACCCAAGTGCTGGAGAACATGCCCTGTGAGGAAAGACTGAAGAAGTTCAGTCCCTTCTCCTGGAGAAGACTTGGAAGGACCCTATCACAGCACCCCAGGACATACAAGGCAGATCTGAAGATGGAGGGTCTCTCTGCAGGGGGAGCCCCTCAGGGAAGGCAGTGGGTGAGGTATACAAGCTGTGCCAGAAGAGGTTTCATGTCAACATGAAAAAAACTTGTAACAATGAGAACAGTCATTCACTGGAACAACCTGCCCAGGAACAGGCCTCCATTGCTGGAGGGTTCCACACACAGGTGGTCAGAGCGTGAGGAAATCTCTGTGGGCTTCCTTTGCCAGAAAGCATTGGAGCACACAATCTTTAAAGGTACCTTCCTGCTTGGGCTGCTCTAGGATTCTACAATTCTATAATCTGTGGAAAATGAGAATGTAAATATATGATATGATTTTTCAGTTGTTACTGCACAGAAACTTTGTATTTGAGGACTAAATGTGGCAATCATGCCCATCCCATGTCCCTCACATGGGAGAGCCACACTCAGACATGACCCAACGCTGTCCCGGTTCCTGAGCTTGGGGGTGCTGGATGAGGACACAAGGACTGTCCTTGAGGCCTGTGGAGCTGTGGCTGATCAGAGCAGGCACCCCACAGCCATCTCTCCTCTGTGATCCCCACTCTCACCCCATCCTCTTCCCAGCATTTGCTGTGCTCCAAAGTCATTTTCTGTGCTGAGTTCCCTCACGTGTTCCCTCTCTACCCCAATGTCATGTCCACTGCAGTAAGGCTCAGTGTGTATCTACCATTAAATGTCTTTTTATTTATGCATGAATAATTGAAACCTTGCATTATTAATGCTTTAATTAACCTTTACACAAGGTTTGCTGTTTTTAATGTCTCCTTTCATCTCCCTGAGCAGTCTCTATAATGTGTTTAACTGCTGACTTTATGTCCTGTCAATTGTGTGAAGTTTTTAACTGCAACATGTGCACAGATGATCTTCAGAAAGAAGTCACTGCTGAAAGCCATGGAGTTGACTCCTCATGAAAATATTTCCCCATTTGTGGTTCCTGCCATTGCTAAGCTCTCTCTTGGAAATGTTGATGCATTTTGTCCTGTGTTGCTGGAGCTTTTCCTGTCTCCTTGCACAAGGAACCTGGGTCATTTTTCTGACGATAACTGGCAACAGTGAGGAATAGCACATGCTTTCCTTTAGGAAGCCAGCATGGCTGTAGAGGGCTGGATTCTTTACTACTTTGTTTAATGTTGCTGCTTCAAGTGCAAAGGTGTTAATGAATCCACAGTGAGCCTGTGTGTCTCTGTCCTGTGTGTAGCACAGAGTTGGTCTCCAGCACAGCTCTCCCACACAGTGATAACCTATGGGACATAAAGCTGAAGGACTTTATCAATACAGAACTAAGTAAAATAAGTAAATAAATAAAGCAATGTCATTAGAAAGATATAAAGGGTCTCTAGGGCCTTGCTCCCCCTGCACTGGACAGCTGTGTTTACTCTCACCTTCATCACCATCTTCAAGAAACCTCTGACCTTGTGCTTAAGAAATCACCTGATTATACCAGTATGAAACCCTGGCTCAGGAGGGACCCAGGCCACTTCTGCAGGTGGTGTAGGAAGAAGTCATGAACACAGGTAATGCAGAAAAATATATAAACAGCTCTTCCAAAGGGAGCCCATGTCCTCTGCTCATTGTCCTTGGGATGCTGCTGCCACTCAGCCCAGGGGAGTGAGCCAGGCACGTGCTGGCACTGCAGAAGCTCCATCACCCACAGGAGCACCCAGCCCACACCATCATGTCATACCTGTCCAGGTAAGCAAACAAGCTCAGCTGCTCTGCCTCCTCCTCAGATCTCTTCCACAGCTACTTCTTTGGTGCCTGTAGTGCAGCTAGCACCAGGCTCATCTTCTTCTTTTGGACAGGTCTTCTCCTTATGGACCAAGATTCCTTCTGTTTGAGTCCCCAAAATTCAGTGATGTTTGGGGCTATCTGAGAAAATGAGCACTAAAGTAGGCAGCATGGCTGGGTGAGCTCAGCCCTCCTCCCTGAGCTCCACTCCTGCTCATGGCTCTTGCTGCTGTCAGACACAATAATGTCTGTAGAGAGCATCAAACAAGTAATAGATGGCTGTGACCTGGACCAAAGGGATTTTCCTGGGCCCAGATGGCTTTACTGCCAAGTGACAGTGGCATGTTTGCTCCTGGACACACTGCCTAAGTCAGAACACTGCTGCTAATGGGGAAGAATAACAGGACTGTAATTAATAATTGGGATGAGGAAGGTTTTCCATTAACTGATCACATATGACAAGTAATTCAGTTCAAAATTTTTCATTGTCACTTTTCCAGCACAAATTCAGAAAGAATGGTGCTTCATTAAATCTGTAAGTCTCTTCCAGAGTAAGCAGCTACTGATCATTCACAATAAGTTAATTAAAACTCTTTCACAATAGAAAGAGCAAATGTTGGTTGGAATAAATTGATTTCCTGTTAGCATGCACTCGGTACTGACTGATGTACTGGAGATGCTCCATCTACATCCACTTCGTCTCAGTCAAGTGCAACCTTTAGCATGCAACTATTTGCACATTTTCATTAGTAACTGCTGTCAAATGCCATAACAGCCCAAGCTACAGTTCCATTTTTTCCTCAGTTCACCATGCAATCTCCTAGTAATTGTTTCTTTTATGTCAAATTCCACTTTAAAAAAAAAAAAAAAGGAATAAAACTTGTGGTAAATCCTTATAATTTGATTTAATCACATTTCTCTGTCCCTTCCTCTTTGCCTATAATATTTAATAATGCTCAGCCTGTGAGCATTCATTGTTTGCACTTCCTAGGTGACCCCTGGGGTCAGAGGACAGGTGCCTGGGTGTCTTCTACGGTGCAAAGAGGAGTAAAATTGTTCAGGAAACTCCTTTTCCTACTTTTTGCCTTTAAGCCAGATCGACAAATATGGAATGTTTCTGCCAATTGATGCAAAAGAGGTTTCAGATGTCAGACAGAAACACCTACAATAAATATTGACCCTGCCTGAGCCTTCATATTTTTCCCTTCCTTCGCTCAGAGGGATACAAGATCAGCTCATCACCCTCCAGTGACAACCTGAGCAGTGTCTGGTCTCTGTACCTTAATAAACCACAGTCATCTTCCTGACCCTCAAGTGAGGTAATAAATAAATAATGTCCATGGTGCATGAGCACCACATCGTGTCTGTTCTGCGTAGAAATCTTCCTCACTCCACCTCCACAAAATCTTGTAGCTCAGCAGGGGCTGAAAAGATTTAATCAACACTCTATATAAGCATTTTTTAAAAAAACCATTCCAACACCTCCTAGCAATCTATGCTCTAAATTTTTTATGAAACAATTCATTGATTTCAGAAGTATAAGTTCAAGTGCAGTGAAACTGTGAGTAAATTGTGATGAAATGCAGCAGTGAGTTTGTTTCTAAAAACAGGGTAAATGTGAAAAAGAGGAAACGTTTTCTGAGGGAGTTGAAAGAGCTCCAACATTAGCTTGTAGACCAGGTTTTGGGACTGAGCTTTGCAGACAGAAAAAGTGCATGCTGTGAATGGATGAAAGCTCTGAGGCTGGAGGAGGGTACAGGCTGCAGAGAAGTGTTCTCACAGCTCAGGGGCTATTCTCACTTCTGGGCTCAACAATACAAATGGGGAAAATTCTGTTAAAGCCTGGAGCACACTGTACTTTGTAAAAGTTTTCTGTAAGCTCTATGATCTAAAGGCCCTTTTGGAGAAGGGACAGAACTGTTTATATCACTCCTGAAAATTGTTTGGCATTTAGTGTGTGGAATGGAAAATATTATAATTGCATTATTATTGTATTAAATTCCTCCTTTAATGAACAAACAGCTATGTAATTGCAGCAGTGAGTTAACACTTCTAACAGCTGGTTCAGTTCTTTCATTGTGCTCTCCGTTTCCAACTGTTTGCCTCCTCTCTGGAAGTCAAACATTTTGTACACCCTTAGCCTGGAAATTAATTTCTGCTCTAATTTACCAGGTGTTGGGGGTTGTGTTGCTTTCTTGTAGAATTTTTTCCCAAAAAAAAGAGTTGCTGGGAAGCTGATTGCTGGGTACCTGTGGGGACTTAAAGGTATTTGGAAGAGACAGAAGAGGTAACTGTGAAGGACAGGGTGTCACGGACTACAGCTCTCTCTTGGGGGCTGGGAAAGAACTGAAGAATTCCCACCAGGGAACACAGTGAAATCCTGGAGAGTGCCTAAAGCAGTGATAAGATTTTGTCCCTTGGCCACCTCGCCGGAACCTCCCAAGCTGAAGCCCTCCACAAGACCCAGCAAACTGTGCAGGTCTCAAGGGCAGTGACCAGCCTTCAGGCTCCCCCAAGGAGATGTCAGGTGCAAGTTCCCAGCTCTGCCTCAGGGAGTGAGTTTGGGTTTATTGCCACTGAAGATAACAGCACCCCAGGGCTCACCAGTATTTGTGCTGATATGGGGTGGTGTCCACGATTTTTCATGAACAAGTGACATGTGTTTGACTTTCCCACCTGCTCCCCATGGGCTGGAGTCGGGCTTTGAGATGGAAATGCTCAGAGCAGCCCTCTGGGGCTCCCTTCCTGCCCTTTAAAACACATCATGCCCCAGTCAGATGTTCATTCTTCACCAAGTACCAGAGGGGAGCTGTTCCTTCCCTCACGCTGTTCCTGCAGCCTTTGGGGATGATCCTTGTCCCTGCTTGGCTCTGAGGGGCTGCTGCACCCTCACTGCTCTCACAGGGGGCCTCTCTGGACACGCATCCTCCCGTGCCAAGAGCCCAACGTGCACATACAGAGAAACAGCAACACAGAGGATGAAACACTATCACAACTAAAAGAATCACATTTTCAAATAAAATCACATAAGAGCTGTGCCATATGGCCTAGCAATGAAATTCTCACAGCAACTGGTCTAAGAGGGAAAGTTTCAGTGACTCTGTCCACAAACACTGGTAATACAGAGCTTCAGAAATGATTTGTGTATCTGGCAGAAAAAAATTGGTTATCAGCTCTCTGTCCTACTGAACATGTCAGATGTTCAAGGAACTTCTCATTCTCTGAACCTGGAGGGACTCACCAGGCTCTGATGGATAGCAGCTTTTGAAGGAGCTGCCAGATGCCAGTTCCAGCTGTAGTTGTGGCCACACAAAGGTTCCACTGGCCTTTCTGTGGGCTCTATCCCAAGAGCAGGAAGCCCTGGTATCCTGAGGTCCTGCCTAAGGCACTGGGAGGTGTTACACAGTGATGTCCTTTTGCCCTGTGCCACGGGCTCTCATAGGTATGAGGAGCAGACAAGGTTGTTGAAAGCAGAGGGAGGAGGGAACTGGTCCCTCGTGTCAGTGTGTTGGCATATCCACTGGCCCCATTTAGCATCTCTGACACTCAGGGAATGGTTCAATAACGAAAAGATGGGAGGCCCCAGTCAATTCTTTGTCTCCTTCCAAAGCAGAATTCATTTTTCTATGACTGGGAAAACAGATGAGTCTGATTTTCCCAGATAACTCCTAGCTTCATCCAGTTTGTGTCAGAATAACACATCCAGCTGACATCAGAAACAGGAGCTTCAGCAGTGTTGGAACAGGGTGTAACAGGTGCAAGTTATTACTAATGAACAAATATACTGGAGGAATGGGCCAGTGGGAGCTGCACTCTGTCCAGCTGACTGCCCGGGGCCTGTGTGGGGTCCTCTCCTTCACATTGTCCTTTTGGGAAAAGGTCAGCACTAAGGCCACAAGTGTTTGGTAACTGTCTTGAACAAAATGGATAAAAGGCAGCCTGTAGGGCATGTTAAATAATTTTCCAGATGAAAGCAGAATGAACTATAGCTGAGAAGCTGAATGGGATCAGGTATGAGAGTTTTTTCTAAAAGGAGGAGGATTCAATCACACTATGTAACGCAAAACCTAGAGAAGCGTGAGGAGCAAAAGGGCAGAGAAGGAGCAAGAGCAAAGTGAAGGATCAGAGAGGGCACACAGAAGTGTGGGGAGGGGGAGAACAGAGGAGGAATTTCTCTGTCTGTGCCACAGAGGAAAAGGCAAGATTTGCAGGAAAGGGACAGCAGGGCAGGAGTAGGCAAAGGCCCTGTCACCTCTCCTGTCCCTCCCCAGAGCCAGCAGCACATGGGGCTCTGTGGAGGGCTGAGGCTGGTGAGGAGGGCCCAGCTTCAGCTGGAAGGGAAGAAGGGCTGGGGCTGAAGCACAGGGCAGAGGAGTCTCCACAGCCCAGGGGCTGCTGCTCATCCCTGCTGGGCATCGCCCCAGGGACGTCAGGGGCCAGGACAGGGACAGCCTAGGCAGCCACAGAGCTGGCAGGAAGGAGGGGCTGCTGCTGCAGGGGAGACCTGGTGCATCCCAGTAGGACAGGAGGCAGCTCCTTGTGCTGAGAACAGCTCGCATAGAGGCAGTGCAGGGTTTGCTAAGGAAATGTGTCCCTTCCACGGGAGTTATGTGGCTCAGATTCTCATTGCTCCTCTCTGTGAAAGATGTAACAAGGTAGTTTGACAAGGGGAATATCTTTTCTTGCACAGGGGCTACTAGCACCTAAAGTACACTCAGTTTGGTGACCTTTCACTCCCCCAAATGTATCAGAAGGTGATTGGGAAGGAAGAGCCCAGCTCATCTACCATAACCTTGAAGGCCCCTAGGGCACCACCCCACTTTTTTGAGGGGATCATCTCACTCCTCCCACAGTTCTTCCAGTTTCCTCCCTTTGTTTTCTGGTCATTGATAAAGAAATACTATTTTGAGAGAAGTCTTTAACCTTTTACAGCAATTCACTCTTCTGTGGCCAAGTCAAGCATGCTGGAGTCTTGCAGTCAGAAAGTGAAGCCCGTTCAGAGCCAATTTGGGAGTCCCCTGCCCACTCTTCAGATGTGTCCGAAGGCTGTGCTGGGCAGCAGGGAGCCACTGGAGCCTCCCCACCCATGACCTCCCCAGCTCTGCAGGAGCTGCCCACCCCTGCCCTTGGCCAGAGCTTGCTGTACTCTCCAGCCACAAGCTCTGCTTCCCTCCCCTTCCCAGCACATGACCCAGAGTGCTGGGGACACTGGGATTTTATGAACTTGGGAAGAAACTTCCAGTATCTTTGAAGCATGTTAAAATAGCACTGGTAGACAGTGGCTGATACCAGCTTTACTCAAGGTGAATGGGAAAAGGACAAACTGAGATTTCACACGGCACTGAGATGTGTTTTTCATATCATAAAGTGAGTACTGGGTCACTCCCTGGGAAGGGTAATTCAGAAATAAATGGCTCTGCACAGGAACAATGGCTCCTGGACCCTGGGGAAAATATTCAGTAAATCCTTCCCATTTCCAACATGCAGGGCCTGACCAGTGACTGGCCTTGTGCCCAGTCCATGGGTGCTGGGATTTCCTGAGGTAGCTCACAACTGCTCTGTGCAGGGTATTCAGCTAGGGACGCAAACCTTCAGCATTCCTTCATGAATGGTTTGTACAAAAGGCTTCTCAGGGAGCTGAACTGAGCCTGCACAGTACATGGTCTGAACAATTATGCTTATTTAAATAAATGGACTGCCAGAATTAAGCCTAAACTGGTAATTCAAAGTTTCAGGCAGAAAGAACCTCAGCACAAGTTTAAACCAACCAAAAGAATCTCCCAGTTAATCTCCCAGTTCCAGTTGTGTTTTTTCTCTTAAACCAATAAGATACTTCTCGAGCTTGAGAGCATTTTAGCATCAGTCTTACTGACAAGAGCATTCCTTCAGCTCTATTTTAGTCATCAACGAAACTGTGAGCCTGAGGTAACCAGGTTAAAGTCCTTTGAAATGAGAACCTTCCTTTATGGTCTTGTTCCTGATCAGAAATGCTATTCCATGGAAGCCTGCAGACCTCTCCATTCATGAGAGTGTAATGACACTGAATGTCACTGCTCACTGCAGGGCTGCTTCCCAGTGGAGGGGAGTTCTGGGGGGGACCAGTCACACTCACTGCAGACCAGCAGGAATGTCTCAGCCTGGGTTTGCTTAGAGAAAGGCTTCTGACAACGAATCCCACACTGCTACAATGAGCGGTCTCCACAGAAAACAAGGCTTGTTTAGGGAGTGTGGAATAAGAGCTGCATCCCTGGGCAGGATCAGCAACATTTCCAGGTCAGTGAGAATCAGTCCTATTAATAGCAGTTCCTGATTGTTGCCTGCAGAATTGATTTGCTCTGCTTTGTCCTGCCTGAGGCAAACAGAGAGGTAAATCAGGAGAGCTGTCAGAGATCTTCCTCAGGGACAGCATCCTCCTTCCACAGGGCTGGACACACTCCCACCCTGCAGCCCATGCCAGTGCCCTGGCCAGCTCTGGAGACACTGGCCACAGACGGCAGGTGGATTCAGCACGGAGAGGAAGCAAAGAGGCCCTTGGCTTTTTCTATTCAGGTCTCCCTGATTATTAATCAGGATCTACTGATTAGGAGATGCAAGGTTTGGTGATCAGTGCAAGGAGCTGACACTCTCCTGGTCTGAGTCTGGGCCAGTTCTCAGTGTCAGGGGATGGTAAACAAGGGGCAGGGGAAGAGCCCTGGCCCCCAGGGAACTCCATTCCCCCAGCTCAGGCATCAGCTGCTGACAGCAGAGAGGATAGAAAGAGCCCAGCAGACAAGAACTACAGGGAGCTCCCAGGGGCAGCAGGTCCTAGACGGTCACAGCCACCCACCAGCAGTGGCATGGGTCCAAGTGCTGTTCCAGCTCCCCCATCATGCAGTGGTTCATCCTCCCATAGACCCCCTGCACTCAGCAGGCATCTGTCAGGGCATCAGGGCTGAGCACAGCCCTGTTTCTTCACAACTGCAAACCTCAGTGAACCTTACATTTAGGAATGTGTTGCTGAGGATACTAATTCCAGGTAAATCTTGTGTCTGCATCTCTTTCTGGGCTGCTTCCATGCACCCCAACTCTATCCAGCCTTGGATGCACCAGTCTAAGTTTAAGCTGCTTTAAGTACTCAGCTGTGAGTGCACAAACTTGCTCAACGCCTGTATGTTTTATTTCTCAGGTTATTTGTAAACATCTGGAAGCTGCTGCATTAGTCCTTCTCAGGCACTGGCTATTTGAGAACAGACAGCCCCAGAGCTGATCACTTGGATCCCTGGCCCTCTGAGAAGCTGTTTTGGGCTCTGTTCTGAGAGGTGGACATGCTCAGCTGATGTAAGGAGTAGTTGCTGTGGGATGATGTGGTACTTTCCCCGTCCTCTCTAGTGTGCCTGCAGGTATTATCAGCATCATGGTAAACCCCAGCCCTTCAAAATACCATTTCCTGTGCATAACCAAGAGCCAGTACACCACCAAAACCTGCATGGAGCAAAGGTGACCAAGTGCTGAATTCAAGTGAGGCAGATGCTCCCTGCTCCCAAGTATAGGGAAGTATTTTTTCTTTTTTTAACTTAAAGTTTAAAAGATGTTGTTAATGTGGAGCAGAAACAAACCAGGTGTAATTAGCTGTAGAGCAAATGTGGCCACCCAATTCACATGAGTTTTGACTTCCACTTTCCAGGAATGAAGCACTTCTGTCTTGAGAAGGGTTCAAACTCTGTATTGCAGGATCCAGCTGGGATTTGGCAACTGATTTCCATGAGCTGATTGTCAACAGTGGTGGAATTAATGATAGTGCTGTGAACCATCTACATCTGCACATTCTCTTGTGGTGTGTTAGGCATGCACATATCACACTTGTGATGAAATTAATTACAGAAAGAATCAGGATCCTCCTTTCAAACACACATCAGGCAGCCTGCCAGCTATTTAATGTGTCACAGTCTCAGCAAACCCATTTCTTTCAAGAATTTGTGACTTGTTTCAACTTGTTAAACACAACCTTTCATTTAACAGTTTGTACAGTTAAAGGGATTGACTTTAAAACTATGAAACTATTTCTGCTGCACTAACAGCAATATTTCCTTTGCTTTCACATCCTTTCAAACAGTTTATTGCAAAGCCTTCCCCCACTGCAGTGCTCATTGCTTCGCAATTTCTTGCAGTTCCCTCATTACTTGAATTATTTTCGCTTTGTATCCCTTGCCACTGCAAGTATCCAGAACAAACAGGAAACATAACAGAGACTGTGATTAGATGTTTCCTATGAGAGCTCCAAGAAGGAAAGAAAGGGTGGCCTACACCAATCCTCACCCACCACCTGCTCATGTTACCTGTAAGTTAAATAGTTTTCTAGTTAAAAGCATATAATCAACCTTCATATAGAATTCAGGCATAGAATTACATGTGGTTGTTTAGCATTACTTGATAGGGCTTACAGGGTATCAAAATTATACTGCCTTAGCTGAAACCTGCCATCCACTTTAAACAAGCCCATCACCTGGATCTGCCCCTCCTTCCAGGTGCCCAAAGCACTGCAGGCAAGGGCACTGTCCCTCCCCCCGACAGATGCTAAATGCCACTGCCATGAGAGGTGTCCTGAGCGGGCACAGCCACACCAGCCAGGCCCCCTAGCACAGCCAGTACCCTGTTCCCAGGAAAGGTCCTGTGGCTCCTGGAGCTGTGGCCTTTTCCCCTGGGAGCCAGTGAGGAGGTGCAGCCATCAGGAGCAGCCATAAAGACTGAAGGCGGAGTAGCAGGGGGAGCTCCATGTGTGTGAACAGCTGGGTAAAAATCATTCACAGGGCAAAATTAGAGCACGTGAGCAACAGTTTCAGTTGAGAAAGGCAGAAAACAGCTTCTGTGCCAAGTGTATTCGGGTGCATTTTTGATCCAACACTTACTGTGGGCATAAATGAGACTCAAATAATGCATCAAAGCCACAGTGGTCCAGAGAGAATTTCTTTCCATTTTGTCATTTTCTGGTCTGGGTGTGATTGGCATCATGAGCAAAGCCAAGTGAACCAGCTGGCGACAAGCCTGCCCTGTGCCAGCATGTGCCTGGCATGACCCTGGTGGGGGGCAGCTCAGGGCCCCAGTGCCCATGTCAGCACCACGAGGCACAGCACACACTGTACAGCAGCTCTAGTGCTGGACAGCACTATTTGATTTGGCACAGGATATTTTTCCAAGTGGCTCCCTTTATGGGGTCTTTTCAGCCTCAAATTGTGCTGGACAGCAGCAAGCAAAATCACCTTGTGTGCAGACTTTCTGTGCTCAGTGTCACAGCTGCAGCCACTGTCAGCACACCTGTAAGGTACATAGTTCTGTCCCTTCCACCAGCACCTCCCCTGTTCTCAGCTGTATTTCATGCTTCCGTAACTCCACACAACCCTCTGTCCCAGAGATGAGCTGCTCACTGTCAGGCAGCAATGCGTGACGGAGCAGCCTCACATCCCAAAGCCAGTATCAAAGAATTAGAAGGAGTGTTGGTTGGCTTCTCCTCAGAGAGCTGTGGTTCCTGAATGAGCTCTTGGAGGAAAGAGTGTGTGTTTGCATGCAGCCTGTCCGTGTGGGAGATGGAGACAGGAGGGTCAGAGGGAAGGGTGCTGTCCTGAGGGCCTGGGCTGTGACAAAGGTCTGCCCCTGTTTTGTCTCCACATAACATCTATTACAAAAAGTAATAGATTCTGATCAATACACTGGTGTAGCATTTTGGTTTTATAATGATGATATGTGGTGTGCACATCATCAATATTTTCTTTCAACCTTTATGAAGAGTGTTTGCTTGTAAATAGATCAACATTGTAAGCCTCAAGCTCTTGGAGCTTTGGTGGCATTAATGTTGCTCTCATTCTCCATTCAAGGATTTCTATGCAATCCAATTGCTCCACTCATGCAATTCCATCAACAGAGAATACAGCAGAGAGGTAACACAGAATTTTGGTGATCCTTAACGTCTCCAACATCAGTGTTTGTGCCCACCTTCTGCATTATGTTAAATGGGAGAAACAGGCAGAGATAAATCATGGCTGATGCACCAGCCATGTTTGGGACGAAGATGAAGCAATCCTGGTTGTTCTCCACGTGGCTGCACGTGTGGGGCCATCTGGGAGCTGATGGAGTGAGGACTCCAGGGCCAGGAGGTGGTTGGATCTGCTGTGCCAAAGAAGCACAACCCATAAAGGGAACAGCGAGGCCAAGCCATAGGAAAGCTGCAGGTCTCAGCCCACTGAGCCACTAACCCCTTCCCAGGGGCAGCAGCAGCACCTGCCAAGTTGGTGACTTGAATGTGGCCTGTCAGTTCAGCCACAGCCATGTGAGCTACTACTTTGAGCAGTCAGGCTGTTGCGGGTCATCAACAACAGTTTTAGCAATTCAGCTTCTATCAAAATATTAAAAACGGTCAGTTCTTGGAAAGAAAATGAGAGCATCACCCCTTCCCAACTAGGTATTAATTTAAGGATTTTATTCTATTGGTGTATTTTATTGGTGTATTTTATACTTTCCTTGCCAGACCATGATTTGTGCCCATTATTTACAAGGCTGTTGGAGAAGATTAACTGCTGCTTGTGTCAATGGCCAAACATTGCTCCCTTTTCTCCAAACTGCTTTGCACATTTTAAGGGGCGAGTGGGGCGTGCAGCCCAGCACCTTCTCGCACGTGGGCCATGAGCTTGTTGACCCCTAGCCCTGGGGGAACATGGGCCAGCCCTGCACACCCTGAGCTCTGAGTCCTTCATTGCTCCTTAGATCTCCCTGGTCCTCTTTTTTCTGTCACACAGCCAAGCACTGCTTCACAAAAATAGGTCATATAGACAGCTCTGGCACAGGGTTACAGAGCTCAGAGACAAATATGGATAAAACAAACCCCAGAAAAGTATTGACACACCAAATAGAACGTCACAACCTAGAGGAATCATGATAAGAACTGGGCATGGCATCTGAGGAAGGAGAGAATTACCATAAGTGAACATTTATAAACAGAAATTTTGTTGTTATTGTTGTTGTTATTTAACTACTTCTCTACCCTGAGCCCTCTGTCAGCTCTTCCCTGATGCTCCTGGTCCCAAGAGCCACAGTGCTGAGCCCCCCAGATGCCACAGTCTTTTCACTTGCACCACACCTACCCTGCACAAAAACAGGGAGAGTCAAAAGCATGGAACACCTGCCGTCACTCTGGCTTGGAAAAATCAATCCCCTTCCCCTCAACAGTGGCTGTGAGTTTCCCCTGACACCAGGCACATTCATTAAACAAAAACAAACAAAAATTATCCCAAAACAAACACCAACAGAACAATTAAGAAGAAGGAATTCTTTACTGCTACAAAGAAATTGAAAAATATTTTTAATTGTGTTTTGGTTATATTTTACATAATTCCTTTAAACATCTTGGGAGATATGAATTTTGATTTTTTTTTCTATCTTCTTCAGTTTTTCACGACTTACATGGCACAACCAGCTAAGAAACATACACGGGTGATAACCAAGAAAGCTGCTGAAGCAGGAATTTATCAAAGCTTTATAGGAAATTTCAAGTACTAACTCAGCTAGAATTAGTAGAATAAAATAACATTCAGAAATTTCAGTTTTATTTATTGCCTTTTTTCTGCCCTTCAGGCCAAAATTTTTCCCCTGCACTTCCATCCAGCCCCTGCCACTAACTGTGGGAGCACCAGGGAACCCTGGCTGGGAGAGTGAAACCACTTGAACAAATGGCCCAGAAGTTGTTAAATTAAACAATTTCCAAAAGCCTCTACTGCAGCCACCTTAGACAGACAGGGCTGGTGTAATTTATTCAGCCTTACATAAAGACTGAGTGAATGAATCACATGTATCTGAAGCTCCCATGTTTAAAAGGAATGTTCTACAATCACACCCCTGGCCCCACAGCCCCAGGGCTGACCATGTCCGACACACATGGTCCACCCAAACCCCACAGCCCCATTACAAAGCACAGATGAGTTTTCCAGGATGCTTTTTCCCTCATAGTTTGAAATTGTTTCTTTATATTTACACTTCTTTTATTTTTCAAGTCAGGCAGAAAAAACTACATTCCTTTTTAGTTTTACTTATATTCCTTTTCATCAAGTGGTTTTTATTACATTCCCTACTTTCTATAGAATAACAAAAAACAACAGCAATAACAACCAAAAGCTTTGATTAAAAGCAGGTCCTCATCACAGCTATTATTGCAATCATCATGATGTCATGATGAGAATTACCATCATCAGTGGATTGGCCAAGGTGAAAAGGTTCCTGGATGCCACAGGATGTCACAGGCAGATGTTGCAGCTGTTGAAGGACATACATTGACACATCTGAGGTGGAAAGCACCAGCTTGAGAAGAATTTTCTGCTCACCAGTGCTGCAGAAAGGAAACAGAAAGCATCATATGGTCACAACAAAGAGTGGAAACAGGGAATCAAGAAGAATGAGCGATGAGGAGATTAAGATCAGTCCTGCAGAAGCCCTGCATCAAAGATGTTTTTCTCTCCTGAAGTATAGGAGAAAAGGGAATGGTTTGGTGTTTTGCAAAGCAGGAGCAGCCTGGTGAGCCCAGGGTAAGCCCCAAGACCCCACGCTGCCTTTGGGCTCTGGGCACTACGCGGGCAGGGAAGGACAGGTCACAAATGGTCACAAACTGGGGAGAAAGCTGCATGCTGTGGGGCAGATGAGCCATCTGCCACATGGATACAGCAGAAATCTGAAATGCCTGAAGATGCTGAAGCCCCTCTGAGATGCTGTGAAACAAGGCTGGCTCTCCTGCCTCTCCACTTTTGGTTGCCACAGGCTGGCAGAAGGAGTCTGTCCAGCCCCACAGCTGAACTCGTGGGCAGAGTGGTGAGCCTGCCACGATGAACAGGAAGGGTAGAAGCTGTCTGTGTCATCTCCTGTGGTCCACCACTCTGTGCTCAGGGTATTTAAGGTTAAAGAGTCGGCGGAATTTTCTTCTGAGAATTTGTCGTAGCAATTTCCCAGTTATCTGTAATTTTGGTCTCTGTAACAGTCCATCTCAGCAAAATGCCACATTTATTTACATATTTCTTTTCTTGCTTCAGAATTCTATCTGGTATTTTTATTTCCCAGCTCTTACACTAAAGAAAGAACAAGGAGATGATTTGCTTTCTCCACACCAGCTGTTTCTTCCAGACCTCCAGCATTTCCTGGCACACATTTTCCTCTTCTCCAGTTTGAGGAGTCCTGTTGCATTTACACATTATTTAGTACTATAATCTGTTCCCCTTTTTGAACCACAGGTTAATTTAGATTGAAAAAGATGTCTGCAGGCACTGATTGAGTAGCCTGCTCAAAGCCTGGATACTGCTCCCAAAATGTTCCCAAAATGCATCAACCCCCTGGCACAGGGCAGAGGAGGTTGATGCAGTGTGAGGACTTGAACCATCGGATGGGTGCTAAGGGAGAAATTCATGTGAAGATGCCACAAAATAAGGGAGAGACAAAAAGGGCCCAGGACTAAAACTGCAGGGCTCATTCAGTAGGATAATGGGTACATTCTGAGAAAGCTGCATCCTTCAGGACTTTTCTCCAGGGCTTGAAGATAGCACATAAAAATGAAATTTTACCAAGAAAAGAAAGGGAAAAAGAGGAAGAGGCTACTTCTACAGAGGGGTAGAAAAAAATCGAATGAGTGGGAATTTAGCAATGGGACCTGGAACATCAGATGGTAAAAGGATGGGAAGTGGCCAGAAATGGTTTATCTCCTGAGAACAGCAGCTGAGCCAATGACAGGGTCAGGGACAGACACCCGACAAGCAGGACAGGGAGTGCAGGCAGGCAGTGAAAGGAATGAGCAGGATGTGTCTTTATAAACTGTGATCCTGCTTGTAGATAAAGCCAGATACTGACAGGTGAAAGAAGCAATGGGAGGAACCATAAATTCCAGAGGAATTCCACTAATTGGCACAGACTGTTGCCAACGCAAGGTGTGCTAAGTTCCTGGACTTGGAGAAAAAGAACAGAGATACAAAGAAAAAGGGGGTCTGGTAATTCGAGAAGTCTGTACCTCTCAAGTACCTCAGTCAATGGGGAGAGACAGAAGGAAATGCAGACGGGAACTGAGGATAAAAAGGAGGCTGTGTCCTCCAGCAATTTGATGGACCTCATGGGAAATGCCCAGGGCCTCTCCATTCGAATAAATTATAGGACTTCTCTGTCTCATTTTTGGACACAAATCTCTGGCATTGTGGATTTACTTTCCTAACAGCAGGAATCTGGGAACAATTGTGCTGCTCTGCCAAGAGCAGGGACATCAGGCTGCAGGTGCCTGAAGTTCTGGAGTGTACAGGAGGGTTGGTGCTTTGGGTAGAAGAAACACGATAGAAAAGTTCTAATGGCTTGGCTCAAACACAGTCCAACTCAGAGGCATGAAAATAGGTGGTATGAGTAGGACAAACTACTTCACATAAATACAAGGTCTGTTTCTAAAAATAATCACTTGTGGTATCTTGAAAAAAGGCAGCACGGTGTAAACCAGGATTTTGTGAGAACTACTGTGTAATTAATGTTTACAATAATAATTGTGTAGGACAATAGTTCCAAGAAAAGCACCCCACAGTACCTAGTCATGTTTCAAGGCCTCAGTGGAATCAGTAAAGGAATATATTCCAAAGTACACTCTGAATACAAATCCCTTCCTCTTCAGACAGCTTAACAGTGTTTCATTGCAAATTCAGACACTAAAACATAACCAAGCCCACAATTCAGCTGTGTAAAGAAGTAAGAATAAAGGAGTTCCTAGAAAGCATTTGGCTGACTCACTCATACTTTGATAGCAGCTGGAGAGCTGATGCCAAGTGCGGAGAGCAATGAACATCTGTGGGACAGCCAGGGAGGCAGAAACATCAGCTCTGCCACAGCAGCAGGCCTGGCTGTGCCTCTGGGAACTGTCCTGTGTCGGGGAAGAAGGAGACTCCAGCTCCAACACAAACTATTGCCTCGGGAATTTCCAGCCCAGCTTGTTCTATGATTCTGTAATGCTGTGAGGCAGAAAAAGGCACTCAGGCAGATACAGAGACAGATAATGAAGGTGCTCTCAGAGTTTTGCTGAACGCACACTCTAAGCCAGGGGGTGCAAGAGAGTTGCAAGTTAGTTTGAAAAGTTGGCAGTGCGGTGCTGCCGCCTGCTCTCAGGAGCCATCTGAGATGGGAACTCAGATCTCACTAGCGAGGCAGTGACAGACAGGGTGGGGACTGGGTGCCAGGAGCCTTCTGCATGGTGACAAGCAGCTTACGCTTCATGTGACAGAAACACGGGTTCCAGAGCAGTGATTATAAAAGTGATTTCACAGGGCTGAGGGAAAAGGCTGGACTGGGGACATTGCACCCCAAAAGGTGACAAGGAGATGAAAGATCCTCCAAAAGACCTGTTTGAAGACAGACCTGTAGGGGGAGATCAAGGAGGAGACAGAGCTACAGGAGAAGAAGTACCAAACATTGACATAGAAGAGACTGCCTGCCAGTCTTCAGGATGACTGAGCAGCAATGGGGAGAAGAAAGCAGGAAAGGGCTGAAAGGTTACCATGGGTTGTAAGAGCCTGTCAGCACAGTCTCTCCTGAGTTCGGTCATCAAATAAAGATGTGCCCCCATAGGCACCTGACCTGTACTTGACCATCTCACCTCTCTGATGCTTTATGCTCAGGCATAGACAAAGAATCTAACAATCTCCCTCTCTATGCTTTAGAGAACAACCTTTACCGATGGCTGGGAATGCCATGTGTAATGTGTGCTTTAAGTGTTTGTTTGTCTCATTTGAGTGGGGCTTTTGATGTTGAACTATCTGTTACTTAAAAGGCAATAAGTTAGAAAACCATGAAGGAAAGTGAAATGGCCTGTATCATTTAGTTCTGCACAGTATTTGTGTGCATTGAAGATTTCATTTTTTCTGTAAGATGCAGATGGTTTGAAATTGAAAAGCTGGGTTATTCCAGTGGCAGTCCTTTTGTTCTTGGAATGAGCTTGGCTTATTGAAGCGAAGCAAGAGAACCTCTGATTAATGGCAACATCAATCTTTAAGGAAAAAGGATATCATTAGAGCTACTGTGCAATTCTGAAATGTTTTAACATTGTACTTTACATGGCAAGAGCTTGAAGAGATTATTTCTTCTGGAGAGATCAGATCCAGTTGAGGGGGGGTCATCATTGCTCTCTTAGTGGGGTAGGGAGAGCCTAGGAGCAGTGACAGCAGGAATACCTGACAGGGGAAGAGTCAGGGTGCAGCTGGCCTAGAGATACACCTGTAAAGGCAGATGGATTTGATTCTTAGCCCCAAAAGAATAATGCTCCAGCTGGAAATGAGAGATTCTGGTCAGTTAATGAGGGAAGAGAATAACCAGGTGAAAGGTATGATAGACTGGGGCAGTGTGTAAGAGCACGGGGCCATGGACAGCCCCAGCCCAAGCCAATCACTGCAGCTGGAGCCAGAGCAGAGCTGCTGTTCCCGGGGGCAGATCCTGAGCAGGACTCCCAGATCAGGGCACAGGGCTGTGTCACTGTCTGTACTGGCCCTGGGAGCTGCAGTTCAGCCGCTGCTGGGGCAGAGGCAGCAGAGAGAGCCCAGCTCCCACTGCTCCCACTGCTGCAGCTCTTCCCAAAGGCCTTGGCTCCTCCAGACCTGTTTCCAGCTCTTCTCATACCACACGACAACTGCACCATCACTTCTGCTAATGTGCACAAAACTCACTTCTCAGCCGTGGATTTCCTGCCCCCGAGCTCTTCCTAACCAGGCAACCAGAGGGGAGTATCCGAGGGGCAGCAGGACCTCGCTGCCCACCCTCAGCAGGTGCTGCTGAGCAGTGGCCACACAGCAGGTCCCTGAGGCCAGCCCAAACCCCAGGGCCTTGCCACGGCATGCCAAGAGGCACTGGGGCTTTGAAGAGCTGAACTCCATCCCACCAGTGCTGCTGCTGATCCCAGCCCCAGTCTGCAGGCTTGGCTTTGGTGCGAGAGTGTGCTCACTGGAATATTCCTGGAAATCTGCTGTTGTTTTTCAAAACACGCAGCTTGCCTGAGTTTTCCCAGAAAGGCAGAAGCAGAGTGTAGGTTTAGAGAACAAGCTGCACTTTCCTCTCTCCATGGGCAAACTGGTTTGTGGCCTTGAGAAAAACGATTGAACAGTGGACATTGAAGAAGATAATTAAAAACCTTTTAACTGTCATGGGAAAAGGTACTTTACAGATATTGAAAAAATGCGGGGTTTTGAAAATGCAATTTTTTCAGGGTATTTTGTTTAAACAAGAATTTTTTGTTATTTGAAAATAATATGCAGCAGTTAACCTTTTACGTTACGGTGGTCAGAAACGAGAATTTAAAAAGCAGACTGGATTAGTGCAGTGCAGGAATGTGAACTGAAGAGACCAAGTCAGGGCAGCCAAGACTGCCTGAGAGGAACTGGCAAAACCAAATCTGGTGTGTCCATTCTGATCTGTGTGACAGAGGGAAAAGACACTGCAGAGGTTGCGTTTTCCACCTCAAAGGTTTTATAGGATTTTAAGCAATGTCCTTTGGATTTAAAAGAACTTGTACATCTTTCATCCTTTCTGAGAGTCTCAAGTCTCTTCAGACACCAGAGCTCAGGAGTCTGTTCATAATTTTTCAGGCAAGCTGATGAGCTTCAGCTGAGACAAAAGTATGTAAGAGGGAACAAAAGTATCAGGTAGTGGGCGACTGAGTCAGTAGTTTTAGCAGTAAACAGTGGAGAGCGTAGGAAATGTAAACCCACAGGGGCTGGGCTTCCCTCACGGAGCCCGTCCCAGTCCCCAGAGTCCAGGCATGGTGGCTGCTGGCCATCAGCAGTCCCTGGGATCCCAGTGCAGAGGCCAGGCTGGGTGGTCTGCACCCAGCCTGTGGGTTACTTGCTGATCCTGCTGTGTGCAGTATTTTATTTCATTTTACACTGGGTTGGCTTGGTGCTATTTCTCTGGGATTTTCTGCATTTTCTGTTGTCATGTTTTCATCTCTTGGATTTGGAGTAAAAACTGAACTGAAATACCTCCTCTAAGTTCAAAACCAAGGCTCAGATAATGTCATAAAATGTTTTACTCTTCGACATATGGCAGACAGCCACAGCAGTGCCCAGGCTTTTCTGTCTGGGAGAGAAGGCAGGGACTCTGGCCCTGGTTCAGCTCCTTTCTCCAGACTATCCAGCATTCTCCAAAGGCACTAAGGGAGCAGCCAGACAGCCTGTTTTAGATGTACACACCACACAGACCAGCTTTTCCTAACAATTTTGAGGAAATATTATTGTTTATTCATCCTGCAACAGTCACATGAACTGCAGAGGTGGCAGGTAACAGGTGAAGCCTGCAGGAAGCTGGGGAGGGCTGCAAAGTATTTTCAGAGGCAATCAATATTCCTTTGGTACCTCTTGCTGCACAAAAGCAGCAGAGAGATGCTGACAGCCACAGAAGTTATACAGGCTCTCATCTTCTCACTTGAGAGACTATTAACTTTAAGGATGCTGCTCAGGCTGCCTGCTCCTGTTGAAGAGTCTCTGTGATTCTCTTTCCAGGCAAATTAATACCTGATATATTTCTTTATTTTATTCTGAATTAACTAATAAATGAATTTACTAGGCGATTTCTTTATTTAATATTGCAGTTTACATCAACA
Source organism: Thryothorus ludovicianus (assembly GCA_013397245.1). Taxonomy (NCBI): domain Eukaryota; kingdom Metazoa; phylum Chordata; class Aves; order Passeriformes; family Certhiidae; genus Thryothorus; species Thryothorus ludovicianus. The sequence continues at coordinate 121,250 of VZTB01004926.1, read as the reverse complement.
GACAGCAGCAGAAAACTGGTTTATTGAAACTTGCCCATTACCTATGGCCACTTCCATGGTGCTGGTACCTGTAAACCCTCACTGAGCAAGGCTGAGTGATACTTCTCCGCTGGAACCCACAAAATATGCAGAGGTATTTCCAGAAGACCAACACAACTCTCATGTGCTGTTGGGTGAAGTGTGTAGCATAATCCATCCTAAATGTGTGCCCTGGACAAAGGGACCAGTGAGACAGTTGTACTGAAAGTCAAACCAGAATTTCCTATTAGATGTCAAAGACTGTTTAGTGTCTCCTAAGGAAATTCTTCTCAGTTCAAGAGTAGACAAAGTAGGTATTTTTGTGCCAGAAAAGAGTTCCTTTTCCCCAGTGGAGATGTTATGTGTATGTTCTAAACACTAAGGCTACTAACAATAATTCCATGCAAATCGGAAATAATTACAAGCAGGAAGGCATTCATGGGAGTGAAGTTATGAACACAGAGAGGCTCTTGTTTCTACTCTCAAAATAGTCTTAATTTTATGTATATTAAAATCAATTACTGAAGCTGTTTCTGACATTGCCACCATTTCTGGTACAGATCAAACAGAAAGGAAGCTCCAGGCTCTGCTGGCGAGGTGGCACCTGACCCCCACCAGCTGCACACCCAGCACTCAGTGTGCCAGGGGGAAGGAAGACACCCTGCCTCAAACTGCCACAACTCTCTCCTGCTACATCCTCCAGGGCAGTGAAGCCACTGCTCTGGGTTCCTGTGGGCTTGGCCCTCCAGCTGCTCAAGGGCTGCATCTGGCATCCTTACAGTGCTTATCACAGCTCGCAATGGACTGAGAAGCCAGTGAACAGGTTTATTGTCTCCTAGTTTCATGTGTTTCAAATTGTAATTACAGTAAATTATTCCATTATTTATCTTCAGTGGCATCAGGTATGGGACAGCACCTCTCCTGAACTATGTTGTGTCTGTCACTATAGTCCATGAGCACCTCAATCTGCAAATTTATTGTTGTCCTCCTGCATCTGTGGGAAATACACCAAAAGACCAACACACAGAACCATTTTTAGCCTGTAAGCTGTGATTTTAAAATGCTCATTTCATACCAAGGAAATTAGTTTTAAGATGCTATTGAACCTGCTGACAAATTTGAATCCTTACAGACAAACTGTTCAAATGCAAAGGAAAGAAATGCTTCCAGGCAAGGATTTCCTTTGATTTCTGAAAGGTTCTTTTGGAGAAAAAAAAAACAGGCAAAGAGGGGAGGATGAATATTTTAATTCCTCTTGATTATCCCTCAGTGTCTGGAAGAAGAAACAAACCTCGGTTTGAAAGAATCCCCATTTGGTACAATGCCAGAGATAGGGACATTTCCCAGGTGTCCAGGGCTGTGTTCCCCCAGTGTAGCCCTGGGCAGTGTGTGGGTCAGGCAGGTCACACTGCCTGGCATCAGGGTGGGCAGAAACCCCCAGACACGCAGGTGGGGACATGGGGGGCAGGACCCTGGCCTTGGGACACCCACAGTGCTGGCCAGGATCCTGGCTGGCCCCCTGAGGTGACCTTCAGCCATGGTGGGTTCTAGGGGAGAAGAAGAATTCGTTCTGCAGCACAGTAGTGGGCTACAAACAGGTAACACCCCATAAGCACATGATCCTTGTGCTTTAGAACTTGACTGTTCTATTTACAGATGAAAGCATGGATGACAATGCACACAGAAATCCAGGGACACAGATACAACTCCATGACAAGGGGGTTTTGGGCAGACAGAAAAGATGCATCCCTCCGCATCCATGGAATTGCTGTCCCGGAATCAGCCTCCACCCTGGATTCATGGGCAGGGACACACCGGACACTGCCCTTCATCTGGTTAGAGTGGACAAGCTGTTCTCCCCTGAAGAACACTCCAGACCTTTCTAGTATCCAAATGTCACTCACTCTGATCCTCTCGCTCGTCCTGCCACACCAGCACCCTGGCAGCCTTCTCTGGGAGATCGAGGATGCCAAAAAAAGCCCCCCGGGAATGTGTGTTGAAGGTCAGACAGTGTTGTCAGGCTCATCCTCAGCCTCACGGGAATTTCAGGACAGAGCAGGAGAGGACAGCATGTGTCCTGTTTGCAGGGATCCTTCTGGGCACCCAGGGCTGCTGCCAAGCCCAGTGTTCCAGCAAACGGCTCAGAAGGGGCTGGCATGCTGCTCCCTTTTCTGGGTGACCAGCAAGGTGGGGAGTGGTTTGGGCAGAGGTAGTACCCTCAGCTTCTCATTAAAGAATTGACTGTTCTCCATCCCTTAACCTGCACTCTGTGCACCAGTTCAGGTTCCATGGGGTCAGGAGAGTGCCCCTCTGTGCCACTGATCTGCCACAGGATTTCTGCACAAGTCACACTGCATTTTTGGGCTTTATTTTCAGTAAATCAGGGTTACAGCATCAGACCTGCACTGCTGTGCCCTCCACAAGTCCTGGAGGAATAACACTGGGCCCACAAAAGTCACAAATTCTCTGAAGTACATGAGCAAACCAGTAAATATTTCAATGGGGCATTAACAGTTGACTTATAAAAGATTGCACTAATCTACAAAGTGCAAGACAGCTATGTCTGCTTACACATAGGATTCTAGTTTTCCAATAGTTCTGTAATTTTAGGTAAAGCCTATTTCCAGAGGATTAGCAATTGTCTTTCTGAGGTATTAGTTGTAAAAGGTTCTCAGGAGTCTCACGCATATTTCATCAGAGCTGAGTTACACAGAGCACACATCCTATTGCCAGGGTGGAGCAGGGAGTATGGAAGTGCAGCGTCTGAAAAATTGTGTGGATGTGTTTTAAATTTTGAGTTATTACATAAGTTATTATTTGGATTATTACATAAGTGTCTTCCATGAGCCTTAAATATTTTTAAACTCATTTAGTCATCACTTAGAATTTTATACTGGTGTACTCCCTGATGTCTGTTCCAGGAATAATAGAACAGAAATTCTCACAATAAAATATAAATTTTGGACATATATTTTTAATCTTGATATATTTAATGTTTTGTAAAAAAACTAGAAATCATTTATTACACAACGTGAACTCCAAAATGAAGATATGGATCAAACACATTCTATAAGATAGCATATACCTGTAGTTTCAGTCCATTAAGATTTACCAGTTCTCTTCTCATTTCCTTAGGATATTACACGGGGTCATTGTTGCTTTAACAAGCCATAAAACTCCGGCTGGAGGAAACACCTGCTGCTGACACCAGAGCTTTCAATCAGGTGAGACCTGGCTTTGTCCAGCCAGAAACCTTCAGGGATGGGGACTCCATAGTCTCCTCTTAATCATCCGGATTTTTCATGGATGATGAAAAATAGCTTCCAGTTGCATTGATCAGCTCTTTTGGCATCCTCTGTGAGACCCTAGCAGCTTCCAAATGCGGGAAAACCAAACTGCCCACTCCTGAACTGTCACAGGGCTGCCTCTTTCCCCACAGCTCTTACACTGGCTGTGCCTGCACAGGCTGGGAAAACACATTTCAAGTCAAAAACACTGAAATAGGGTTTTCGTACTTGATTTATTAGAGGTTTGTAGTGTTTGTGTTGTGATGAATTAGCCCTGAAGCTTTGCTGGGGCATGGGTCTGTTAGATGTGGGTTGGGATACACCTATGGACAGGGACGGGGTCACAGACGGTGGATGCAGGCTGCGCCTTGTGCGGAAGCTGAGCTGGCCTCACCTCGCCAGTGGCATTCGGCACGGATGGATCTTCTTGCTGAGTAAAGAATCCCTTTGGAAACTCTCCGAGACAGCAATTAGCTGCGTGCCCTGGTGCGTGAGCACCCGACCCCTCTCTCCAGTCCCCCGGGCAGAGGCAAAAGCTCCGTCGGGAATGTCGGATCCCGCATCCCGCAGCCCGAGGCTGTCAGCAGGGCCACGCCGAGGTGCGACAGCGACTGCAGAGATGCCACCTGCCACATGCCACGAGTGCCATCTGCTGACGCTGCCCTGGCCCTCGGCCGTCCGGCCGAAGCGTTCGGGCGCCCGGCAGGGAGGACGGAGCCTGCCCGGGCAGCGGCCCGGTGGGCTCGGGTGCAGGGGAGGGGACAGGGACCCGCCACGGCACAAGGAGGGCAGAGCAGCTTCCGCTTTCCCGACACAGCACGCAGCGCCAGATCATCCCACGGCTTCCCTGAGCCTGTCCAATAAAGGGGGGTGCTGCTGTGGCAGTGGGTCCCAAAGGTCACTCTGTCCTGCAGAGAACGCAGCCGGTTGGCAGCAGCCCAGCAGTGACGGCACGGACAGCCAGGCTCGATGGACAGCTCCTGGTTTTTTGCTGGATCCTGCACCCATGGTGTGAGCTCTCAATACCAGGAAACCTCTGAGGAGCACTGACATCCTCCTCTGAAAGCAGAATCCTTCACAGGAACCGCCTGTCCTGTTTCTGATGCCCCATTTACACTGTGGGGTTGTTAAAGGAGTCACCTACTCCCATTGAGTGACCTGGGCTGGTTGTGCCCCTGCTAGGAAATTCAGTCATGGGGACAGAAGGAGTGTCTCATTGTCACTGTGCAGATGAGCAATAGCTCATCCCCACCTCCACAGACCAGACACCCCACACTGGACCTGGGAGCACAGAAAGTGGCAGGAGAGATGTTAAATGGGGTTTTGTCATGGCCCTCTGACCAGCAAGGTGCTGTGACAAAGGCTCCTGTCCCCCAGCCCCACTATGGGGGGACTGATACAGTGTTAAACCAAGCTCAGCACTACTGCCTGGTGCCACTGAAACAACCTTCACTTACTGCAGTACTTAGTCTAGCAGTTATAACCATAAAATTCAAATCCTTTCTCTCCAGAAATAAAACTAAAAGGGGATATTTAAATTCTAAGAAGGAAGCAAAAACAATGAAATAAGCAGCAACTAAGTGGTACTACAAAGTACTACTTTGTAAAGGTTGGATACCAAAAGGTCAGTTCCTTTAAAACAGACATTTAGGTATGGAAGTACCAATGTGGCATTTATTTTCCACAGACTCAGTGTTGAACTGAGCAATTATAGTGCCAGTTGCTAAAATGATGGGATGCAAATGAAAAATGTGCTTACATGTCCATGATCATTAAGTCTTTGTACTTCTGTGGAGATACAGGTAGAATAAGTATTAAAAAATAAAAATTGTTGTGAACTTCTCCAATAATACAGTCATATCAGTCAAATAATCCCAGCTGTAAAGCCTTTAAGAAGCGTTTTGTGTTCCAGTTTAGAGCAGAATAACTGAAAGACAAGGTGCCATCTCTCAGAGCCCCAGAAAAACCCTTCTGGATATTATTCTAAAATAGAAATTTTTTTTTAAATCCATTTAGAAATCTACAAACATTTTTTCTCTTGATTTTCACAGTACTTTTCTTATGTCAAAGAAGTAAAGTCCATTTTGGTAGTATACATTCCACACAAACTTACAAAAGCCAAGTATTCTGCAAGATTAATGCCCTAGAATGAAAACATCTCCACGCCAAAAGCCCTTGCAGTACTGCCCAAGGAATCCATCAGTTAGAGATTTCCTGCTGCATTTGTGTTCTCAGATGTGAAATATCCAAGACAAAATATCATAAAAGAGGAAGTGCAATTCCCATATGAATGGAACAGAAGTACCATAACACCTTTACAGAAACATTTGCTTTAGAGGACACAGGAGTGAAAGACAACTACTGCTCTCAAGTCAGCAGGTTTATAATAATTTGTTTTCTCAAGCCCAGCACATTGACAGAGCTCCACTGGTGTGTGGGACAGCTCAATAAAACACACAAAAGGCACATGGAGCTCTAGATTTGTCTTTGCAGCAACAGCTGATACTTGGCAAATCTCTTGACATTATCTCTGGCTGAAATGCAGCTGCAGCCCCATTAGTGTGACACTGGACATGTTTGGGACAAAGTTTACATGATTTTCACCTTTTCCCTGAGTGGGTCAACACAAAAGCGTAACTGAATGAAATTAGGCTTTTTCTTCTGAGCGTGTGTGTCACACTTCTAGCACCAGGCTCTCTGTCCCACTCTTCATTTCCCCAGTGTCATCTAAAGCAAGCCCAGCATCCAGCTGGAACGTGCTCTGCAGTCTGGTCGGTTTGAGGGCTGCAGTCCATGGACCTCCCCCACAATATAACTAAGGAAAAGCCCACTGAAATGAAAGTGACTGTGATTCCCTCCTGGAAGGGCTCTGTCCCTACGCACTCACTTCAAAGTGCTTGAGTACAGAACTGGAGAAATCTGAGACAGTTCCTGAGCAATAGAGGCCTGCGGATGATGTGCTGTATCAGTTAAACCCAGCCCAGAGAATACAACGGATTATGAGCTCAAATTAAGGGTACTGCTACATCTTCAGGTACTGCAGTGATAAAACAAACCAGCATATTTTATTACTAGTACCTTAAAACTGCCCAAAATCTATTACATTTTAATACACATTATTTTTACCAAAATATGTAATTTAATATTCCTAATTTGATTATCTGATATGTGACTGAGTTAGTGAAAACTTGTTATGGAGATTTGACAAGGTTTACATTCAACAGAAAAGTTTAAATTGATTCCTTAAGTTTCCCTCTCCCCCCAAATTCAAATTAATATCATAATCCTATTATCACCAATAAAATTACCAAGTACTTTTAAATTAAATCCTTATAACTATGGGGGTTGCATGGCAAGGTTTTGGTAGTGGGAGGGCTACAGGGGTGGCTGCAGTGAAAAGCTGCCAGAAGTTCCCTTCATGTCTGATGGATACAGCACCAGAGGCTCCAAGAGGGACACACAGCTGGCCAGGGCTGAGCACATCAGCAATGGTGAATGGCAGAGTTAAAAAGGGAAAAACTCCACTGCAATGGCAGCTGCAGAGAGGAGTGAGAATGCGTGAGGGAACAGCCCTACAGTCCCCCAGGCCTCTGCAGGAGGGGCAGGAGGTGCTCCAGGTGCCTGAGCAGAGACCCCCCCCTGCAGGCCCCGGGGTCCCTGCCAGAGCAGGGGGATGCCCAAAGCCATGGAAGCCCACGCTGGAGACTGTGCCTCACACACACTGCTGATAAATTGAGAACAGGTTTATCTTTTCTCCAAATCCACGGTTTCTTATGCATCTCAGAAAAGTTTGTGTGTGAGAAATGAAAAAAACAATTGCCTAGCAAAGGTAATGGACTGGTCTAACCCCTGCTGTAATTTTCATGAAGTCAACAATTCCATCAAGCAATAAGCAGCCCCATTTTGCCCAATGCTGGCCTATTGTACAATTTCACAAACGAATGATGCCTCCCAAGCCACGTGAGCAGCAGTACATTGACAGGCAGCCAAACAAACGAGAGCAGACAGTCACAGCAACACAGCCCTAATATACTTTAAAATAGGGAGGAAGAGGTCAGCTAAAGTAAATTGTTGCACAGAATTTTAAAAAAAGGAGACCAGAGATTGGTCAGAAAATACTTCAAGGAAGTGTTACCTTCACTTTCTTCATTAACCTTAGTTTTCTGGTCCTTTTGAGGGCTTATGTGAACTGCCTTAAAAGCCAAAGCAACAATTTGCTCCTTCAGTCTCACTGAACATATCAGGAAGCCTTGCTCTGGAAAAAAACATTTATATGAGTATTTCAGCAACACTTTGCAGTCACAGGTATACTATACATTCAGTTTTTGCAAGGAGCACTTCAAATTAGAAAGTCATTTCCAATTATCTCCAAAAATAATTGCAGAAACAATGCTCTTAAACATGTATTTGTGAGAGTGTGTAATTTATACATGGGACATGAATCCACAACGTTCCAAGGATTCCAGAAAGCTAATTAAAATATCTGATACAGTTACTCAAAGACAGGACCATATCAGTAGAAACTCCTTTGCAGCTGGGCACAGGAGAAGGAAACCAGCATGGAGAGGAGGTGAACTTTCAGAAGGGCCAGTTTTGCAAACAAAGGGATTTTTGACTCCTTACTGACTCTCATGCTTTAAGCAGTTAAGGGTCAGTTCTGTGTTCTAGCATCTCTTTGAAATGGCAGCTGTTCAGCGAGGACAGCAGCCTGTCCCCTTGTGGCCTCCTCAAGGTCTGCCAGCACAGACAGCTCAGCTGCAAACGGCTCCTGACAGCCGCAGTGCACCCGAGGTTAACAACGCACGTGTTTATGTACACTTATTTCAAACTGGAGAGGACAGGTAGAAAGTGCAGCTGAAGTAAACTGAAGCAGTTTAGAAACCTGCACATTAATAGGCAGGGCGAGGACCTGGCACAAACTTGAACTTACAGGTGAAACAAGTTCTTCCCAGGATACTGGGCAGATTTGAGTCACTGCATCCCCTGGGATTTGCATCACTTTCTCCACTGCCTTCCCGTCCCTGTGACCCAGCATTGCCACACATGGCACCAGCACACAGCCTGTGCCACACACACCCCCAGGAGCCTCTCACAAACCATCTGCAGGTGACAGCAACTGGGTGTCAAGTGGTACAGGAGGGGTAGGTGAGATTTGAAGGGAAGGTAGTGACTTTCCACAATCAGAACCCAAGAAACACACCTCATACTCCCTCTTACCCCGGCCTTAACCATGTAATGCATTGACCTTTCAGAAAACAAAACAGAACCATTGCTCCTGTCATGAAATCTTAGTCCATCAAAAGGTTTGAAGTGTTTTTTACCACTAAGACCAGGACTCTTTTACTTCTAGCTGCCTGTGTCACGACAGAAGCCCTCTGAATACGATGTTGGCTGCAGCCTAAAGCATATCAACCTGCCTTGCTTGAGGAAGGCACAGGTCATTTTCCTCCAGCTACAGAGGTGCTGTTGAGATAGACATCAGCTTGGAATGCTCCAGAAAGCAGCGATAACCAAGACTCCTCAGCTGGAAGAGAGATCAGATATGAAACAAAAAACACTAAGTGGTCTGTGGCCACAGAAAAAAGCATGGAAAGGAAGAAAAAAGGACCAAGGAGCTCAGGCAAACACACAACACTCAGTATAGCACACTGACAACATGGACAGCACTTAGCAAACCTGTTACTGAACTGTAGATGGTGCAACAGGACTTGAGGGGTTTGAGATTTTTGTGATTATTGTTGTTTAGGGTCGGGCTGGTTTTAACATTGCAAAGGCATCACTTCAACTTTCCCACAGTAAGAGCACATGCCTGTTTCCAGGCAGGTGGTGCAAAGAGCCAATGGAGCCTGACCCTGGCTTGTTGTGTTCCCAAGCACTGTGAGTGGCTTGGGTTTGCCAAAGAGGGAACATTGACATCCTCTGGCACCATGTTCCCTCTTCTTTGATCTCATGCTCTGACATATCCAAAATCCATGTTTCATCCAGCACTTCTTGTATCAACATCCATGACAGTATTCCAAGGCTGTGACAGTTGCCAAAAAGAAAAACCAGTTGTAAGAGGCATTGCTGCTCAGCAATTCTCACCTCTATCAGTCACCAGCCACGTGGGGAAACGAAAAGCACAGGTTGAACCTGATACAGAAAACAGAGGAGGCAGGGAGCCAGCTAAGGGAGATGGGATGGCCTGTGCTGGAATGAAAGAAAGAAATCTAAAGAATGGTTACTAATTTCAAGGCTTTGGGAGTAAAATTGCTAATTCTCAGTGCTGCATTGCAAGGGGGAGCAGTGCAGAGACACCTTCCTGAAACGGTATCGCCCTGCAGCAGTTCAGGGCTGTGCAGGAAACTGTCTCAATAGACAAATCTTTGACATTGTGCAGAGTCCTGGGAGGAGCAGATGCAATGAAACACACCTGACAAGGAGCACGTGGCGTGAGACCTACCTGATGTGCGCAGGTGCGGTTACTGTTGGTCCTTCTGATTTATGGAGCACAGAGTCAGGGGATGCCTTAATCTGCCAGGCAGAGGACAGCCGCGTCTGGAGGGGCTTGAGGAGTTGTCACCTGTCCTTGCCATGGCCATCCCTCCTGCAGCTGCTCCGCAGGGCTCGGACAGGCTGGCACAGCTGGCACACGGGATGCAGACCTGCAGCACATCCTGCAGCACCGTGGGCGGGAGAGGCGAGAAGGGGCAGAGCTCCCGGCACCGCCTCGCAGCCTCCGGCATCTCCCATCCGGCTGCTGCAGGGCTGCTCTGCTCCCGCTGGCGCCAGGAACACGCTGCTGCTTTCTCCACGGCACCGCGCTCCCGCTGCTGCCCACCACCGGGATCCCCGGGGCAGGCAGGACACCGGGATGGTGTCAGGACCAGGACAGCGTGCTTGAGACAAATTTAAATCAAAATAGTCCGTTCGCACCTCCCCTGAGTGCAAAGGGAAGGGCATTTCTTATGCAGATCAGCGTGATTGATGGCCTTGATGTAACACCCAGGTCCCTAAGGGGACCTCAATTAACGTTTAGCAATCAATATTGGTAAAGAACAATGCTTTTCCTACAGACCTATGGCGTTTATGTTGTTTACAAAACACTACGTTTCCTTTAAAGAGAACAGTAAAGAAAATTGATAATATTAATCAAAAAAATGAGCTTCAGAGCAGAAATAGTTTCTTTCCAAAATATGACATTGATCACTGAAATTTGAAATCTAAGTTGAATTAAAGGCTTACTATCCCTTTATTCAACTTTACTTTTTTCGTGTTGGTCTTTGATCCATGATATTTCTATGCCATGGAGAAAAGAAAAGAAAAAGCCTACAAATGATCTCTCCATCACTTCAGACCCTCAATTTTAGATTTACACAAAAAGCAACAAGGCTAGAAAAGATATTCCTACTTTTTGTATCTGATTTTCTGCTTTTATTTTGATAACTTCTATGTATTACCGAAGATAGAAAATTAACATACTAATGTCAGAAACAGTGCTGCGTTAATGCGTTAATCATTAAGAACTCTAAAAGCTTGAATTCATTTGTGCTGAATGAGTGCAAATTATCTGATAAACCCTATGATCATGTGTTTCCGAGCTTCCCCTCCATAGGTTTAGTTTTCTCATTTATAGCCATGTCTAAACTATAGACTGTGTGTGCATCCATATGGAATAAATCAGGCTCCCCAAAAAGCCGCTTATTAACCTGCTGTGCAAGGATCTACTAATCCACAAGTGAGGGGGATCTGGGAATAAGCTGCCTTCTTCCACAGTCAGAGCAGCCTTACCAGAGGAGCTTTCTGCTTTAGGGAGCTCATGATTTTTATAAGCTTTGTAAATTATTTTGATTCAGGGGTTTTAGGGATCAGATTAAGGTTTTCATATGCAGTTTCTAAGCAGTTTATGTGCAGTTGTGTGAAGTGGTTTTGTAGTTTGGATTTGGGTTTTGATGAGGGTTTTTTTTGAGCTACAGGGTGGCAGTGTGGAGCACAGTCAGCCCCTCTGAGCACTGGAAGAGGAATCTTCCACCCCAGGGGTCCCAGCACCCCCTGCCATCAGTGCTGCTCAGCCACCTCCCAGCCAGCCCTTTCCCCCTGGGCTAACGCTGCCTCACGTCGCCCTGTTCAGGGAGCAGTGTCTGCACAGGCACCCTGCCCTCACCGAGCCTGCCCAGCACACCCGAGCCTGCAGCAGGCACCCACAGAGCTTTAGCTCACTTCAGGATTTTTCATCTGTGCATCTTCATACAACAAAACCTCTCAAAACAAACCAGCCAGGGGTAAAACCTGCCCCAGCTCTGCAGAACACTCAGCACTCCTTGCCTCTGGGAGCATCTATCACATGTGTAAAAAAAGGATATTTTAAGTTATAGGTATAGAAACAGAGACTAAAGTGATCTGAACCAGAATTGTAAGGAGTCACTTTTTTTCTTTTTTTTCCTTTCTACGTTTACAGGCAAGGGTAAATCACCACTGAAACAGTGTCATTTCCCTGGCCAAAGAGTGGTGAGTCTGGCTTATCAGGGCATCCTCCCCATCTGCTGGGGACCACCTCACCGCAGATGGCCCAGAGAAGGAGAGCCATGAGACACTGGCAACAATCTGAATCTCATCAGCTCTCCCCTAAGCCTCATCCAGGAAAGGATATGTCCTGCAGACGATGGTGGAGCTCCGCTGTTCATAGAATGAACCCTTCAGGCAGTGATGGGGAATGAGCCAGAGGAACCAGCAAGCATTGCCCTGTGAAACACACTCAGTGCAACACCAGTTCTGTGGCAGACAGTGATGTCTCACGTTGCAAGTGATCTATCACTGGCTCAGGAAAATGCACTTTTCCTTGCTAGTTTAGGAATTGAGCCTGAAAAATTTACACACAGCTTCACCTTACCCTCATATACAAAATCTGCCCACCATGAGTAAGGATTTCAATCACATGGTCAGCATCTACTCACACAATTAGTGCTCTCATCCCTAACACTGAGAGGCAGAATTCAGGGAAAGTGTTACCTTTAGGATTTGCCATCCGTTTGAGAGAAGTCCACACGTGCCCAGATAGGGAAACAGCTGTGTCTTCATTCCACCTCCTGTTTATTCCACCTTCTGGCACATGAAGACATGGGGCAGCTAATGGTGTGCACTCCTCTATCCTGAGCCTCTGGCTTTTGTTCTTCAAGTCCTGAACAAGTTTATTTATGCAATTGTAGATGCTGGACTATGGGTAAATCAAGCTGTTATTTTGTTCTAGAAATTATATTTTCCACAAGCAACTTGAATTCAGAACATATGATATATTCCATTTGTGAGTGTAACAAATATTTATGTAATGGCTTTAGCTGGGAAAAGTCACCTTTATGGCTTCCTCTATAACTTTTCTTACAGACCAAGGAATCAATAGCCATGTCACACATTTGAGCAACCAGAGCAAGTGGCTTTATGTGGAACCATACAGTACCTACCTTTATACCTCTGGAAACAAAGTCAGAATTTCCCCTAACTCTTACTTTATAACCAATAATATGCACAGTCATTAAAATTAAATTAAATGCACTTGGTTACACCTCTTGACCTGTTTCACATCTCGTTTTTACCAGATCTCATCCAGCACAGCTCTAAGGTGAAGCCAACAGAACCTCAGCAAAGTGTCAGCAAGTGGCCCTAGCATGGAGGTTGTGTCTTCCCTTAACTTTTGCCATCCCTTCACACTGCTGTGACCTCATGCTGGCTTGGAGAAATCCTGATACAAGAGAAGAGCTTCACTGTGTGAACAATAGCTATTGCACTTCTTTCTCATGTATTTTGCTCCCAGCCTTTAGAAATCTCCAGGCACTTGCTCAGAGCATCAAGCCTGATTTCATATTTGCACAATCCGTGCCCTGAGGCCAAGTGTCTCCTGTAATTAAGGGAATGGCCCACAGAGCAGCGCTGACCACCTGGAGCCTTCCAAGGCCTCTGCCCTATTGATCTGGGCCCTGGGCAGGGGAAGGCTGCTACAAGCACTGGTGGATTTGTGTCTCTGTACCTGGTCTTTCTTGTGCTCAAATTCATTTTTTTGTATGGGAAGTTGAACTGGAATTGAAGAGCATGAGTTAAATATTTCATGTTGTGCAGGGATATATAATTCATGATCAAATCCTTCAGAAAGGAAAAGATAAGATAGAGCTGCAAAAGCTTTAAATAAAGTATTTTCTGTGTCCTCTAGACAGACTGATGGAAAAGTGCTTTCCATCTTTTCTGTTGGTGTTTTAAAGGAACTTAGAAAATAATGTGATAGCAATAAAGACAAATACTCAAAATACATTTGAGGAATTATTTGTTACTGTTTGTAATGTGTAATTAGTGTTTCATACACACTTTTCCTAAAGTACTGTGTTGCACTTGGTTCCTCCACAATTCACAGCCTCTCTTAAGAACAAGTCATATTGGCCTCAACCTGTAAGCAGCTCCACACTTTGTTGTTTGTTGTGATGACCTGGGGAACCCCAGATAAGAGAGTGTGACAGCACAGTTCTGACAGAGCTGCTCCACTCCATCCAGAGGGGTGAGATTGTTCCACAGGTCTGCACCACAAAGGGTTTGTCACACTGGGATTCTGTGTGACATCACAAAATCATGGGGTGGTTTGGGTTGGGAGGGACCTTAAATCCCCTCCAGTGCCCCCCCTGCCATGGCAGGGACACCTCCCACTGTCCCAGGCTGCTCCAACCCCAACGTCCAACCTGGCCTTGGACACTGCCAGGGATCCAGGGGCAGCCACATCTTCTCTGGGAAATCTCAGTGCCTCCACATCCACACAAGTAAGAATTTCTTCCTAATAGCCCACCTAGCCCTGCCCTATGGCAGTGATCATAACAGGCCCTGCTAAAAAGCCTTTTCCATGGGCCCACTTTCATATTGAAAGGTCACAATCAGGTGTCCCCAGCCCCACCTCTCTGCCAGGCTGGACAATCTCAGCTCTCTCAGCCTCTCCTCACAGCAGTGATTCTCCAGAGCCCTTGGCTGGGCTCTCTCCAGTCTGTCCATGTCTCTCCTGGGCTGGGGAGCCCAGCTCTGGACATGGTTCTCCAGATGTGGCCTCACCACTGCTGTGCAGAGGGCCAGGTTTGCCTCCCTCCCCCTGCTCTGAGTATTGACTTTAACAGAAACATCTGAAAAGAAATTTTAAAAAACAACAAAACCAAACAAAAACCAACAAAATTTCAAAGTAATAATCATGTTGGGAGCTGTTTTTCTTTGTCACATTCATAGAGGCAAACCAAGATCTTGGATGAAAGATCTTCAGATTTTTCAGCCCGTGGTTCAAGCAATTTCCAGTCCAACAAGATCCCAGGGGTGCATCTCTGAAGCAGGTCTCTGTGGGCCTAACTTGCTTTTGCAAACTGGAATTTGCCTGGCAGAGTGCGTGCACTGTCCTTCAGCACTCCTCCCTGCTGTGCAGATTTCAAACATTTCTGAAAGCACTCACTTCTGTTCAGCAGCCCCAGAAAAGTGCTCTGCTTCATTCGGTTTCTGTAGCAGAGATCCAAATTGTCTGCTGGCAGTTAACAAAGCAGCAAGTTAGTGCTGGGCTCCCTTTGGTTTGTGGAGAAAATAATCACAGAACTTTGACAACTGAACAATAGACAATAGACAATTGCATGTTGTCTCTGTGTTTTCTTTGAGGGAATCAACACAAAAACACCAGCAAGATTGTCACATGCAGTTACTCATTCCTAGGAAACACCATCAAAGTTTTGGAGGATGGATGAGTTTGGGCTGGTGTGATGGAGCTGCCATGGAAACAGCTGGCACTCCACACCACAGGTACCAAACCATGGAGCGGCTGTTCCAGGGACATCAAACATGGAAAAGCATCAGAATTCAGTAGTTATGGCACACTTGTATAAGCAATGAAGCTGCACGCGTGCAACTAGCCTGAAAATAAAGAAGTGTAAGGGTCTTCCCTTGCCCTACAGAGAGGTGCCTTGTGTGGGTGACTGTGCACTCCAACGGAGGCAGCCACAGCCCACCTGGCCCTGCACAGGAGCCACAGCGGCACCAGGGCCAAGCTCTCCGATGGAATACTGCTGCCACACCCATGCTTTCCTCGTTTAAAGATTTCCTCACTACCTTTCCATGCATGCATTTGTTACAAAGAATGCAGAGTTGGAAGGATTTTTCCCTCCTTGTTCCTTTTTGGAATAAAAGTTAAAATTTGAATTAATTTTAAAAAAATCACAAACATATCTTCAGCCTTGGCAAATAAAGTCTCGATGAGACCAAATGCCTTGAAACAGGACGTGCCTCAGGACAGGCTGAGGCGAAATGCAAACACAGTTTACTTATAACAGCTGACAGAGACAATACATTCTGGAAAATGTTTATAAAATACATAAATGCTTATAAAATAGAGTGGAAAAAGGAGAAGAAGCAACATTTGATTTCTACAGAACACAGTATGTCAGGAGTCTGCTGGTGGCTGCCTGCCTTTGCCTTTACAGACCCAGCTGCCAATGGTGTGGGGTGGGGTGGCCTCTCCCAGCCACACCACAGACCCCAGAGCAGGTGGTGCAGTCACTTTTCCTGTCATGCAGAGAATGACATCCTGGCACTGGGCCAGTTCCACTGGGCTCAGATGACAAGGTGAAGGTCAGATTTCTGGTCAGGGAGGACCATGGGGGAACAGCCATCCCACAGCCATGGGGACACCTGGGCTGCCACCCCACCTATGACACCGAGCTCCCACAGCAAGAACCCAGTGCTTCCTGTGGCTCTGCAGCCAGATCCGTGATCTACACCTGACGTTTGGACAGGCAGACCCATAACACAGTCACTGCCTGAACAGCATCTCAGGAAGGCAAGAAGTGCAAGAAATACACAGAGAGATCCTTCAATAGGGCCAAGAATGCCAGCAGACTTTGAAAATTGCCAGGTGACATCAGCTAGCATTAAGATGAAGTTAAAAAATTATTGTTGGTGTTTCACACAAATATAAATAAATAAAAAACAACCCTAAAACAAACCATGTGTGAATGCACAAAATGAAATCCAGAAAGAATTCCAGAAGCAATTCCAGAAAAGGGCACCAACCTGGGACTCCAGATAAACAGAAAAAGTAGAAAATTACTGTAGACCTATCATTCTGTCACTGTAGTTCGCTTCTTTTTTCAAGCTTTCTCATCATGATTGCTTTCAGCTTGTAAGCTCCCACTATCCTTGAGATGCAAAGATTATTGACTTTGCTAAATGAACTTGGATGTCAAATCCCTTCTTTCCTCTGCTGAAACAGCATCTTGGAGAGTGTTAGTGTGAAGGATCCACATGTTGGTGTCCCTGAAGACCTTTTCTTAGATCTTTAAAACATCTCTGGATGAGTTTACACTTGGAATTGAATAGGTCTTTACTCAGGCTGTTAGTGCATTAGAAATGTCAGCCTTTGAAATAGACATCACAAGGAATTTAGTTATAGAAAGCAACACAAATTTATTACCTGACAAAAACAAGCCTAAAACATTTCAGTTAGGAGACACAGCTGATTTTTACCTAAATAGAGCAGGAGAAATACACTGTCAGTTGCTTCCCAAAGCTAACTTATCAGAAAGCTGATGCAGCAAAATTGATCTTGTGATTTCCTGGGGGAAAATTGTTTTATTTATTTTCTCCCTTTTGACAAAACATGAGAGAACGTGGGAAGTGCAAAGAGCCAGACAGGCAACAGACACGATTTTGAAGAAGTAAAAGGTGTTTGGAAGAAGTCAGGAAGAAATCAGAGTAGCTATACTTGTTATTTCATTGATCCTTCAGTCAAGCACCAGGATCCCCGGCTTTCTGCCATCATTCATCACTGCCAGAACGAGGTCACGGAGGCTCTGCTGCAATTCTCTGCACTGCATGCATAGCTCACCTGTCCAGTTATCATTGCATCATCACTTATCTTGTCAAAACCTATGACATGGACCTGCCACTGAGCCTGGTGTAGAGACAGAGTTCTCATCAGACTTAAGTTAAAATTAATCACAAGCAAACTTTAAAGCAAAGACAACTCCCTTTCTTACTCAGAGTAGAGGCCCTTGTGCCCAGATGAAAGCTGCTGTATCCTGTGCCTCAAAAGCCACAGAGAAGCCCACGCTGGCCAGAGCCAGCGCCCGTGCTCCTGCTACAGCCAATGTTCTCTTGTGCTGCTCCTCCTGCACCGCGTGTCCCCAGTGATGGACACCCCTCACACACCATGGCCGTGACTCTGCTGCCTCTGCCTTCAGTGCTCACCCTTCCTTCCCAGCTGGGGCCCTTCGTGCACACCTTTGGGTCACTGCTGGAAAATGTGTGCAGTATCCAGACAATGTCTTACTGTTGCTCAGTGAATTGGCTTTTTTTCTGCATTTTTCTGCTTTTTTCTGTATTTCTGTCTCCTTTGAGAAAAGATATCCGTACAGACCCACATAGGCATTGGCTTCTTAAAGATTTTCGCTACCTTTAACCTGACCCTAACCTCAGAATATAAAACTGAGATGCATAATTTCTAATTTTTCAGGAAAGGATATCTTTATAGCGCTGCTCTATTTTTCCAAACACATAAGTCCCTTCTCCTACCAAATCTGCATTAAAAGCAGGAGAGTAGTTGAGAAAAGTCTGTGAAAACAAAGTTAATTTCTGCAGCTATTAAGAGCTGATAAACAGAGCCGGGTGTGAAAGAGGAGTCCCAGGTTCTGGGTTGTCAGCACTAGAGTCATCCTGAGGATCTTGAGAGGGAGGCAAACCACCATTAGCAACATTCACCAACCCAGATTGTGACTCCAACGTGATGATAAAATGAGCATCCATCACCAGCTGCGAGGTAGAAACAACAAAAATGTAAAGAAAAACCTACACCTACTGTTAGTTACTTTAGAAAACTTTAACAAGTCTGAGATATCTCTGAAAATAATGTGCACAGGTGTGTCTTGAATAATGGAGAGCTTTTAATGTAATAAGTGGAGAAAAACTGATAATATAATTACTAGCATTAATTCAGCAATCAGAATTATTGTCAGACATTGATGTCCTGTTTTTCTCAGAAGTTTGACAAGGAGGTTGCCAGTTTTTGCAGGGAAATGAAACAAGATTTATAAAATTTAGTCCAAGCACTGATTCTGTCTTCTCTGGTGCCTGACTAAAACAAAGGAGGAGCACCATGTACTGCATGCTCCACTGACCAAGCCTTACATCCTAAAGAAAGCACTTTCCTAAAGCCCACAGCACAACTGTTTTCCAAAACTAACCTGTCTATTGAGAATCTACCTACATCAAGTGTATGTCCAAAACTTTGGTGTATGTTTCTTCCTTTCCCTCCACTTACCACAAGACTTATCCATGAGTCTGTGGTCAACAGATTTGGTAAATCTTAATTTGAGATTATTAATGATAGGAAGAGGTGTGGGAAAGGGAAAAACCCCCAGATTTTTTACCCAAAAGTTTTACAGATACTGGATGGAGCAGAATCTGGATCCTGATGACTGCTGAGGTCCAAAACTCAAAATCCCTGTTTTCCACTGTGCCCCAGCCCTCACTGTCAGGGAGGGGTGAGGAGCAGAACAGCCCCTGAGGCTGTGAGAGCTCTGCTTGTCCTGTTGCACCACTACTGAGAAGAACAAGCGATCTGGGAGAAATGTCAAAAACTGTTGTAATAAAGAAATATAAACCCCCCAGGGCAGTGCAGGGGCAGAGATGAGTGGAGGAACTGTGACTAGCCCAGTGTGACAACGACAGCCAGAAAATGTGAACCTTAATAGGAAATGGTAACATCTAAGTATTTTGAATGAGGAAGGGCTGTTTCCANAAAAAAAAAAAGGTGAGAGAGAGGAAAAAATAGTCAAGAAAAATTCTAAATTCTAACACTCTCTTTCATGTCAAACCAATTTTCCCCAAATCAAGACCAGTAAAAAATTGGTTAGTACCAGGGAATGAAGAACACTAACACAGTGAGTGTTCTCCCCTTTATAAAGGTTTTTGGGGATGCACATCTTATAAAATGGAAATAGGATATTTGCCAGAATTGGTCAAGCAACAATGTACCTTAGCTATTGATGATACATCAATTTCCGTAGTGATAGCTTTACCAACAATCTGGGCAAGGGGATCAAGTGCTCCCTCAGTCAGCTGCAAATGACACCAGGTAGGGCAGAAGTGTTGATCTATCAGAGGGCAGGAAGGTTCTCAAGAGGGATCTGATCCAATGGACCAAGGCCAACAGGATAAGAATCAATAAGGCAAAGCACCGGGTCCCACACTTGGGTCACAACAACTGCATGGAATGCTCCAGGCTGGAGAAACAGCAGCTTGGAAAGCTGTCTAGTGGAGAGGACTCAGCAATCTTCGGAAGCCTTCCAGTGATGTGCATTAGAGCAGTTTTTCTTCCAAAGCAATATTGAATAACTGAATACCTTCAGTGTCCTATAGGATTCAGAGCACTCTCCTTTATCCAGGTTTTACATCTGTGCATGAGGTAAAATCAGCTTTATATGCTGGCCCCACACAGGTTCATCCCTCAGTCCCCGTGTGGAAATATGCAGCCTTCAGTGGGCATCTCCTGCCAGCTGTTCTGATTGTCATCATTTTCTCTCTTTTTGGGGGAAGCAATTGCCTGAAGCATGCTGAGTTGCCATACAGCAGCTGTTCAGGTTTACTTTCCAGGTTGAGCAGGAATACCTTTGGGATTCTCCCTTCTAACTGAATGACTTATTCCACCAGCTGAGCACATGGCACACTCTCTTTTATTAAATCAGTACTGAAGGTCTCTAATCAGATCAATACTAAATCAAATTTTCCTTATTATTCATATTTTTATGTTGCTAAAAATGTCAGCTGCTAGTGCACGTCCCTCAGCTGTTCCCAGAGCAGGATGCAGACCTGAACAGACTCTCTCTTACCATTTGAGTGACGAGTTAAGAGCCAAGTTCCTTCATGTTCTTCTTTCCCTCTTACATCTGCATCTCACATCCAAAGACTCTTCATGTCTGTGTCACAGTCCGTAGCAGGATGCTGTTCTCATCTCTGCCTACAGTGCTAGTGCTGTAGCTCTGCTCGGACGATCGTCCTGTCCCCCCACTAAGGCTGGGGTGGGCACGCTGCTGCCTTCTGGCCCAGAAGCACTTCCTGTTCGTTATTTCTCTGTGACCTAACTCTAGCTGTTGCCATGACCTTGTTCCAATTGCTATTCTTTCCAGGCAAGACATTAAGGGAACAGGAAGGACTCTGGGCAATGAAGGAAATACTGGATTTCACAGTGCAAATACAGAGGTGGAACCTGCCCGCTCCACTTTCTCACTCTTGCTCTAATTAGCAGAAATATTCCCACCTCCAGCATTACTCTGGCATTTAGGATCTCTCCAGGCAGTTTATAAGGGGTCCACTTCCAGCAGTAGTGCTTGCTGCCACTCCCTGGCTCCTCTATCCAGGAGCAGCAACCTGCTGCAGGTGGTGGCCCTGAAAATGCACCAGCCATGTGCCAGCATCTCTGGAGACCTGATCTCATGATAAATACCCTGGCATCACAGTCTCATCACATTTATCAGTGTCAGGAGAAGGTCTTTGCACAGCCAAACTTCCTCATCTGCCTGCTGCCCCTCCCCAGCTCCTTCCCAGTAAGTGAAGAGGATTTTCCTGGTGCTGGTACCACACCAGGAAGGGCAGCTCCCTTGGCCATCCCAATGCAGAAACAAAAAGAGAAGAACTCTCTCCTACAATCCTTTTTTTCTAGTTAACAGTGTAGGAAAATTCTGTGAAAACAGTACTTATGGGTGAGCACCTGGAAGAGCACGAGGTGAGCTGCAGGTGCTTCACTGTGCTCCGAACCCACCCCTGCACGTGTGGCAGGAGTCAGCCTTGCCATGAGCCAGGGCAGATTCAGCCATCACACACCAGGACAAGACTCAGGAGCAGAGGACAGGGCTCAGCCCAAATCCAAAGGCATCATATCTCCCACCCACAAATGCCTGCCCTTTGGCAGCCCCTGTGGGCTCTTGGTGCTGAATGAGCTGATGCTTTCCCATAACATATTTCCACAAGTTTCCAAGTTCTCCCTGCTCAGACCTCATCAATCTGCACAAACAAAGCTTCTTGAACATTTTAATGTCAACCCTATTTAAATCTCATATAATTCATGATTAAAAGAACCATTTATTTAATTAGGAGGCACTGAAGATTTTACCCAGATACCATTGTCTGGCATTCAATGTGACTTTGGTCTCATAACACTCTCTGGTCTCTAATGGCTGGGTATTCAGTGTGCCATAGTCACTATCTCAGTACAGGGCCATTAGCAATGCTGGTCCATTGACTGCAGACTCAGTTCTCTAATGAGAACCTGGATTATCTGCAGAATCTGCAGCAATGCAGTACTTAACCCTTGCTGTCCTGCTTGATCCATGAGCCATCAGGGAGTTAGGGTGGGACAGGATATTTCAGCAAGAGGATATTTATCTGCACTTACACTTGTACTCCACTGCCTGGATAGAAATGGTGGAGGATGGGGGTGAAGAGTTTAAAATTAGGACAAGTATTAACAATACATTTACCCTGGATGGACAGCAGCCCAGGCACTTTCTTGCTGAGTAAAACCATCAAACCTCATAACAGGGTTTGTTACACTAAGCTGGGTCAGGCACAGTTCTGCTCCTGGGGGATTTGGCATCATGCACAGACAGACACAGCAGCCTGAGGGAGGCAGGACTAGGGCTTTGTTAGGTGCCTCTGTCTAGGAAGGGAACCAGGGCCTCTCTTCTGCCACCTGCCCTTGCCTGGCTGGTTGTGCAGCAGTGTCAGCAGTGCCAAAGGCTCCAGCAGTGCACTCTCCTCCGACTGACCTGGTCCAGGTGTGCACAGCAGGGACAGTGGCATGACAGTTGGGAGTCTGATATGAACTATATGACATGGAAATAAATTAGAAGGTTCACTTGATTTTTTCATGTTTATGTCTGTCAGAAGTGCAAAAGTGAGAATAGACACCCTTGTTATAGACTAATGGAAACTGGGATTGATACTCTGTGAATCACTCATGTTCCTTAAATTTCACTTCCTCTTTCTGCTAGACAATTTTTACAGCAATAAATATACCTCTCTGGCCTTTCTGACTGCAGACAAGAGAATGGATTAAACAAAAGGAAATAGTGATCAACAGGAAATGTGTGTAGTGCTGAGCTGGACTCTTGAAGTGCCTTGAACTGCAATGACAATTTTGAAAAGACCATGACCTTGGATTTGCTTTGCAAAGCACAGAGTAAGGCAAAAGACCTCTCCAGATCTTTGGACTGAACGTGCATTGAGAGTTGTGCCTGTCTCCAAGGAATCTGCTACACTTCACCCTTGCTCTTGTTGCTCTGAGGGATGATGTGGGCATCATGAGGGCAGTCGTGATGTCCATGTAAGAGTCCTCCACCAGCTGCACCCCTCAGTGCCCAGCTCACAGCTCCTGCCTTTACTACTGATGACACAGGTCCTCAGCAACTGATTCTGTGCCCTTGGTTCCCAGGAGCTCTGAACCACCTCAGTTAGGACCATAAGTGAGGCCTTTCAAATGCCAGGCACTGTTTCCAAGAGATAACTGTTATTTGCTCCCAGAATTACATCAAGTAGAGCCATTGAAGAATTTTTCGTCCACTGTCATGCTCTATTAACCAGAAAGGAGAGCAGAAAAAAATTAAAACTGTGCAAATATTAACTATTGTCTGTCAGCATGGATTAAGAGCTCCCAAACTTCATTGCCTGAAAGGCTGCACTTGCCTAATAACACAGTAATAGTTTTCATGTGAGGCCTCAATTTAATCCTTCTGCATTCCTGGGCTGTTTAGTTTGCTTTGCTTCAAACGTCACATTTAATTAGTGTGCCATCTTCTGTTGAAAACGTGCTTTTTCAATAAAACTTCGATAGACATTTGTCTTACATAAAACTTGTCCCACCTTGCAAAGATAAAAGCAGAGCACTGAAGGGAAGATTTGTCTGAAATCAAAGAATTGTTTCTTCTCTCACTGCCTGCTAAGTACCTTATCCTCAGAGTTCATTTCACTTTCATTACACATCACCCTGTGCAGATGCCATCAAATTAGAGAATCAGTAATTTACCTCTGGGGCCACTCAGCAAAGCGAAGTGCGAAGGAACAGTGCACGCCTGGCTGCCCGAGGTGTGTGTATGCCCTTGCACAACTCTCTGGGATGCAGTTATGCATCAGCCAGCCACCAATGAATGTGTCCATGAATTTACACACTTTGATTAGTAACAATTAATTCCAAAGGCCAAATTTTGACTCTCTTTTTCAAGAGTCAATACTCTGAGTTACAGCATGGCAGGGCTGTGCCCCTTGGGGTGGCCGTACTGGGCAGTGGCCATGGGTCACTCTGTGGTGCTGCCTTGGACTCAGCTCTGGATGGTGCCTGAAGTCCTGCAGTAGCCTGGCAGTGCCCACACACCCAGAGTCTGCCAACAGTGTTGCCTGTTTCCAAACAGCACTGAAGCCGTAGGGGCTGTTTGGCTGCAAGCTCACACTGGTGCCTGCAGACCTTGCATGCTTTGCACTCACTTTGACTGCCTTTTTTCACAAATCCAGGAAAGGCTCTTCCAGGTCAGTTTTCCTTGCTGGCGACTGCCAAAAGTGAGGGAGAAACCCTTGGGGCTTGGGGTCCTTCTGGAAGGTGGTCCCTGTGCAATTGCTTCAGGTGGCTGCTGGAGCACTATTTTCATTTTTATCTTCCTCATTTATTTCCCTGCTACATTTCCTCATGTTTTCAGAGATCAGCAGTTCCAGATGAGCCTCTGGTTCTGAGTTTTCATTGGCTTCATCTACTTAATTTGAGAAAATATCAGTCTCTGAGCCCAGCTCAGCCCTGGGAAGGTGCTGTCCCAGGGCAGTGATTCCATCAGCTGCTGCAGACAGCCTGCCCGGCCCAACCTAGCACCACTGCTACAGGGGGAGAGCTCTCCCTGCCTCTCTTGTGCAGGGCAAACAGAAAATCAGTCCAATCATGGACTTGGAATTGCTATCTCCTAAATAGCAAAGTGCAGTGACTCCCCTTCCTCCAAAAAGTTTCATCGGGCAGGGGAAGGGAGGGGAAAGGGGAAGGGAGGGGAGCAGAGCAGAGAGGATCCTGTTTATTGTGCATGAGCCTCAACAGCAAGTGGCATGAATGTACTGAGACACTGAGGTCAGCAGAAGAGCAGCCAGAGGGAACCCAGATACTGATAATTCACATCCTCTACTCCCACCACCCTCATGCTTGAGAGCTCATTTCCTGGCTATTAACCCAAATCAGAGCAGACTAGCCCCCAGCAGGATGGCTCACAGGGCCACGGGGACAGGCAGGACTGGGGCCTGGGGAGGCAGTTTCAGAGTGTCTGAGGCAGAGAGATGCTGCAAAGAGGCTGAGGAAGAATCATGGGAGTTGCATGATGACAAGAGAATAGCTGAAGAAAAGCAAATGCCTTCCAGATCACAGCTTAGGGAAGTCACAGCCTGTGAGCTTCACCTAGTTAAGCCAAGTCAAAATAATGTTATGAGAAATTTTTAAGCCTCTCCTCCCATATTTGCAAGTAGATCAAGTACATTTCCAAGTCCTTCTTCTTTACTCAGTTCTTACATGCACGATTTATCCATAGGGTTGATGTGTCCTTGGCAGCAAGAGAGGAATTCTGCTCGCTCCTTGTTTTGATAAGAGCAAATCATAGCAGAAAATAAACACCAGTTTACCTCTAATCTTTAGAGCAATCCGGAAGTATTACCTAAATATTAGAGAAAGTCACACTCAGATCACACAGGTCATTACCTCTGTGTTTCTGTGCCCTCCACCATCATTTGGTGCAGTCTCAACAGTAGGTAGGTAGTGATGGGTAGTCACCACTTTGAGTTATGCTGCTAAACCTGTTCCACTCCCTTTCCTCCATAGGGTCCTGCTGGCTTCCATCACTCAGCCTTTTCTGGGAAAGGTTAGGAACTCCTAGGGATGCAGATTCCATGAGCTGAGCCTGTGGATCTCAGTGTCCATGGGAATGAATGACCATTGTGCAGCTGTGTCTGTACAGATCGATCACTGCATGGCGCAGGCAGCTTCACACAGGCTGGGATTCTACTCTGTCTCTCTCTTTGCATGCACCTATGTTTGCATATGAAGATACATTTTACCACTGGATGCTAGGCTACAGGAATCCAGGCAAGTCATACATGGAAACACATCCCATATCCGACCTGTTTTGCAAACCAGTCAGTGTTTGGATGAGAACGAGGGCAAGGAAGTAGTTTCAAATTTAAATAAGTAAACATAAGGATGTAAACATGCATCTCCCATTTGTCCCTGTCTAGAAGGGCTGAAGAAGGGATTGTGGGATGCTCACAAAGGCATCATCACCCAGAGAAGCTCTAATTCTGCCAGGTACAGAGAGTGTGCACACTCTGAGACTTTGCAAACACTGACACTTTCAATCAAGGCAAACTTCAGTCATTTCACTCAATATTTCATTTGAAGAACTGTGCTGTGAAAAAAATAATTTTCCTAAATTAATATTTTGCTCAATTAATTCTTTCTCTCAGAGGAGATTTGAACTTTATTAAAATATTCAAAAGAAAGAAAACATATCTCAATACAGATACTGCATTAATTCAATGTAGCCCACAAGCTCCCATTTCAATAATCATTTATATATCTATTGTTCTTTGCAAAACTTTTCAAACTGATAAACTTTCCTAGAGGTTAAATTTTGCCTTAAGACAGAGACCATATGAAGAGAAATGTCACGTCTCGGACTCCTGGAATGACTTGCAAGCATAAAATAAGACATGAAAAAGAGGCAGAGAAGCAGCCATGTGCTTTTGCCTGAAGGAACATAATTCTGTTGTTTTTATTAGCTGTGCAGATACTGCAAAATTCAGGCTCCCTGTTCTCTGTTCAACTTACCCTGGCCCATTTGACACTTGGAGCTTCCTCAGTGTCCTTCTATCTGCTGTTCTGTTGGAACACCTGTTTCCACTAGCCATCATTTCAAAGAGTATCCACTTATCCATGACTACCTGCGCGTGGGTTTTCACACACACTGCCACTGTGGCTGGGCAGTGCTCACAGCGCTGGCACACTGACCCATGAGGGTCTGGCCCTCATGTGCCACAGGTGCAAGAGAAACCCCTGCCCTGGCACCCCCAGGCCTTTCTGCTGCCTGAATCCTACCCCTCCTCAGAGCTGAGGACTGGCATCCCCACACCAGCCTGTGGCACACACCGACAGCCCGACTCAGGCAGGCAGCCCCAGGCAGGTTCCCAGAACAGCACCCCTCTCCTGGCCATCCTGGTGCCCCCACGGCCTCCAGCCCCAGGGAAATGTGTCATGGGCACAGCCCCCATGGCCTCTAGCCCCAGGGAAATGTGTCATGGGCACAGCCCTCACAGCCTCCAGCCCCAGGGAAATGTGTCATGGGCACAGCCCTCACAGCCTCCAGCCCCAGGGAAATGTGTCATGGGCACAGCCCCCATGGCCTCCAGCCCCAGGGAAATGTGTCATGGGCACAGCCCTCACAGCCTCCAGCCCCAGGGAAATGTGTCATGGGCACAGCCCCCACGGCCTGGCCCGTGCAGGCAGGGCTCACTGGGACCAATTAGTATTCACATAAAGTACCTCTGAAATCATTCCACTCCATAATTATACTCAAATTCATTAGCAAGAATATTAGAACTATAATTAACTTCCAAGCCTTGCGTGAGCTCCTGATAAAACCCGAACCTGTTATGAGAGATGGCTTCTGGACCAGCTGGCATCAAGGAGGAAAAACTACACACCATAGAGGGAACGTACTGCTTAAGAGCTTCAAACCCATGGTTTAACTTTGATTTCTTTTCAATGGCCTAGTATAAACTGTAATCTTAATACCTGATCTCTCCTTTTTGCTTTCTGTCATTGGATTAGGAATCCTAACAAGAAAAATCATAGAAAAGTCAATGTAGCAAGTTACTTAAAATTGCTGTGTTTATACCCTGATGAGGTCTGCAAAGCATCCTACTGGATTCAAAACCATAATTTCAAAATAGAAAACAAGGCATAAAATGTCTTTGAAACGCTAATTAGCCCCTGACCAGTTGTTCCAACAGTTGGGAGTGATTCTCTTTTGGTGGGAGTTAATGCGGATTAGAATCTTGCAGGGACTGTCTCTATGCAATACCTGGGAGTTTTGGGCTTGGCACAAGAACCAAAGACATTGTAGAAGACATTGCATATGAGGTTAGATTATTATAATCTTAAAATCCAGCCTTTCACTTCTGAAATCAACATTTTTCTACTTATTTCAAGAAAACACTATTCCACCCCAGCAAGCCATGATACATTCAAATGTATTTTAAGCTAAATAATTTGAAATATTTGAGGAGTCTAATGATGCTGCGTGTATGCAGTGGGTTGACCCTGCCTGGGCACCAAGTGCTTGTCAAGCCACTCTATCACTCCGCAGCAGGACAGGGGAGAGAAAATAAGATGGAAAATAGCTAGTAGATTGAGATAAGGTGGTTTACTAAAGCAATAAAAGTAAAGCAAAAGTTTGTGCATGCATAAGCAAAGGGACAAAGTTAATCTCTACTTCCCATCAGCAAGCAATGTTGGGACACTTTCTGGGAAGCAGGGCTTCAGCATGCATAGAGGTTGCTCCAGAAGGCAAATATTGTAGAAACACAAATGCCACCCCTGTTCCTCCTTTCTCCCTTAGCTTCTGTCTCTGAGCTGACTAGTTAGAGTTGGGCTAGTTAGAGATCCTGAGTGTCCCCTCCAGGAGCTTGCCCACTCTCAGCCCCTTGGGGGGGGGGAATACTGGAGAGAGAGCAGTAACCCAAACACTGCTGTGTTATCAACACCTTAAAGCACACGGCGAGGGCTGCTGAGGGAAAGTGACCTCTGTCTCAGCCAGACTCACAGCTTGGCCAGGAAGTCAGCCCAAGGGTGAGCAGCCCCTGCAGAGCTGTGGCCTAGGGCCCGCTGTGGCACCAGAATGGGATGGACAGGCTCTGACAGCCCCAGTGGGTTGCAGAAGGGCACAGCCTCAGCAGAAAGGAGCAGCTCCAGTGCCCAGAATTCGAGGTTCAGCAGGGTGTCTGCAACTGCAGTGGAAGCAAGGGGAAGAGTAGGGAAATGAAGGGCCACTGGTCCCCAGGCATGGGGTGATGAGGGGCATGGAGGGGGTGGCAGTGCCATCTTTGCCCTGACTCCCTGGCCAGGGCTTCAGTCTCATGACGAGTCCCCTCTAACAGCCTGGAGAAGGATAACTGCCCACAGCAGTGGGGTGCCACATCCAACTCTGCAATTCAGGAGCCCTGCTTAGCTCCAGGAGATGAGATTCCAAATGACAGGAGAGGTTTTTACCTTCACAGCACCAAACCCCATGGATGACAGCTGTTACACAGTGCTGGAACTTGCCTTTTGACATGCAAGAGAACATATAAGAACTATCAGTAGTTAAATAGTTTTGGTTCTTCTCTGATAAAAGCAAATGGGGAAAAAATATATTCAACATAATACCTCCGATAAGAAGAGCTTCTGCTTTTGTGCCCATACCCACATTCTTCCTTAAGAACAAACAGGAATTTATATGCTTTTCTTTACTTGAGTCATACTGTGTTTCAAGTACGGATGATTTATCTGTTTCCTTTTTGGTTCTTCTGACATATTTGGTTACACATCTGAGAATAAAGTTAAGGTGCTTCATGGAGTCTGGGAGAGTAAAAATTGTACAGTGACTTGCAGAGATAGCCCATTATCTTCATCAAATACTGTCACTGCTATCTAAATGGAAAGCAGTAAATCTTAATCTGTTTTCAAGGAGCCATACTCTGCACATTTTTTATGGCAGTTGTGAGATGTATCTGATTCAGTGACACTGTTATTGAAGACAGTAGGAAATAGCACAAATTATTCTCTCATCAGACCTCCAATGGTGGCATCTCCCAGCTCTTGTCAGATGGCACGACAGAGGCACATTTCCCAGATGCATTTTTGGCAAGAGACAAAACCAAATGGAAATTGAGAGCTCATCATTACAGCTCTGAGACGGAGAACAGTCCTGGAGGAGCTGCAGCACTGCTAGACACCCTGCAGAACGAGCTGCCAGCGGTGACTTCAACATGTCTTGTGCTCCACAGGCAAGGATGGATACAGGAGCCTGGCTGGGATGGATGTCACTGCCTGGCTCCCAGTGAATGTGCTCACCTCCCTGGGAGTCTTCCATGGTCGGTCACCAGGAGCTGCTTCCCAGGCAGGCTGAGAGAAGAGCTGAGCAAGGCGTTTCCTGGTTCCCAAGGTCAGCATCAATGTCATTATGCCCTGTGGTGCCCAACTGCTCATGTAGGGAAGGCTGGTGCTGGTGCTGCACCCCAGCTTGTTAATACAGTTCCTCTTCCAGCCTTTTGGACCCCACCAGCATGTGGAGCCCCTGGCCACTACTCACAACCTTGCTCCTCATTCTCTGCCCCTGTTCCCCCTACCCAGCACTGGCATGGCCAATCCCACCTGCTCTGATGCTGACCCCTGGCAGGTTTGAGGGGGGTCAGTGTCCCTCACTCACCTCAGCCAATGCAGAACCAAGGCTGTGAGAGCCCAGGCTGGGACAAGCAGGGGACAGGAGAATGGAGTCCTCACTCATGTCAGCAGCACTCCCAGATATAAACTACACTTAAAGCAGCAGCACCTTACTGATTTTAGTGATAAATACAAACAAGACTTAGAAAAGTTTTGGTGAGATGATAGGGAGCTTTGACAGGAAATAGGACAGAATTTAAACCTTTTCTCTCTTTTATAGTCCTCTGGATTTTTCTGTTTAATTTTAACTACAGTGAAAATGAACTATTGAGAAGAGAGGGCAGAGGTACAAATGCAAAGCAGTCCTTGGGCTATGGTGTTAGAAGAGCTTATACAGAAAAAAGCATAGCTTTAACCTGAGAAAGCAGGTTCACAGCTCCCTGGAGCTTGTTGGGGCAACTCAATGCTTGGGGCAGCTTCTGCTGAACAGAAATTTATGCCGTATGTGCAAACTCATAAAGAGTGCATCCCTTTCTCCATCCAAGACTACCCTTGTGGGTAGCCAGCATCCTGCTCGAGTGTCCACATGGCTACTGATGAGCCAGAAGTGTCATGTGCTCCACCTACATGAGCTGCGCTGAGCTGCGCTGACTCCTCTGAAAGATGTCAGTGTCCCTTCTCTAGGAGGTGCCGCTATCCCTCCTCCATGAAATCCTCCTCTGGGGGATGCTGGTGTCCCACACTGTGCAGCCCAGCCTGCACAGAGGGCCAGCCAGGTGCTTGCACAGGAGCTCACACCAGCTCCAGCTCATTCACAGGGCACAAGACAGAGAGGAATGTAGTGATGGAGAGAGGGAGAGCATCCGATTTTATCTGCTGGGTTATGTCAGGTTGAGTACAGGTTCTGCTGTCAGTGTTTTCCTTCTAATGACCTCTAAAGCACCTCCAGAATGCCACATAAACACAACACAAGCAGCCCTGAAACCTGTACTCAGAGCAGCCCCTCTGGTCCCTATCAGGGGATGCTTTCCACACAGTATTTCTCCAAGCACAAGACCTGCTGCTTTGTCAAAGTCACGAATACATATTCCAATAATCTTTGTTTCATTTGGGTTCATATTCATAAATAAACAATGTTTTCTTATTGTTTAGGAAGTAGTGTCAATCAAACTCACAAGAGAGTCTGTGCAATGCCCCAGGCTAGATGTCTCAGGGCACTAATGGTTGGTGCCCAAGCCCCTGGACATTGTCCCAAGTTACCAACTGCCTCCACAGCCAGGATTCCTTCAGAGAACGAGGCTGTGTTGGAAATGAACAGTGAATAAAAACGTGTGGCCATCAACATATTGAACTATTTCATTAAAGGAACAGGTGCCCTCTTGAGAACTTATTGGTCCATCAGTGTTTTCTCCCCAGGACTTGTCCACAAGACCAGACAATGGTCTGCAGTGAGTCTCAAGCTATGAGCTTCTGCACCTGGCTGGCCTGCTGCAGGAGCATCAGGCTTGATCCTGCTGTTCTCCTCGTCCCTGAAAATGTGCCTTCCCCACCATTTTCCCCATGACCTTCATGAAAGGGGTCAGTAAGTGCTCTGTGGCTCGACCTAGTGAGAGACTTTCTTCCATTTTATTTTTTACCTAGTATTTGTTCTGAAAGTCTCCGCTTATACACACACAGTATATTTGATATATAAGCTCATATAAATACCACTGACATATAATGAGGCCCTGAAATTAATACAAACTATGTGCTTAGAGCTGCTGGATAATATTTAATCAAAACTCCAGTTTTACTGGTGATAAGTGAGAAAACTTAATTGATGGAGATATAAAATATGAAAAACTGCCTCTCATGAGGAGGCATTAGAACCTAATTCACAGAAAAATCTAGCTTGGGAAAAGCACTGATATAATGAAAGAAGGGAGAGGGCAAAGAGAGAACAAGAGAGGAAAGGACTGAGAAAGGGAGAGAGCGCCAGAAGTGACAATGTGCACACATTTACAATGTCCTGCAGAAAAAAGTCTCTTCTGCCACCTCTGCAGAGCAGTGTTGTATGGTGTTTGCTGCTAATGAATAACCAACTCATTCACTGATTTGTGCTCCTCTAGTGGTTCCCCTGCTGTTCCCAGCCTGGCAGTGATCCCAACCTGGGCTCTGCTGGAGCAGCTGGGATGGGGAATCGGTGTCAACAGAGAGTGGCAGCACCCAAGAGATCCAGGACAGCACACAATCCAATCCGTGAGGATTGCTCTGCTGCACTATTATCACTCCATTGAGAAGAGACACAACAGTGCAGTTCAGCCCTTCCCAGCCCACTCACTGTTGGTTTTCCCTGTGAGGCTGGGCCAGGAGAGCAAAGAACCTGGGAATAATCCGGTGTAATTAAATTACCTCCACACCCACTGCAATGCCAACCAGGTGGCTGGGAGAAGATCTTGGGGCTGGGAAAGCCTCAGGAAAATACCTTGGGTGAGGAATTATCATCTGAAACACACACCATGATGGAATAGTATTGGGCAGTAGCATAATAAACTGCAATGTTTGACTGGGCAGGCAGATGCTGATTTTCCACCTCAGGGGAGAAAACAACATCACTCCAAAACTGCATTTGCACCTGTTCTCATTACCTGTTCCCTACTCTGTGCTGGAGGCTTGTACCTTCGAGGCCACAGGTGATTAGTGACACTCAGCTGGGGGGAGGAAGAGGAGGGGAGAGAAGAGGAGAACCACTCGAGAGTGCTGCAATGAGGGTTTTGACTTGCACTTGCTAGCCCTGAGGAGCCGGACCCTGGGGATGCCTGGGCGTGTGGGAGTAACCACCAACATTCTTCAGAGCTGTGGCAGGTAGCAGCCAGCTGTGCCAGCCCTGTGTTCAGTTCTGCCCTGTGGCCTCAGCCTCCCTGTGGGGCCAGCAGTGCCATTGCTGTGTGCTCTGGCTGGGAAAGAGGCATCTGCAGTGGTGCCTGGCAGTGCCTTCCTTCTGCAGTGAATAACTAATCTTCTCTGAGCTTTTCCATGACAGACCACATTGCATATAATATCCATTTCTGTAGAAGTGTCTAATCTAAATGCTGGAGGCATTAATGACTTTATATTCTGATAAACTCTGAGACTAACTTCCCTTTGGTATGAGGGAGGAGCGTGCTGTGCATAGCAGCAGAGAAACAGATGGAAGATGCTGATGGAAATGATGATTCAATAGCAGCTGGCAAGTGATTTGACCTAAGGCACAGCAAAACAACTGCCAATGTCCTCTCACTGTTGTGTGGCCAGGCCAGACAGTAGGCCAAGACATGCCCTGAGGACAGACAGGGTCTCCTTCTCACAGCCTCCACTGGTGGCCATTTTCTACAAAATACTCACATGGAAAGATGTGTGACAAGCTGTTTGCAGGATTATTTTCAAAAAAATGTGACCTTTGAAATAAATATATAAAACTTCAGATTATTATTTTTAAACAGTCGTAACAAGCAGAAAAGGTTCTGCTTGTGTTAGAAATCACCTCTGCTGAACTCAACCTGGCACTTCTCTGTGCTGCAAAGATGAAACCAGGGCAGCATCCTCCGTTCACTTCTGCCCTTGGTTGCACTTGGAGTGGGACATACCTGTCCCAGGTAATGAGCCTGCTAAGCTGTGCATCATGGCAGGACCATCCCTGCTTTGCAGTCTGGGAAGGTCTCTGGTGAGCTGACACAGTTGGTGCACTAGGAATGCCTTACCTGGCCAAACACAGCCTCTCCTGGCTGACTTACTAATGACCTTTTCTGTTTCAGCACCTTTTAGAGGACCACATGCCTTGCAGGATGCTTATGTGGTGTCATGAAATCCTGCTCAAGTGTGGAAGGTTTCACAGCAGGTCTTACCTTTATTTGGTACATTAAGGACTTTACATACTTAAGCTCTTTGCTACTCCCTAGAGCAAAGAGAGAGCCCCACATCAACCTACATGTGTTTTCTTATGACTTAAGGCACTGATTTCATTCATCAATGATTTTCATTAATAATTATTTTCAATATCTCTCAAGTCTTTCTTCAGGTTTACTGTCCTGGGTTGATGAACCAGGACATTTACCAATGCTTCAGATTTTTTTTTTTTTTTTTTTTGCATCTGCCAGAACATTCATTAATATTCACTCTCTTAGGAACCAGAGCATCTGTGACTTGTAGAGGTAGGAACAGTGTCATCAGCTCACATGGAATCTCTCACCAAATAATTAAAAATGATCAGTGATGAGCATTTAATCATTTACATCAACTGATGCCAAAGTCTCCTCAGTATATAACAGAGCAAGTTGCTCTGGCCTCTCAGACAGGACAGAGGAAATCCCTGGCAGCCAGTGGTCACAGGGACAGCTCAGGACCTAGCACCCTCTTGCCAGCTCTCAAGGTACTCTCAAGTCCCTGAAGGGGCTAATGAAGCCAGCAGGTCTTAAGATTAACATCCTTCCAGTGCAGCACTGGTCCCACAGTGTTAGGGAAGGTGCAAGGTTGAGCCATGCAGGGATCATGCAGGGATCTGTGGAGCAGCTGTTTTGTCCTGGGTGACGTGGGATGGAGCACAGCCCATGTCCTGTCTGTGTACCAAGACCCACAGGGCTGGTGCTGAATTCTTTGGGGAAAGCTCAGGACTTGGTCCTGGCCACTGTCCCTGTCAGCCAACAGCTGCTTTCCCCACTGTTCTGGACATGAACTGTAGTACCTTCCCCCAGTTTGCATCATAGCAGCCAGGTCCCCTACTGATTCACTCCAGAAAAAAATTAAATAATTTACAATTGCTACCATGCTCTGCCACTGTGTCCATAATTTCCCCCAATTAATCAAATTTCATTTGCATTTTCTCGTACATAAAGCCCAAGTAAGAAAATGTAAGCCTGAGTCACTTCTTGCTAATGCTGGAGAAAAGCCTCCCCAGCATCCCCCCTGGTGCGAGCAGTGCAGCCCCTGCATGGCCCGGCAGCTTTCTGGGCTGCTGGTGCCCTTCTGGGCTGCTCTCGTTTGAAGATGAGGAGCACAGTGTGAAACCAGGTCACTGGTGAACAGAGACCTTATTAAAGCCTGGAAGTGTTTGGAGGGATAGGAGAAGCAACTATTAGTTCTTTTAAATCATTATCACTAACAGGACAAGCCAAATTGAGAAGATTATACACTAATAATACTGTAGCATACCTTTCCTTTGTCTATAGGAAAACATTTCTAAAATATTAACTGAAAGTACAGTAAGAGCTGTCTACTTTTTACTGGCTGTTCCTCTGCTTTTGAACCCAGACAACAAACAATTAATTCTCCTGTTAATTAGAGTGCCCAGAAAAAAAAACCCAAAAAAACAAACCCAAGTTTTCTCTCTTTTAGCTGTCTTTAAAATGGATTTTGAAGCATGTGTCAAACACTGAATACAGAACATATGTGCCCTGGTGCATTTTGCCTTGGAGTGGAGCATGATAGCAATCAAAGCTGTTTATCCTTGTTTACTAGTGTTTAGCAGCTGAAAATCTCTCTGCGTTAAACATCTACAGGCCACAGAAGGCAGATGTCAGCAATGGCTCCAGGCCCCTTTATGACAGAATAAATAAAAAGAGGGTGTGAGTGCAGTTCGGAGTGCCGTTTGCATTTTTCCCTTGCAGAGTGGAGGGGTCATGGGCAGCCCTGGGCTGAGGTGAGATATCCTTACACAATCATCCTGGGCAGACTCTGCCACCTTCCCTCACAGTGCTCACCTTCATCCTTGCAAGAGAACACAACATTATCTTTGCCCGTACTGAAATGCACAGAAGGGTGGCACAGCTACAGAAAAATTTAAAAGTTAGGTGCATTACATAGTGTATTAAATCAGACCCATAAATACATAACGCATGACATCACAGGCACTCAAATCTGCCAGTCCTTACCCGTTCTTTTCTGAATGATGAACTCCTGCTTCTAGTATAATTTTTTTAAACCAATGCTCGACTTACATTTCTAATTTTCTATTTTCTTTGAGGTGAAGAGGTAATCAATGAGTTATCGACACATTGTGAGATTCAAGCAAATAATATTTGGAAACAGAAGCAATGACAAGCAATTAGGACCTTGTGTGCTTCCAAAGACATGTGCCAAGGCATCTGGTGCTCTGGTGGTGCACTGCAGCTGGTGATCACTGCCAGTGGGACAACTGGGACAGCAGCAGAAATGGCACTGTGCTGCCAGGCCAGTGCTCTGCTCGTGCTGTGAGACACACAGAGAGGGAGGTATCTGTTTTGCATGATGCAGCAGCTACAGCTGGTAAAATGTTCTGGGATAGAGTTTAGTCGATTTACTTTTTCAAGGAAATTTGCCTGATAGAAAAGCTTGTCTATTTTCCTCTCTGTAATTTGCATTTAACATATAAAATGGGAATATAGTTTTGATGTGAAGTTAATAATAACCTCATGCTTTAGGCTGCAATGATTAAAACATGGAAGTTAAAGAAATTTTAAAATTAACAAAGTTAGATTTTCACAGTAATTTTCATCTACCAACTAAGTAACGGATGATTGCATTTTCCAGCTGAACATTCCAGCCAGGAACAGAAGGACCAGGGAGCATGGCTGGCTGCCCCACGTGAAGTATTGAGCTGAGCAGTGACTCCCTGACACATGATCAGCACCTGCCTGTTCTGTGAACACCTCCTGCTCATCACTGGGTCTGTGTTCCCTCAGGGCATGGTACTTTGCACTTGTGTCAATCTGTCTTTGTGGTCTGCTCATGTCAGTCCTCAGCAGTACCAGGGATACACAGCTGCTGCCAGGGAAGCTCAAGAGCGATAAAGCCTTTACTTTCTACCTAAACTGTCATTATTCTCTTCTCTGTTGTTATTTGGAAATTCAGTCAGTTGAAAGAAACTTACTCCTAACCCTTCTTACAGCTCCTTTTGATTTTTCTTCACAGCAATATATGCCCCAGACTCGAGCTATGTCTCTGGATAGATATTTCTGAGACTTGCCTCTGTGCTGCCAGCAGTTAAGTTAGACTGGGAAGAGTTTAGTCTTTGACAAATCTGATTTTTAAGGATGTTTGTTCCTAGCTTTTGTCTGACATTTCTGCTTGATGTGGCAGTGTACTTCATGGGAGCTCTTATGAAGAATGTGTTGTCCTTAATCCAGTGAAACTAAGGAGATCCTGGAGCTTGCAATCCTTGGGATTTCCCCAGCAAGAACTGTAGCACCCCAGTGTAAGATGCAGCCCTGTGCGTGGGTGATGGCAGCACAGGGAGATGCTGGTCCCCTTGGGGACCACAGCCACCAGAGCCATGTGCCCACACAGGCCCCACAGTCCCCTCCTCAGGAGCTGCATGATTTGGGAAGGGTGTGGGTGGGAACACAGGCCTTGTGCTTTGACATGTTGGGGGGGGCAAAGGACTTTGTTGGAGGTTCAGGGGTTTCCCAGCAGCTCCAAGCTGAGGGGACCCTCATCTCCAGCAATATACATTGTTCCATACCAGACAGGCTGCAGCCAACACAGATGGTACTAACAGAAATACTTATTTTTTAAAGCTGAAAGCAAATTTTAAAAGTAATTTACTCATCTGTTATTCCTGCTTTCAGCATTAGGCAAATGCATTTTTATTCATCAGCCCTTGGCATACAAACCTCTGCGATTAATACTTGTATTTATCATAACTCCAACTGACTCTGACTTAGGTCCCCAGGAAAAAAAACAACTGGGAAAAGTCTTTCTAAGCCATTTTGAATTAATCCTCAAGCATGGGATTCACTGATGATATTTCATACATTTTTGATGAAATTCATATATTCTCAGAGGCTTTCTTCTCTCTTGGGATCTTTGCCAGAGCTGTGTTACAGGCGGAGAGGACAGTGCTGGCTGTACTCACACACTCATGTTTCTATGTGCAATTGCTATTCCTTTTTTATCCATCACCAAGTTTGTTACCTTAGCACCTGACCACCTCAAGTGAAGGGAGACTTTTGCACAACAATATCAAGTACACAATATGTAATTGTGTGGTGTGAGAGCATCCACAGTAAAACAACTTAGGAAATGAAGCAATGTACCTGTGGTGACTGAACACTACAGGAGTAATAAATTAGTGTTCAGGAAATAAATGGATCAGGAAATGTTGTCCTATTACTACTATACTAAAAAATTGTGTAGTGATCTCAAATTCCAGCAAATGCTCCAAAATATCCTTTTGAATCAGTCCTAAAGCTTTACCAATAGAAATTCACTGATACTGCTTTGGCCTCTGCCCAGGAGCTGTTCAAATGTAAAAAGCCATGTCCCAGTAAAAGCCCAAAGAAAGGCCTCTCTTCCTCTTTCAGAAGATGGTTATCACTACTTGACACTAACCACTGCAAAATAAATGCCCTTCCAAGAAAACAAAGACACTTTAATTTTCTGCTGACAGTAGAGTAAGTGATACTTTCCTGCAAATTTTTGCTGACGGGTAAAAGAGCCAGACCCATCCCAGCCATGGGTCCCTCCTTGTGAATTCCCCTCTTCAGTAACAAATGTTGTGTTCTCAGTTTTTTACCTGAGAGACCAGGCCCATGACCGAGAGCCAGCAATGCTTTTGCACCTAATGTATTCAGCAGTTGATAGGTAGAGATAATTATAGACATATTTGTTACTCCTCCTTCTTTTAAAACATTGGTTTTTGTCTCCCCATTGAAATAACCAAGCACAGTTATGTGTCCCAGGAGCTGCTCACCTGACGTGAGGCAGCAGCAGCAGGAGCAGCCCTCCACCTCACCCACCAGCACACTCCTCCCAGCTTTGCTTCCACATGGGGATGTGGGAAAATGGTATTTCTAAAATTAACTCCATGAAAGGAGACCAGTTCTCCTATCTCATATTCCTAAAACACAAACTCTGAACCAGAAAGAAATGTTTTACGTGGCGCTTAATCGCTTCCTGGGCTTTTTCTGAATGCAGAGTTCCTGTGGAGAAGCATCATGTCACCCAGGGATGGGCCCTGCAGGATTTCTGCAAGGCTACAAGTAGCACAAGGCAATAAAACATGAATTAAGCCCTTGGATGTAGAGAATTAGGAAATAATAGTAAGAAGGCTGAATGAGAAAGATCAGTTTCAGCTACAAGAAAACTAAAATCCACAGGAATGTCTCCTGTATGAATTCTCCTACTAGCAGAAGAAATGTGCAATTGGATTTTTTACTTTAATAAATAATCTTTTGATCCAAATTTCTTCAGTGCCGTATATATGTCTGCCTTTGTAGTTTGAAAGCAAAACTTTCCTCAGACAGCCAGTCCTGCCTGCATTAGTTTTCACTTTTTTCTACATTACTGTGACAAGAGTACTCCAGCTGAGTCAGCAGGCAGCGATCTGTCTGCTCACAGGAATAAGTAGTAACCCTTCTAGCAAAAGGGTGCACAGGGGTCTCGGGTCTCAAATTCACCAGCTCTTTAATCATTCCCTCTCTGTGACAAAATTTTTCTCTGAGAAATACATTGACAAACAATTTTTCACAACTCCTCAAACACACTAGAAGAGTGACAAGAGAATATTTATGAATTTTTCTTCTATCAGCACTTTCATGTTTATGACAGCTCAGTGTATTAACATAAGGCTTCCAATTACAGTTTTTTGTATTTTCTTACACAAGGAAGAGTGTTCTGAAAACATGCTGCAGGCATACTATTCTAATGTACCTAGTGTGTGTTAGAGAGGATGGGGAAAACCGGCGAAGGAAAATGATCACAAGATAAAAGTGCTGGTAAATGCTGGAACCCATTCACCTCCATTTCAGAAGTGTCATGACAGCTGTTATGTACTGAAATTAATAATCCATAGGATTGTAAGAATTCTGTCTAGAGGATTAACAATAAGCAGAACTGGCATCAGTTCTGGAATGGAGATGTTTGCACACAGGTGTCAGACTTGGCTGCAAGTCTGGGCTGGACACTTAGGCAAATTTACCTGGGTTTGCTTTTACTCTGAATATGCAGTAGCAACCTTTTCTTCTATGTGTGCATGGGGAAGGAAAGAAAACCTGAAAAATAGGAAAGAAATACACACAAAAAATTCTGTAGCTCAGCAAAATGAAATATGATTCTGAAATCTGGACAAGGGTTTCAAAAAGAGTGTGAAATGTGCAGTCTGCACCTTGATAAATCGATTTATTTACATTATTGCCTATAAAAGAGAGTCTCACTCAATGAACCATCATCCATGTGTGGTCTGCAGAGTTCCACCATCAGAGGAGGACATGCATAATGCAAGATCCCAGGGAGATACCTCTCTGTTTATTCTTGCATTTTGTCAAGAACATGGATTTTAAGACCAAAGAGGGCCATTAAATCATTTTATGTGATATACTGAGTAAATAAAGCAAGAGAAACTAATTTCTGATATGTGCATGATTCCAGTAGCTTGTCCACTGAAGTGCTGTTTTCTGATCTTGTTTTGCAGCCTTCTAAGGTGCAAATCTATCATTTCCCTCAGAGTCACTGCCAGAGGTTAATATTAATCAATGTTAACAGTCAGGGCCTTTGCCACTCTTGAATGTCATTAGCATTTCTTTGTGCCTTTTGCTTTCATTTCAGTCTTTACTTTCTGTTCGACTGCCCCCACAGCTGTGGTGCCCTCCTTTACTCTGTGTAAATGTCCATGTCTATGGCAGCTGTGGGTTTAATTTTATTGAGCTGTGGTGTTTCCTGTGCTCACAAGTTTCTGGTCCCATGTGCAACCAAGAACATGCAGGTGTGAACGTTGCAATTTGAACACACAGCTGCATGAAACA
Organism: Thryothorus ludovicianus; assembly: GCA_013397245.1. Taxonomy (NCBI): domain Eukaryota; kingdom Metazoa; phylum Chordata; class Aves; order Passeriformes; family Certhiidae; genus Thryothorus; species Thryothorus ludovicianus. The sequence goes on along the minus strand of VZTB01004926.1, from coordinate 80,748 downwards.
CTGAACAATTGGACATTGTAATTTGAACACACAGCCTTTACCCCCAGCTCAGTCCAGTTCTCCCACAGTCACCCATTTATTCCAGCCAGCTGGGTCATCTCAGGTGCAGCCTCCACTTGGGCCTGAACTGGCCCCGCTGGCCTTTCCGCACAGTGGTTTGTGATGTTCATTACCATCACCAAGGTCTGCTTCCCTCTCAGCCATGAGGCATCAAAATCACAGAATGGTGGAGGTTGGAACAGACCTCTGGAGGTCACTGCTCCAGCCCCACTGCTATGGGAGGGTCACCCAGAGCAGTTTGTTCAGGGCTGTGTTCAGTCAGCTGTTGAATTATCTCCAAAGATGGAGACCCCACAACCTCTCTGGGCAATATGTGCCAGCGACTGACCATCCTGACGGTATAGAACCCAAATACGAAGCACAAAACAGGACTTGTGCCTGTTGATGATTTTTATTCATGTAGTGGCCATCATAGCTGAGTCTAGTCGGTAGTGCCACTGGAGAGCACTCATCTGAGGCAAGGACAAAAAATGCAATGGGCAACACGTGATCAGAAACATAGGGAAGGTCCAATGTTTTACACTGTCAGACTACTTGAACTCATAGAAACCATCCCTCAATTTTTTTCCTGCCAGGTTTCACACCAGCTGCCCTCTCTTGCTGATATTTGAAATGCACACAGATAAAGCTGATCCAGGTGTTCAAAAATGCCACTTCTACACCTGTCCTTTAAATGTTCTAAAGATCAGTGTTCTAAGAATCAGCAATGTTAAAGAAATTCCTCTTTCAGACTTGGAAATTGCTTTCTTGCCTGTAAAAAATTGTTTGGTATGATGAATTATTGGGACTCAGTCTGCAGGAAAAGACACTTTTGCTGATAGAGAAAAGCCAGATTGTTTCACAAATAACAGTTCCACCTTGTTATAATTCTGTGAAGAAAACTCCCTGTTCCTACAGTGATAACTTTCACTACAAAGAGTTCCTTTTTTATCTACTGGTGTTTTTTCTGTACTATGTAAACCAGCACCATTTTCCGCGTGCCTGCCCTGGAGTGCTGTTATACAATGCAAGTCACAGAAAGTGATGTTTACATATTTAAACCAAAAAAAAACCCCAATAAACTCTTATTGCACTTCTGCTATGCAAAACCTGTAGCTTATACAGGGACCTCAGGCTCTGCAAAAGCTCAGTGATTTATGGCTCATCATGACTCAGATGACCCATTTTTCTACACATGAAGACAATTTTTGAGGGCAAAGGGAAAAGGAGGAGCTAGGTAGGGACATCAGCCCATGGTCACAGCTGCAATGGACAAGCAGTTTTACCAAGATCTGGTAGAAATCCTGATGGCTCTACCTGCCTTGAGGCCCAGGCTGTCAGGACAATAGGTGTGACACTGGGCTCAGCTTGCAGTGCTCTCTGCTCCTGACATTAGCTTCAGCATGCTTGGGTCTTTCCTTTGACTCCACAAAATTGACCTCTGGCCTTCAGGACTATAAGCAAATGCCCACTGTCCATGCTCACAGGCAAGTTCTCAAGTTTGCACTGTTTCTTGATCACAGACTCATCACAATGAATGCTTTCCTGAGTGCCTTGCTGAGAAAGCTCCTATGTGTCCTGCTTTCATATCCCAGGGGAAAGTTTCACTTCCTTGGGTTTGCTTGTTTGTTGCTACTATATTCCTCTTTGAACATCTCAAAATTCTTAATGAGGTACTAACTGAAAGAGAATTGCCCTTTGCAATCTTAAAAATCAGAAATTATATTAATATCAGCCTAAACTCAGAGAATGCCACTATAATTTGAATGTTACCTGGGAATTACCTTTCTGAACACCTATTTAAGCAACACTGCAATCACAGTAAAACTGTGGGCTTCTCTAAGAAAAGCAAAGAAACATATTAATATGTGGACTGCGACACTGTCCCTGATTCTTGGGTGGCTGACTGATGATGCCATTGAACATTGAACCACGTGTTACAAATTTTGAAATCAATCTGTTTGAATTTTTTTTTCTGAAAGAGAATTGGGTATCTAAGTTATATTTTATGTTCATAAATATTCACTCTAGCCCACCAAAGCAAAATCAAATGAAGGTAAAATAGCTGCAATTAATCTTTCATTTACTTCTTAATCTGTGTTCTTTTTTCCCCCCCTCATTAACTTGTTAGAGCTTGGATCTCTGAACTGGAAACAAAATTTACTAATTTATTTTCCAAGATCATACAACATAGAATTAAAAGTGTTTAAAATATTTCATATAACTCTTTCTTCATGTTAAAGTTCTACTTGAAGTGGTTGATGAAAGACTGATTAGTGACAGTAGGATGCTCAATAAGTGACAGCAAAATGCTCATTATGTGATACATATCAAAACCAATTATAAGCCCCTTAGGAAAATGTCTTTTAAATTATTATAAAACATCAATAACAATGAAAGAAACATTAACACCACTGATATTTTGGGAGTGTTTGATGCTTAAAGGTTTAAAGGAATTTGTAGACCAACATAAATTTTGACTCAATTTCCAAAGAATTTTTAAAAGCCTACATTAATCAAAATACAGCAATTAATTTTCCTCTCCCTCATAGTAAATAGCCTTTTAAAGAGGTCAGTTATAGTCAAAAGGTGATTTTTTAAAAATTATTTTTAAATAGAAGTCAACAGAAACTTTGGGTCCTAAGCCAATGTTGATGAAGATAGGCACTGCTCTGTGGGGAGACCCACACTTTACTTGCTTTTGGCCACTTCTCTTGGAAACTGTGACACAAAATTAGTGAAGCTATTTCCAACCTCAGCATCAAAGTTATTTTGAAATTAGAAAATGTGCAGCCCAAGGACAATTGAAGATAAGCTGCTCAATTGAAACTCCATAGTAAAAGTGCTCAACAAGTCCCTAAAAACGCTTCAATACTTATAATATTTTTCATTTTCTCCCCTTAGAAAAAGCACTGCCTAATATAATTGGTTCTGGAACCTCACAAAAAACTCCTGAGTCATGCAGAATCTTGCTTATATGGATGTGCTTAGTTTTCAAAGATGCAAGAATGAGACCTGGAAAGACCCTTAAACTCAAGTTTTAAAGATGGAGAAGGTGGGAACTGTCAGAGAGGAACAAGCTGGCTACACCTAGAAAAATATATGCTATTATTGTATTTTTTTCTCTTAAAAGCTAAGGTTTTTCTGGATATCATCACTTCTGTCCAGTCTGACATGCTTTATTAAATATCTGTCACACTTTGTGGATGCTGTGATTTCTGCGCAGGACAGCTCTCAGTCCATATTGATTTTTTGCTTCCCTTGTTTCACTCTAATCCAGTGATTAACAAAAGCTTTGTTGAGGCTCCATCCATAAATGATGCTTCCTGCTGGATAGACACATGCCCAAACCAGTTTCCACTTTCTGTGTCCTGGCACAGAACATCTGATCAAAGTGAGGGAATGAAAACTTGAACTCCAAGAAAAATTATTGTTAAAAGTTCATGGTAAATGCAAATCCTCATGAGGGGAGAGCTTGAGTCAAAAGTCCACATAAATTATTTCTGAATGAGAGTTTCCTCAGGCCCTGAGAGCTGGGACAAGGCAGCAGAGCCAGGGCGTGTTCTGGCTGCAGGAGCAGCAGTGGGCGAGCTGAGCAGGAGCACAGCAGGGCACAGTGGGCAGGCAGTGCAGGGCCTGCAGCTGGACACACACCCTGCCAGCCCCACACACCCCAAGATCTGGAGCTTCCGTGGGGCACCCTGCCAGGGCACCCCTCTCCTCTCTGCCAGAGCCCCGGCCCTTGAGCTGGGGGGGACTGGATGATGACAAAGAAGGAAAGGGGCTGATCACCTCCTGGGCCCCACGAGCTCAGACATGGGCTGCGTGCTGCAGAGCATCCCCTGCTCTTCCATCAGCCTTGGCAGGCAGAAATCCTTGTAAACCTCTACACAAGGAAGGTAAGGGGATTGTGTCAGCATCAGCAGAGGACTACCTTTCATTGAGACTGTCTGTAAGGCCACACTGGCATGTCTCTGGAGTTATTTAGGACTTAAATTAGGTCACAGCCAATTACTGCCTGCGTGGTGAAGACCTTGGTGATGCAGAATGACTGAGCCTTGGGATAAAAATGCAAGAATTCAGCAGATTATATATCTCTGCTTGTGTCACACATGGCCATTTATCTCCAGTTAAGACATGAATAATGCACTAAAAGGTTTTTTTACTAACCAGACAATTTCTTAACTCTCCTTCCTGAAGTCTGTTACTGGGCTTCAGGTACATGGGCAAGAAGGAAAATACTTGGGGCTGGCAAGATTCAGGAATTAATTCTGCTTTCATGGAGGGTAATGAACCAACAGCATCTCATAGATGAAGTGAGGCGAAGCTAGACTAAGAAAATAGAAATGGAGGTGAATATTCAAAGCCTTTTAACAAAAGACTACTAAAACCAAACGCAGGTTTCACCTATCTATCTCATTTAAGAAGCAATACAACCAGCTAAATCCAGGTCACTGGCCCCATTGCCCTTCAGACAAGCACATGGTTTTCTGCCAACACATCCACACTTGCCTTTCGGTTCCTTTAGCTTAAAGAATTTGAAAAGACATCCTTAGGAATTAGTGAAAAGCCTTTTAAGAAGCAACACTCAAAGACTAGTGGATCAAAAACCCAAATGCCAGATCATGGTCATTGTACATCATCACCATGCAGCTGTTCCTGAGAAAACTTCTACAAACACACATGCACACACCCCCCACATTGGGACAGGACTCACAACACGGCGTTAACTACTTAAAGAAACCAAACCCTTCTAGTTAGTGCATGTTGCTCATATGGATTTCCCTGGGCCAGCACTGCCATCATTCATGCTGATGGTACAGGAGGCTTTGACTTCCATCCAGCCCTTACTCCCTTTGAACAGCATCACAGTGGCAGCAGTGTCTACATAGACATCACAAAATTATCTCTGCCATATTTTCCCTCTTTATAAATAGATGGCTTGCTAAGAAGAGCAAAGTATCAGCTATGAAGTAAAGGCTGCTCAGAAGTTTCTCTCCAAGGCTTGGAACTCTCTGAACTTCTCGCAGATTTGTCTCTATTTTATTTCTTTCAACCAAGATTTCCCTAAACCCTTTGTCTTTAATGGAAGACAGATTCTTACATTGCAAAGCTACAGAAAAAAAAAATTACCTGACTCAAACCTGACAGCCGAGTTTAAGAGCACAAATAAAGAGTTGAGAACTTAGTGAAGATAAAGGAAAACACAAAGAATAAAATTGCATTGTTTGAGATATTATTGCAATTGTTATATGGAAAAGCATCAATAAGGGCATTGATGTAGAATGAGGAAAAGAACAGATTATATTTCGATGAAAGCACAGCAGAACATGTTTTTAGATCAAATGAATAAACAGAGACTCAGACAGATTTGCAGAGAGTTTGTACTCAACCAAAGACAGAGATGAGTCCCAGGGTTCTTTGGTTTTCAGAGATAAAAACTGCTGCTAAGACATAAAGACTGACACAAAAGAAAATATATTTTGAAGGTTTCTACTTAATAATTTCTATATTCTTTTTTACCTTCTTCTTAGTATTTCAAAATTGTTAAAAAGAGATATGTTTCAAACACCTTGTACCACCACAATTTACCTCACTGCTACCAGCTCTGTGGGCTCCTAAAGGAAAACAAGCTTCATAATTCTAACCATAAAAACTCCGAAAGAGCAACATAGTAGGAATGTTAGGTATGTTAGGCCTTTATATTTTTTTTAATTTTTCACCAGATCGACCACAATTGGGTATTTTTTATTCTATTACTATGTCTGAAAAACATGGCCACTTCACAAGTGTTTGTACATATACAAGGAATCAAAAGGGAACGAATAAAAGCATTGAAAAATTCTTCTCTCTTTTAGTCCTGCAGACCCATAGATAAATCTTTCCAGAAGAGAGCCATGATGACACCTGAAATCTTACCAATAATTCCTCTGGAGCACTATTTCTCTGGAGTCATAAAGGCTAAACTCTCTTTCCCTTAGTCATTAATTAAAGGGTCCCCTGCACTAGTGCATGAGAGAGAGGCTTCCTCTCATGCCTGGGCTTTTCTGCAAACACTGAAAGAAGTGGCTGAGCAAGTGCCGCTGTGGCTGGGGGAAGATGAGGGGTGGGATGTGGAGGAGGTGGAACCACTTACTTGTGTCCCCTTGGCATTCAGCCCACGGGCAAGTGGTGCCAGCCAGGCCAGGGCTCCCAAGTCAGATGGCACAAGCTCTCAGGTGCCCCAAATCTGGGTCTCTGATGGTCTCACCTCTGCAGGGAGCTCTACTCAGCCCACACAGCCCACAGTGGGATGGGGAACAGGTGAGGATGGGCTGTTGTTTTCTGTACAGATATGACTTGCAGCCCGTCCTGGATTTGTCCAAGCACCAAAAGCCTGAGTTTGTCACCCAATCTCAGCTTTGAGTTTGGGACCTTTTTCAGGGAAAAAATTTCCAGAGCAATAAAGAACAAATCTATCTTAAAATGACACACTTTTATGTGTAATCATTTTGACCCGTCTCCCTGATAAAAAAAGGATTTATCTGAAAGTCCTGAAGGCACAAAAGCTGTTGTGAGGAAGGATGTTGAACACAGTGGTCACTGAGATAAATGAACCTAGCCAGGATAGGAATAGCACTGGAAGGATATTATTGAATCAATGCTTGTGGAATCAGGCTTCTTCTTAGCTTTCTAATTTTTTTCCCTCTTCATGATTTCCCTGCCAAGAAAACCAGAAGCAGATCTTTGCAAATGTTTTCCTGCAATTTTCTCTTTAAAAACCAAGTGTGTTTACACAGTTGAGATGTCGTATGTGGTAGATTGGTTGGGGGTGCATAAATGCATTGTAACCTTTATAACAAACAAAAAAACCACAAAACCCACTCAAGTCTGGTTTTGTCTGGTTTCTTCCTTGCCCTTGGACTCTGAGAAATATACTTTGCTCTGTCCTCCACACAGCAAATTCCTGGAGTAGACACTCAAGCATTGTCTATCTGGGATTGTTTCAGCAACTTCTTTTGCTTTTACTTTAATTTTATATGGTGCTCTCCAGAAGCCACATTTTTATGTCTTCTCAGAAATCCAGTTGTCCTGCAATAGAAAACCTTTCTCTAAATGAAGTACTTGTTTTAGCTGGGTGGTTTTTTATCCATTCTCAGACATTTGTTCCCTTTATGGAACAAATGGAGGCAACAAATTAAATTAAAACAGTAAAGCTGACAAATATCAGACATCAGAGTGCAGATTAAGAGTACCACAACATTTTTTTACAATGACTGCTGAGGCAATAGAGTAAATTTAAAACAAATTGTGGGAAAAGTGCTTTGTATCACCTCTTTTCTGACCTTAACTCATGGGCAGAGAAACAGCCAGAGGCTCTGCACATCCTCCTGTCACAGAAAAGTCCCAAGTGTTCTGGTTTCTTTTGGAGCTAGGCTCTTCACCATGGTGCCCAGCAGTAAGACAAGAGGCAATGGGCAGAAACAGATTCCCAGGAAGTTCCACCTGAACTTAAGGAAGAACGACTTTCCTGTGCAGTGACCAAGCACTGGAACGGGCTGTCCAGTGAGAGTGTAGAGTCTCCCTCACTGGAGATATTCCAGAATAATCTGGACACACCCCTGTTCTTGTGCTCTGGGATGATACTGGTTGAGCGGGGAGGTCAGACCAGACGAGCCACTGTAGTCCATTCCAGCCTGACCATCCTGGGATTCTGTGCTCCTGCAAAGCAGCATCTGTGGGGAGATTCAAACACAGAGTTCCCAGCTCAGACCACTGTTCCATAACCTCCACACACCTCCACTCCCATGTCCCTATGGCTGTTGTCCTTGCTGCGCCACAGACACCCTGAGGAGGGGGACTCAGCACCCTCTGGGAATTATCACCATTGCCTTCAGCCTCCTTCTTTCCTGGATAGGCAGTTCATTGCTTCTTTTCTCTTCCAATATCTCCATCTTCTTTTCTTCTACTGGGGCTTGGGTTGGTTTGCCATGGTTTGTGAACACATGAGAGCAATATGCATTTTAACTGGCTTGGGTGTGAAAGAGTTATAAGAATAATCCTTCTATGAGGCTGTACAGCCAAAGCCTGCAGGGCTGGCAGAGGGGCTGATGGCAGCTCTGCCATGCAAACACATCTCTGAGCCAGAGATGCTTTGCTGTAACCCAAAACATACCGAGAGGGGATGTGCCCTGGGTTTGTATAAAGCTCTCTTTCCTTTGAAATAAAGTTGTTTTCTCTTTTTACATCAATATATTTGGTAGCATCAAAAATTGTTAAAGTTGAAGCAGAATTTCAGACACAGAGAGAGATAAGCCACCTTTTCTAGATCTATTCACACCAGGAAACAGTGAATGAAACCCACTTCAAAACTGATGTCATGGAGCCAAGCAGAGTGAAAGACCCTATATCTCCAGCACAATGTGCATGCAGAACAAAAGCTAAGAATCCAACTGCTTGCAGCTGCTTCTGAGCATATCTTTCAAGTGAAAACAACTGTTCAAACAAACCTGGAAGAGAAACAAAAAGAACAGCTACATGAATAATGAATGACAACACACTGAGTGTTACAAGTCTTCTGGATGGAGCCATCTGTTCTTGGAACCCATATATTTATTCTTCCAATGTGACTTTCTATATTCCTGCAACTAAAGCTGATATTACACATGGTCATGCATGTGTGTTAGTACATTTTTCTTGCAGCTTTTTTCAACTGCTGTGTTTATACAACTTTTCATGCTAGGATACAAACAGAAATCTTCCCCAGTCATACTCATGTGGCCATAGATCACTAGATATGACAGAGAAATGCAAAGAGTAAAAATATTTTTTTCCCTCTGTGAACAGAAAAATATTTCTGTCTTCCCACTAGAAGATTATTAGCTTTTCAACAAGAAAGATACAGCCTTGTAAAGACTCCTCTTTTCTTCCTCACTTTGCTCAAAGATTCTGAGCAGCCTGAACTGAGTGAGTGATGCTCTTTCCTTTCCAAGTACTATGGGAGCACTGAATTGTGATTCATTATCCTGTCCTCAAGGGGTTCAGGAGACAGCAGCACACATTCCTGTGTTACAAGAGATCGCACACTAATTAACAGCATTATACATTTATGAATCAATTATCATATTTGCACAGGACAAATGCATCCTAATTCTAATTATAATTTAAGGTCTCCCTTGAATAAGCTGTCACTGAAGAAAAGCCCAGTGCACCCTATCAGCACTTTGCAAGTGGAAGTCAAGATTTTCATGCTCAGCAGGTTCCTTCCCTAGCACCATCCACAGCATCAGCAGGGTTAAATCCTCACCTGTGCAGCAAGGGCTGACTCACCTTCACTCAGCAAATGCTCCTCTCTTCTGGCACATCCCCCCCCAGCCTCTCCTTTCGTGGCTCCGAGTAGGAGGGGAAGTCAATTACGCTCTCAAAGGCCTGGTGCTTGGAAAATAAACACCAGACACCTAGGTACCATAAACTTGGCGCTTTGAAATTACTGACTCTTTGCTAGCAGTGCAGTCTCTCTCTCAATCTCTCCCTCTCTCTCTCTCTTTACTTACCAGCCATGCTGAGACAGGAGGAAAATTAAAGTAGAGGTGATTCTTTGCTTTAATGTCTTTTGTGTAAAAGGAAAACAAGCTGCCTCTCAGAGCATGCAGCAGCTCAGGTGTGTGACTTCCTCTTCTGTGAGGACGAGCACAAACTGCTGTCCCTCACCCCTCACATGGGTGGGCTGTCCCTGCTTCCATGTCTCACACATCCCCACAGCCTTTCTGTGTGCTCCACCAAAACATATTTCTTAATGATTTCAGCCTCTGTTCACAGTTATTCCCATCAACAAACCAATCCAAAATATTTTCTCTTCCCACAGTGGTGTTCTGCATGTGTAACTTCCACAGCCACCTTCACTACCCATCTGTATAAGGAGTACAGATAAAATAATATTTTTAGTAGTCCTTTAAGACAGCCAGAAATGAGTCATTCGAACTGATAGTCATGGGAAAGCCTGGCCCACACATCTGTCTGGAAAATACATGGGTACCTGAGAACAAGAAATCACAATATTTGGCTCTAGAATTTATAATATTTGCCTCTTCTGTTATTCCTTCTGCTGAAATATATTCTGTTATACTTTTGTCAATTCCTGGATAAGGAAAGAAGCAACACTTAATCTTCTCTGAGGCAAATTGTATATTTTAGAAGCTCTATAAACATGAGTTTTCCAAAGCATTGTCATTGTTCCTGCAGGCAGTAATGGTGCAAACCAAGTAACAAGGTTTCAAACATTAATCAAAATATTCAGAATTGCAAGATGGCAACAAACAACCTGAAGCCTAAATAGCTCTTAGCAGTAAAAATAAATCTAGCCTTGTCTGGGACCTCCATGGACTTTTGTACCTCATGAACCATAAATATATTTCCATTTCAGCTTTCGAATTAGTTGCTGTTTAGGCTACCTCAACATCTGTGGGAAAACCTCCCCTGGCAGAGGAAGAAAACAGCTTTGCAGAGATTCTGGTGAGTGAGGTCAAGCAGTACCTGCAGAGGAGACCTGCTCCCAAAAACAGCCCTGTCAGTTTTCCTGCTTTATTACAGCAGTGTTTTTAGTTGAACTCAACAAATCTGCTCTGCCAGTGGAGTTAAATCCACTCTGGCAGCAGCAGACACTGGCTCCAGGCATGTGGTGGCCAGGGTCACTGGTCAGCCTGTGCCAGATGCAGAGGCCGCTGTGTCTAGAGTAAAAATACTAGAAATTTTCATTAAAATAATCTCTTTCTGAACTAGTCCCTTTTGAACTGCACTTTAAGTTTCTCAGACTGTACCAAACAATCTGCATGAGCATCTCATGTCACAAGCAGTGCAGTGTTGTTCACAGCTAGAGGCAGGAGCAGGTTGGCAAGATAAAATGCATCCTGAAGAAAAACACCATTATTTCCTTCACAAATGAAAGTAGGTGTTCCTAAAGCTATAGACATTCTCTAAAATGCCTGTTTAAAGCAATTGGTAAAGACGAATACTTTCCACTAGCTTCAGGTAGCAGAATATTTAAAGACATGGTCTAAACATCTGGCACCTGGCGACAGGGTGTGTTTAAGGCAGGCATTAATGCCTAGCTCTCTGCTGCTGGAGCAGACAATCACATGTGCTCACAGGGGAGTTGTTGGGAGCCCTCTGGGCACCCTGTCCAAGTGTGCTGCTACGAGGAAGCCCCAAAGGGTGCCTGGAGTGATGTACCTTCAGCTGGTCTTTTTGAGGACCGTGATGAGGTCGCTGATACAAAAATTTTTCTGCCCTGAGTATTCTGAAGCAGGGTTTCGCGCTTTAAGTCCAATTTATTTGGCTGGTACTGATGTCTAAGGAAACTACCTGGAATAGAGGTTAGGCAATGTTAAAGGAATAAAGTAGATATTTATTAAAAAGCCTTCAAAAGATTCATCTTGGGCAGTACAAGAGCCTAACCATGGCTGCACCCAAGATGGGCCCTGGGTCAGGAGTTTCATACTTTTATGAATTTTGGTCCATTCCCACATTGGGGGTAACTGTCCCATTCCAGCCCAAGGATCTGCAGTCCCACCCTCCCAGATTCTCTCCTCAGTTCTCTGCTGGTTGCACTTTTTGGGCTGAGGCTGCAGCGCTGCCCTTGGTTCTGGGGCTGCCAAAGGATTGTTGTGTGTGCCTGAGCTGTGAGGAGAACTGGCTGCCGCTTTGTGTGGGGTTCAGAGTCACAGCCCAGGGCAGGGTCTGGGAAACCGAAAAGCTGAGACTGAAGGCATCAGTACAGTGGAAAAAACAGTTGGAGATGTGTGCCTCCAGGGAGAGACCTCAAACAAAGGAATCCTGGCCCTTTATATTCTGACAGTCCAAGCACCTGCGTGTTCACCCACTCCTCACACACCCTGCACACACCTCTTTGTCCAAAGGTGGTTTTTGGTCTGGAGTCTTCCAGCACCTTACTTGATTCTTCCTCGGTCTCACAGTGGGTCAGTAGCTGACTTTAAGTTGTGGCTTCCTCATCTCCTACCTTCCACTGGCCTCAGGGCTGCCTTTTACACAACTAAGCAAGAGCTCAAGACAAGTTGAGTGTCACAGCTCACCGGATCCCGGCTGGCTCGGGGGTTTTCCGAAGCTGTGGCATGCATGGGGAACCGCCCGGGCTAACGGGGGTGCCTGCGGCGGGACCTTTAGAGCACTGAGCTCTAATACGTGACATCGGTGAGTGCGAAAAGGGTTGAGCAAAGGAGAAGGAGGAGACCTTTCGCCGTGAGGGTCCAGCCCGGGTTTATTGTAGCTGCAGGGGTCAGAAGAAAGGCACTGAGCAGTCGTGCAGGGGGTTTTATACCAGGGATGGATACAGCACACTGACCAATGGGGGAACAGCAGAGGTGGAGGGATGGAAATATCAATCAAAGGTAAAGGCAAACCAGAGTGTGGGGGGGAGGAAAGAGGTCACTTGCCCCAGTGGAACATCAAGGTTAGGGTGACACCCCGACATGCCCAGGGGGTCTGATGTTTCTACGATTGGGCCCTGGGAAGACTGACATGGAAGGTGCTGGAACAAAGAGGTGGGGTACTCGTGACAGACAGGAGGGGGGACATGATATACAGGGAAGGTGCTGGAATGGAGGGAGGGGAAAGCCCCTATAAAGGAGAATCTGGGGGTAGCAACTAGGGGATTGACAGAAAACGAACATTTTAACAAAGATAGTAATCAACTCAGGGATACACCAAGTAGGGAAATGTCAGGGGAAAACTAGGAACATACCAACTAAACATAAGAACAAAACCTTGATACAAAAGTGCATAAATGATCAACAAAAACACACACCACAACAGTTCAGTCTAAGATAAGACTTCAGATAATTCCAGTCTAAGGCTTTAGTTTACTTTTAGTTTCTCATATTAAGCAAACTTACTCAGACAAAACAGTACTGCTAGCAGAATTCATCTGGCTACAATTTATCTGAAGGATTCACTCAGGACCTGTTTGACATGTTCATATATCATGGGGCATCTTGAACACCTGTGTTCTGCCCCCACCTGCCTCCTCAGCATGGGGTGAGAGGAGCATCTCTCCAGAGCAACACTGCAGAAAACAGCAATCAAGTGAGTGATAAACATTGGTTTCCAGTTCAGTTTAGTAGGAGAAGAGATCAGGTTTCTGTTTTCATTCCTGCTGGCGCAAATAGGATGAAATGGGGACAAAGTAGAAAATATGGACATCTAAAGTGGAAAGGAATTAATTCATGAGATTGATAAAACAGAATCTTAACAAACATTTAAGGAAAATATTTAAATCCATTTTATTCCCCTTCTGTATATGAAAGACAAAGAATTTCATGTACCAGTTTGAATTTGAGTCAATTCACATGTAGAAAACGTGCTTTGGCTTTGCTCAAGGGGAGGCAGTTAATGAGTCTAATCTCATAGCTATAAAGTATCAGTTCCACAGGTAGCACAATCACTTCAGATCAGTATGTCTCATTATCTATACTGCACATTTAATCCTGTCCAATTAGGCATAGATAAATAAATGGAAAAGAAATTACATTATTTATCAGTTAAAACATTAAATAAAGCAAGCCAATAATCATCACCAGTTGAAGCCAGTATCCCTTGCAGAGATACCCTCTCAGTCACAAGTGTCCTTCCTGGCTACTGCTGTCTACTGCTCTCTCTTGAATAAAGAAGCTCCCAGAATTGAGGCACAACTGATTGTACAATAAAAAATAGTAATGAAAGAACCCAAACACAATAAAATATTATTTTCTCAAATAATATTGGGGTGTTACTAGAGATTTGGTAGGATTTTGTCTCTCTTATTCAAGTAGTATCCTTCAAAATAGTTTATTTCCAAGAAATTTACTGGAGTTGCTGTTTTGCTGTTTTTTGTGGGAAAATCTACACCTAGGCACACACAACCATGCATGAACATCCCCAAGCTCACTGCCCTCAGGACAGACACTGAAAGCAGTGGTCCATGAAGTGACTTTTGCTCTCAGAAGCACCCATGTCCCTGGCATAGAGAGGGATGATATGAGGGCTCTTCCTTGGACATGTCTGACTTCAATAAGGGGAACCCTAGGGACAGAAGTCGGAGAAGTGGGAGGCAGAGAATTTCACAAAGCTGATTTTTTGCCATGAAGGACATCATTCATCAGCAGATATTTCAAACACATGAAATAGAAAGACCTTTCTGAGAATCATCTAGATAAAGAAACAGGAAATATGGTGCTTTTGAACATGAGTGCACTTACATGGATAATCCGATTGCAGAGATAGCAGGCTAGACACTTACTTTATGGCATCTCTATTTCTTTCCTGGCACATGTATAAAGATTTTCACAGCTCTTTTCAAAAGAGGAAAAGTGAGTTGGATGCTGTCAGTAATCCAATTGCTTGCTCATATAATCACATTGTAAAGAAAACAGTAATGCTGTAAAAGCAGGAGAGAAGAAAAAAATCCAGACCAGTTTCGCTCTCTGTCCCACTGCTCAAAGTGTAAATGTTGAGCTTTTCATGTGTGCAAACAAATGAAGGAGTAAATCTTGCACATCCTTTAGAAGATACATTCATTATGCATCTTAAAGGGCACTTGTGTCTCTCCAGAACTGTGTTACATGATCTGGAGCACGCCCTGAAGAGGTTTCTGTGCAATGTCAGAGCCAGGTGCCCACCAAGGATTTGACACCGCAGATCTCTGAGAAGAAATGGGGTTTCAGCGCCTGAAGCTGAGTCCCCTCTTGGCTTTGGGGCAATGCCCGTGTGCAGAGCAGAGCTGCCCAGCTCTGACTTGCACCCTGCTGCAAGATCCCAGCGTGGATTAGCCAGAGACTCGACTAAACCTGATAGAAAGGCAACTGACAGAGGGTGTTTTTTGGGTTTGCCTTTCTGAAATCTCAGAATGTCATGCCTGTATTTACTTGTTCTTTCATAAAACAGGCAGGAGATTTAGGCATTGTCACAATGCAAAATATTTAATTTACATAAAACAGAAATCGCCTGTGTAATTTTGCAAAAAATAAGAAAATATTTTAAAATACTTTGATCTGTCCTTCAGCATTTCAACACTTCCTCTACACAAGCCTACAGGGAAGTTAAAGGCAATAATATTACAAGCTGTATCTCCACAGGAGTCTATGAGTTTATTCTTAATTCCTTAAGAGTTCTTCAAGGCTGTTAGCTTCAGGTTTGGTACTTCAAGCATTTCCTTTCTCTTGCCCCTAAGATCACTGAATGTGAAACACCACCCTTAACTCCTTCCCTACCACAGCACTCACCTGCTGTCTTTATTCCCTTCAGTTTGCTTCTCCCATATTTTCTAGCAACTACTTCCAAACTAAAACATCCCTTTCTGGTCCATTTCCCTCTTTCATCTTTGAGTCCCTGTATGCTGCTAGCTCAGGGATGCAGCTTCCAGTGTCTCACCTTTGCTGTGAGACCGCCCTGCTTGGAGCTCCTTTAGGCCCAAACACAAACTGGGAGCCGTTCTGAGCCTGCCCAGTGCTGCCTTCTCCTCCCCAGTGCTGAGGAAGAGCAGGGAGTGCAAGGAGAGGCACAGTGACCACTTCACTGTCCTCCACTGGGACTGGAGGCAAAAAGGCTCTCCCAACCAGAAAAATGAACAATCTCACTTAGGACCACTCTCAGGGTGGTACAGGATGGAGATGAGAGTTCCCTCGGTATCCTTCTCCACAGAAGCCTCTTTGGTCAGCCCCCCTGATGGCTGTGGAAGGTGGAATTTCGGTACTGGACTAAGACAGAATAAAATTTTGCTACTTTGGAGCACAATATTAACCACAGAAGACAAGACCAAATGGACGATTTTCACTCTGGTAGTTCTAAGTCTTACAAAGGCCAGAGCAAGTGCTCCTTATGATACCATCTTTTACACCTTCTCAGTTGCCAGACAAGGCACCACTTCTCTTTTTACATTTAAATACCAGTGGGAGTGGTTTTGCATAGGGAAACATTTAAGAAAACAGATCTTTTTTCTGGGATTTCCTGCATTTCCCTTCCCTGCTAAAGTTTGAGGAAACTGATACTCCCACCAACTGGTGCGTCTCTTCTACAGAGGTGATGACAAGTACCACACATTGTGCCATTCAATAAAGTACTGTAATTAATTATTTTTAAAATGAATACTTGATAAATTGTGTCAAAGGAATTGAAGAAATTACCCTTAGAGTAGTTTTTTGAGATTTCCCTAGTTAAGAAGTAAAACTAGGATGTTGTTAGAGTTTATACCTAAAGGGGAATTCTCAGCGTGTGTGTGAATTGCCCCATACAGGTAGCCATGGCGACCACCAAATCACAGCTGAAATGCAAATTAGATTTATTTCATTACCTCACTAAAAACGCTGGATGGTACAGATACCCAGGACACAGCTCTGGCAGGCTCAGCTCATCCCCAGCAGGGGGAACTGCTGTCTGCCCATATATTAAATGTATTAAAGGGCTTAACACGGTTTATCACAAGACTGTGCTTTTATGACCTCTCTCTCTCTCTCTCCCAGCAGGAGACAAGCATGTCTATAAGAGTGGTTTCTCTACACAGGAATTTTACTTCTCAAAACTGGCAGAGGATGAAAAGCATAAAACATATAAGCAGATTTTTCCCACACAAACATTCTTAGTATTCCCAGCAGTAACATCACTTGGAGTGAAATTATTCCTTCCTTGACAAATCTTCTGGTTTTAACTCTTTTTTCCCAAGAGCATGCTTTCAAATTTTCATTATTTGTTATGAAATGAAGCTTAAAAAAATTCAAAACTTTCCCCCTTAATGACTTTGGTCTTTTTCATTTGGCAAACTTTGATTTTTTTTTTTCCTTCTTTTCTACAGTGAAGAAAACAAGTTCATGTTACTGATAGTAGAGAAATTCAGGCTAGATGCTAAACCTGATTCCTCCGAAATTATCTGCTGTCCCCTGACCATTGAAACAAAACCTTTCCCATATGAGCAGCTGCTCACTGGGAGACCCCTAACCTTTAGTCTTTTCTGTGGTGGTTCTTTCTGCCTCGGGGATGGACAGTGCACCAGCAGTGGGCACACTGTGGGGTCTGCTCCTCCTGCAGCCCCCACGGGAGCACTCTGTGCCCAGCTGGGCAGGCACCAGGCTGGCACAAGCAGAACCCCTTGCCCACAGGCATGCAGCCCACAGTGTCTCTTGCATCCCAGTGCCCACACCAAGGGTTGCAGGAGGCACCATTTCAGCCCTGAGCAGGACTAGCTCTTCAATCTCTGTCCTGGTCCCTGTTTCATTCTGTGCCCCCTGGGCTCCCAGTGGACCCGTGGCTCTCCAGGCTCGCTGCACCCGTGCCCCTCGCCCTCAGACTGGGCTACAGCAGGCGCCCTTCAGAAGCTGGCCATGGTATAGGTGTCTAGGACACCAACGAGATCCTAGCTCAAGCCTTGGGTCATAAAGGACTTTACCCACTGCAACTGGTTTTGTTTGGCTTTTAATCTTCACTGGAATAGGTCTGGAGGTTCCTGTTGTCCCCGTGAATTCCTGACCTGTAATTAATGCATAATTTCCTATGTTCATCGGATGTCCCACTTAATAATTTTCCTAACATTAATCATTACCTGACAATAAATCATTACCTAACAATAAATCATTACCTAACAATAAAATCAGGTCATTTCAGCCCTTCAGACCCCATAAATTCTCTCCAAGCACTTAGTCACTTGCAGAACTGATCTCTGAATCCAGCTATTCCATCTAGACATTGAGACACACTGACATTCCATTGAGACACACTGACCTGAACAGATTATTTGGGGTGAGTGTGTAACAGTGATTTCTTTCACAGCTTCCCAATACTTTCAGTGTTCTTTTATCCTGTTCCCTCTGCATTCTAATGACACTTGCTCCTTAGAAAGTATCTACATGTTAAGTCTTTGAGGTTTTCCAGTGATAAAAAGATCTTTTTTTCTGGGTTATTACAGATAATTTAGAGCCTAGTCAGGAGTATAACTTGTTCCAATTAATTCCTCTCTGCAAATTACTTTTCATATATCAAAACTGAATTTTGCCCATCATCTCATTCTCCATTCACACCACCATTTTTTTGTACCCATTGAAGATCATCACAGGCACCTCTGGTCTTGATTAACATAAATAATTTTTGTGCAATTTACATCTCTTGCTGCTCCTTACCAATTCTCTCATGCAAAATAGGTATGTGTGTATGTGCATGTTTTTTGTGTGTAAATTAAGTATTAAATTCCATTTTAGGAATTTAGATGTGTCATTCCCCAGATTTCCTGCTCTGGCCGCAGTTTCCCTGTCCAATTCAAGATCAAGAGTAGTTTAGCAACCAGATGTGAAATGGAAAGGAACATTCAAAATCCACTTTGTCCTATGTATTGAGAGTATTGAGAGAGATTCTGACTTTGCTTTTTATGTTGGTTTTTTTTTTTTTCAAAGACAAAGCAACTCCGAATTTAGCCGAGGAGCTTTTTGACTCGTTTCTACCCCTATGCAGAGTATTGTTTTCTGAGCCAGGCATTACCACCTGCAGCACATCATGGTCAGGAATGTCCCACCACCTCAGTGCCCACTGCAGTCCCCAGCTGTGCCAGGCCTGTGGGGCTGCAGGTGCTGACCTCTGGCAGCCCCAGCCAGGGGAGATGGCACTCTCAGAGCATTGGGGTGTTCACCAGGGGCTGGGAGCAGCACAGGGTGGCTCTGAGCCCTCTCGTGTGCAGCAGTGCCAGGCTACCAAACGTTCCAGGACCCGTGTGCCAGGCTGGGCCAGGGGTGCCAGATTGAACGCTGCAGTGACAGCTCTAACTGCTGTGCATCCACGAAACATTGCTGGCAGGACTAAAAATAAGAATTAGCAATAGGCACAGGAGCATTCTCGCACTCTTCCCCACATACAATTCAACTCCTGCTGACTCCCAGGAGTTCAGAGCAAGGAGGTGAGATTCTGTTATGCTACACAAAGCAGCAGAGCATACACAACATTTCACCCTTAAAAATGAGAGCATCCACATACTGACTGGTAAGGACTGGGACATCCCAACCACTGCTTCTTCCCCAAAATGCTCAATTCTTTCTTATGCAAACTGGTTTAACAAACTGGAAAAATTGTGGCTTTACTTAGAATTTTTTTTATCTTTCCAATAGCTGATTCTTCTTAAATGCTACTGAAATCACAAATTCTGCAGTTCAGTTTGTGACTTATATCTGGAGACATCTCTGGTTACCAAAGTAATGATTTTTTTTAGTTGTGTAATTAACCCTTACCTTGGGTGAAACAGCCATCTAGTTTATTGAACTTCATACATGGCATTAATACAAATCAATTAGAATATAACTTTTTTGCTGTCCACATACTGACAATTTTCACAAGTCACATAAACATGCTTGCTGTGCAGTTAAGATACATAGACCATCCAAACTTTGGTAATAAGGTTCAATATTTCAATAAGCGAGACAACCAGTAACAATTCCCCAACAGGTGGGACAGAGCAGAGTAGATAGTGGAGGCAATGGGCCAGGTCCTAATATTGTGAATAACCTTCCCACCTCAATACCTCAGTGCACTGAATGAGGTTAATCCAAACTTCATTATCTCCTGGAATTCATGTTCCTCAGATATAAGTGGTGATGCCTGGTGGAGCTAAATGTTATTTATTTGCAGTTGACCTTTCCCAAGGCCATTGACAGAAAGATAGATGGAGAACATTTCTTTTCTCTGTGGCTTGTATAATTTTCATGTAATGCCATCAGATCCCTCAGCTGTCTGTCACTTTGCACTGAGATTGATATGAAATATTAAAAGAGGGAAATAAAGCTGGTGATAGTAACAAACTACACAGTAATTTGTGCTTGATAGTACCCAAAACTTGCTGACACTGTTACCTTTCACTAAGTAATGCTGTTCCCTGACACCTGGATTACACTGCATCACCATGCTATTCAGGCATGGGTTTTCCTGGCATCTATACATACAAATAAATATATCTTAGCAAAACACTAGGTTTCAGTCCATTGGCAGCTACTTCTTAGTTGGTATCAGTTTAAATGGGATGATGATTTGATTGAAATTCATCAATTTCCCTCATGGCAAATGACAACTTGCAGCACAGAGATGGACCCACCTCCTCCAGGACATGTTGAGGTGATGGGGGGTTCCAGGAGAGTGAACCGTGCTGAGCAGATCCTGAGACAAGTGTCTCCTGCATGTGGGAGAACAATGAGAATTATATAAAATAAATGCTCTAAAAGACACCTATAGATATCCAGGTTCATAAATTGTTATTCAAACTACCAATACTGGTGCAAGAGCTCCATACCTCTGGCTAACTGATTTGCTAATTATTTTTCTTCAGGGTTAATAAGAAAAATCATTCTATATTTCCTGATGTCAAAGCAACTGATAAAAATATTTTCCACATTAAAGTTGACATTAATTAGCTTAGCTCCAATATGACTTCACTGCCTGAAAAAGAAATCCCTCAAAAGGCTGGAAAAAGCCACTTTATTAATGTCTTTCTGTGATGACATAATATATATCTGCAACCATCCTATATTACTTGAGAAGCAATTATGCTAAAATGACACTTGCTGAGATGGCAATAAAACTGCCATGTAAAGTGCCAGTATAAATGCTCCAGTAAGCCATATAATATATTTAGCTTTTTGAAAAGTGTCCAGCCTTATCTATATTTTATTGGAACAGGAATACAGAGTACCAGCTGCAAAGGCTGTAACAGTGTGAGAATCCTCTGGAGTAAGAATCACATAGAGATCCAAAGTACAGACTAATAACAGAGGATGGA
This sequence comes from Thryothorus ludovicianus, assembly GCA_013397245.1. Taxonomy (NCBI): domain Eukaryota; kingdom Metazoa; phylum Chordata; class Aves; order Passeriformes; family Certhiidae; genus Thryothorus; species Thryothorus ludovicianus. Next base: position 59,942 of record VZTB01004926.1, on the reverse strand, counting down.
ATTGTTCTCTGCAGTGTCCAGCCCATTAGCTTGTTTGCAGCATCACAGAGTCTGGATTCACCGAATATTCTCAGTTGGAAGGGACCCACAAGGATCTGCAGGACTCCCATTCCCAGCACCCACAACCTAAATCCATCTGTTCTTCAGCACTGCTGATCACTTAGTCCCCCCTTAAACTGGGTGTGGAAGCAACCCCCAAACTGTGCTGAGCCCTTCATCTTTCACTTGTGTCATTTTTAGCATGTTTGATTTGCACGAGCCAGTTCACACTCTGTGCACACCGAGTGCAGCTTCCCAGATGCAGTTCTTTTCACTGGCTTTTATACAATGTCTGCACAGCAAAGTGCTCCTTGGAAACAGTGTGAAAAAGGGATTGCCCTGGCTTTTTATCCTAAAAGTGAATTGTCCTGGGTTGATGTTAAATTGTATCCCCATTCATCTGCTTAGCTCAGAAATAAGTTTTGTACCTTTAAAACTGGATGTGAGAGTGAAGGAGACGCGGTGGAATATCTGAGGTGGATGTTTTCAAAACATAAAGATCAGAGTTTTCAGCTTTCCTGCACACACAGCCTCTGTTGTCTGCAGTGTGTGGACAGCAGAAGAGAGCTCTCCTTTGCTTTTGTCAGTTTTTGGTTAGCTGAGGCAGACAAGTTCTCTGGACTGTGTTTCTTTTCGTTTTTTTTCCCTTTTCCTTGGCACTGTTTGAACCTGCTCTGGTTAAACACCCAAAGGGCCCCAGGAGCTCCCACCTGTGTCCCACCGGGCCTGGCCTGGGCCCGGCCTTTGCCAGCCCTGAGGGACCAACAGCAACTGAGCCGAGCTCCAGCCCCGGGAGAGACTTTCTGAATTTGGCATCTCTGAGGGCACACAGAGGGTTTGGTGTTCAGTGTTGTTCATTTGTTGTGCTGGGGAGTGCTTTGACTGTTAAATAAACAACTTTTTTCCACTTTTCCTCCAAGGAATTTTTTTTCCTGTCCCAAACCAGCTGGGGGGAGGGGCGGTTCAGATTCGTTTTCTAGAGGGACTCCATCTGGAGGTTTTTTCCCAAATTTGCCTTAAACCAAGACATGAATGCAGAAGCCAGCTCCATTTGGTTTACACAGAAAGCCTCTTCCTTCAGTGCATTGGACAATAAAGTTCAATCACTTCCAACTTCCACCTATTCTCTAAAAGCAACTTCTCAGCTGAAGAAATTGTGTGAAAACATAAACAAATCGTTACACTCCCCCAAGAAGCAGTTAAACATGGCATAGTAAGTCAGGAATTTGCATATGCCTGATTGTTTAGTAAACAAACTGTCTCCTGAGAGGACTGTAATTAATCTTTTGCATCAAATTTTTTGATTAGTCTTTCTGGGAACAATGCTAGATGATACAAACAGATGTGAGTCATGATATCACTTTCTTTGAAATTTAGGATTAAATATGGCAATAAATACATTTATAAGTGCATTTTTAAGCTTTGGAATCAATAGTAAAAAATTATTTCTGCTTTTTACATCAAAATTGAAGTTGATGTAACCTTAACCCTAAGCCTTTGGTATTCTTCTATTAGGGAAAAAATATAAGAAATCTGGATTTAACTTCAGATTGTTTAAGAACCTACAGGCTGCTGTATTTGTCAATGAGTGTAACACTGAAAGTGTAAAATGAGATGTATGTTTAGATGTACATTACTGTCTGTACCAGGTTTGAACTATAATTTTTGTTATTGATGTCAACGCTACTCAAAGGTAGCTGAAACTGACCCTGTGCACCAGGGCTAGTGGAGAGGTCCCCCACACACCATGGGGACATTAGTGTCCCTGATCTGTCCCACTTGCACCAGTGGCATCATGTCACCTTTGTCTGCCTGAATCCAGAATTTCTCCCAGGGAGGTAATTCAGAAGAGGCAAACTGATAAACCACTCAGTCGTGCAGGTGAGACCAAGGTGTGCCTGTGGGCAGTCAGCTGGGCAGCAGAATAGGCAACTGTGGAAACAATCTTGATCTCACAGGGTCACATTTGTGCTGCTGACATCTCTCTCACCAGATCATAGCTGGGCTACTGACAACCCTGTCACAACTGCAGGACCAGCCCACGCCACCCTACAGCAGCTGGGGACCTGCAGTGCTCTGAATGCTGCAGAACAGCCCTCCGTGGCTTGATCTGAGACCTACACTGGGCTGGATTCACTCATGGTATTTGGCAAACTTATTGCTTTGCCTTGTTAAGAATATTTGTCCATTTCTTTCTCTGGGTCAGTGATAACCTGTCAAAGGACAAAATCAGATTATCATGCTCTTCCTCCCTTTAGGAGCGTCTTGCTGAATTTCTCTGAGTTTCCCAGAGCTGTATCTGGTGTGGATAAGATCACCTCCTTGGCATTGGTGCTGTCCATTTGGCAGACCTCAGCATTCTCCCTGCAGCATCAGTGCCTGGGTCTACACATTGTCCCACTGGGGCTATAAGGTTTTTCACATAAGAACTCAAGATAAGCAAAGGTTTCATTTTTGAATAAAGCACCAGGAGAAGGGCCAATGTTTTCATGACATTTGGTCTGTCAGCTGTTAATTTCCATCACACTCTTGTTCACCTCTGTCTCCCAGAGGCAAAGTGCAGGACAGTTCTGTGAATCTGCAGAGGGAAAGATGACAAAAATATTGGCAACTGTAGCCAAAGTCTTAAAGCAGCTGAGAAAGTCTGGAAGGTACCATGGAAAGGTCACTATTTATAGAGACATAGATGCCAGCTATTTTAGGTTTTAGGCTGTAGATATTTATCACAAATTGTTGGGCTGGGTATTTGTGAAATTAACAAGGTCACATCAAACTTACCAAGGTAATTTGTTGATTGACTTTTTTTTATTTATAAGCACTTGAACGTTAGGTTAGGAAAGTAAAAAGGAAACAGTGGACTAAAAGCTTTATCATAGTGAAAATATACAAGAGCATTTATTTTCTCCTGATAATATAGGACAGAAGTGTAAAAGGCTGAGGAATAAGGTACGTAAAACCATACCGTGCAACTGTGCCAGAATTGTATATGACGCAAACAAAATATCATCTTGGAATGAACTGCAAAATTAGAGCACAAGGAATCTATTTTCCCACAGTAAGTCTATCACACCTTTGTAAAAGCAGTGTCAGTCAAAGCATAGACATTTTCCATGTCCCCAGAAAATTCCCAAGACAGCTATTCTGTGCTCTGTAATTCAGATAAAAAAACAATCAGATAACAATGCCAGGCTCAGACCAGGCAGTCCTTGGCAGCTCTGCGGGCACTTCAGGGGATGTTTCTTGGGCTTCTTGCCTCTGCGGGGCTGATAAAACCCATCAGCCCATGAGCAGCAGCAAATCCTCCAGGGAGGATGTTCCCATAAGGCATGTAGGAATTAATTTATTGCAGTTGTGCATTCTGACCCAGGGCACTGAAAGGATAGCAGATTTCAGCCCTGCTGGGGCAGAACATAGAGCTGTTGCTGTAGCTGTCAGGGCACCTGCACCATTCCCCAGTAGCACAGCCTGCACTCTTGAGGGCCTAATGACAAATGAAAGATTACAATATAAATTAGGGTTGCTATTTTAGAAGCCAGAAGTGATGGAGTAATGGTAGGCAAAGTGCTTGGGCCAGGCTAGGCTCTGTTGGGGGCAGCAGCATAGTCAGCCCCTGCCCCAGGGCAGAGTGGCCCAGCTCCACCAGTGCCACAGGGGAGCTGCGGCTGTGCCCAGCCACGCAGACAGAGCGATTGAAGATGTCCCAGGTGTGCCCCACTTTGGGTTTCCAGGACTGCTGCAGACCCCAGCAGCAGCCCCCAGACAGCAGGGATCTGCCCATGCAGCAGGATGGGAGATGGCTGCTGATCTGGGTCTGACCTGCTGCAAACTGCCCTCTGCAAGGCTGTGCCAGGTGCCCTAGCTGGCCCCTGAGGCGTTTCTCTGTTCCTGCTTTAATGCTTGTGGCTGCCACCATCCATCGAGAGCCTTGCCAAGAGAAGTCCTGCACAGACATGAGAGCTGTGTGAGAAGAGGCCGCTTTCCCTCTGCCTTCCCCACAGAAAAAAGATTGTATCATGAAGTTGTGCACAGTAAGATGATAGAGATTCAAGTTGCCTGTTCCCTTGGGGGATCAGAGAACAGCAATCATGAGAAACCCTATGTGAGCCATGGATACAGCAGAAAAGAAAAACAATCTGCTGCATCTCTGAAAACTACAGGTAATACACAGTACTACCAAACACTGGAGTTCTACACAGAAAGACTATGTGGACAGTCCTCAGTCTCTGTGAGAACTCTCTCAAGAGAAAAATCCAGTTTTTCCATGATGAAAGAGCAATTAGAACAAATATAATGAACTTTTCCCATATTTCTATGAGCTAACTCCTCCCTAACCTGAGACAAAGGTACGTTAGTCCTGGTGGTTCAGCCCTGAGGCTGCAGTTTAGTCTTGATGCTGCTGCTGCTGGGCAATGAGGCATCTCAGAAAATAACTGAGAAAAACCCCCACACTTTGTAAGGCTACAAGCTTCTTCCAGAGCACCTGCCAAGTTCTCCTGCTCTGCTCATATGCCACGAGTCCGTAAGCCAGCCTTGGCTCAGTGCAACTCAGTGGGCTCTTTAAAGACCAACATAAAGGTAGACACAAAATGCGAGCAGTGATTAAACACTTTATATTGGTGATGTTTAATTTCTTATTTGCTGATCATCACACACTGATGATCCCTTCTCACTTTCAGCAAGCCCCTATGTGATGGACAGCTGGAATTGGGTTTTTGCAGGGTAAGCACTCGTGTTCCTCTTCTACAGACTGCGACCATAGCCTGTTGACCCCTGGGATCCTATTGCACTTTGCCATGTGCTGTGTCTATGGAGCATCTGAGATGTGCAGGCACCAGCCTCTCACCACGCTGCTCCTAGCTGGCTAAACCTGCTGTGTTCCATCCTCTGGTGAGCTGTACCTTCTGTTTCCCTGAGGAGGCATCAGAAGTACATCACCTTCCCAGTAGACCACCTGCCTACAGAGCTACTTAGGGCAGCATGTTGAAACTGAATTTGAGAAATTTTTAGTTGACTTTGTTTAAAGAAGAAAGCTCAGAAAACTGGTCGAATGACATGGAATATCTTCTGCTGAATGCAGAATTATAAACAGAAAATCTTTTTAAACAGAAAAATATCTTGAAAGAAAATCTTCTGCATAAATATTGCTTTCCTATATTGTTAATCTTTAGGGACTATGGGAAAAGGTACATAGAAAAGAGTTTTCTTGTTCTAACCACTTTGATTTCAGCTGAAAAGAAAATATATGCAGTTGGAGAAAAAGTTTGTCAGGTATTTCTTTGTTGTCACTAAAGTATGATTAGTGATATTCTGGACCAGTGGAGGTAAAGAGAAATTTTGGTACTGGTTTTTTCTGTACTCTAGGGTTTCCATCTGAGTGAGGCTGTGGAAGCTGAGAGGTCTGTATGGCATGTCTGTCTGCTTGAATGCAACCATGGAAGGATGTCTCAAGGGTGTCAACATTGTCTTTCTAAATTTCAGCCCTGTTGCATGTTTAAAGTTTGGCAATTAGTACAAGGAATCAAAGTAATCTTAATTTGAAGCATTTTAAGTTACCTCATTAGATTCAATATTTATTTCTTCATCATCTCATCTCAATTACATTTCCATTTCAAATTATTTAGCTCTGTTAATTCTAATAAATTTTATATTTTGCTAACAAGTATGATCTGGATGGGTGGCTGGAGCACTTGAAGGTGACTGCAGCAGGCAAGTGACCCTGTGACAGACCATTGCCCAGTGCGTGTCCTGCACAAGGGAATTCGACCATGGGGGTGCACAAGCTGTCAGAAGATGTGGGTGTTTTTATTGCTGCAAATTCCTCATCTCCCAAGGTTTGAGACAACTGTCACCAAAACAAAAGCTCTTCTTGCTGGACCAGATGCTAAAGATGGCAGTAACTGGAGACAGCACCTTCCCTGGCTTGGCAAGGCTGAGTGTGCAAGGCAGCTCACCTGGCTGAACGCTTGCCGTTTCATTTTTAATTCCTTTGCCACCACAGAAAAGAATCCTGGAGTGCCGGGCAAAGCTCATGCTGTGTAATTCATGACCAAGGCTGGGCCCACAAGAGAACCACCCTGCACCAGGACAGAGGTGTCCTGAGGTAGTGGCTGTGTTTGCTGCAGCACCAGGGACCCTGGGGAAATCCATCTGCAAATTGTAATTACAATAATAAGCCACTGGGCATAATGCGCCTCAGGAAGAACTGCCCTGAGGAGAAGAGGATTGCAAGAGACAACCAAAGCAAAAGCCTGCTTATTTGGGGACCAGGTGCTTCAGCAGAATCCCTGCAAATTGCAGCAGGTTTCTGGTGTCTCCTGCTGTCCCTTATCCTGAGATATTTTTTGTGTCACTGACCATCACCTGGGCAAGAGCTGTTGTAGGTTTCATTTGCATGCTGAAAGCACATTTTAAAAAATGCTGGAATTTTTCCAAACAGAGAAAATGATCTGTTAATATACTGTATAATGTGTTACATTGTAACATAATGTCAGAATGAAAAAGTGTTCTGGACAATCATTTATAAGAAAAATTAAACCATAAAGTACAATCAGTCCTTGAATGTAAAATCATAATTTAAACTCACATTTTATGAAGACATAGGCATAAAGAGAATCAGAAATTTTAAAAGTAATTATGTACTTTAACAGAAGCTAAAGTATTTTTTGATGTCTACAATTTTAATAAGTGAAATAAAAGTACAACAGATTATGAGACCACATCTCCAGAAGTTGGGTTTCAAAAAGAAAATACTGTCATGAGATTTCCCATCAGAATTACAGAAATACGGCATTGAGAGTGTCTGCTTCCAGAACTAAAATATTAGCCTCCTGTGAAAATGACTCTCAGAGGAAAAAAATCTCTGTTATATTTTTCTGATGCACAGATAGGCTACTTCACTTTCAGCTAAAGCTATCTAGCCAGGAAAGACGAATGAGAATTTTTGTTAAGAAAGATGGATTCAAGGTACTGCTATTTATAGTTTATTACTGGCTTACTTATGTTTATATCATTACAGTTATATTGACTGTTAAAAAGTACTCAATTACCCCATGAGAATTCCAGAGGGTATTGTGAAAAGTAAAAATCCCTAAAAAGTAAAAATCCCTAAAATTAGAAATCGCTAGTAAATGAAAAATAAACTTATGAAACCCCATAGGTCTTAGAGCTGAAAAGCATGACTGAATTTAAATTTGAAACTTTGAGTGAAATATGTAAAATGTAATATAAGATACTTGAAAAATGGTGAATGCCAAAGGATCTGAGTATTGGATTTTTCCTCAAAGGGAATCCCTTCAGCTAAGATCTACATGCCGGGAGCTACCGTGTAGTACCAGGGCAACAACAGAATCTACCAGTGCTGAAAAGCTTTTGTTTGCACTCAGTAGTGTTCTGAAAAGTGATCTCAACCCCTGTCTCAACCAGCAGCTGTTTCCCGTCTCAGCACCTGGGGACTGACTTTAAATAACTAATGTGTGAACAATTTTAACTCACTTGGTGTGTGAGAAACCTCTCAAAAACAGGATAAGCCCCAAGCTATGTCTTGCAGCCTCCACCATGGCAGCAAAATATGCAACAGCAGCAAAAGACAATACACTTTTTTTTTTAAATCTTTGCATAACTCTTTTAGAATCTTTAAAGAAAATCAATGTATGAGGTGAATCAAAGAGCTGATGAATTACATCCAACATAAACTATAGGAACAACAGTGTATAAAATCAATTTCTTTTAAATTCCCTGATAAAGCAACAAATGAAAGCCTCAAACCTTCCCTCTTGAACTTTAATATCTAAGAAAAAAGGATAACCCTTTTCTTTCCTATGGGGCACTTATTAGCCTCTGTCTCATCTTGACTTCAGCACTTGATGGGGCATTTGAGAAATTTACTTCTTCCTGAGCCAGTTTGCCACTTTTCAATATATCACTATTTCTGAAGGGTCTTATCACTATTTCTGAAGTGTTTTATAAAGAGCCATAATCACTTGTGACTAGTTAAAGAGAGTAAATATGCAAACCCTTTATTTCTTCTAGCAGGAGAGATTCTTAATGAGAGTGAGTCACACACTAGACTATCAATGTATAATTTGGGGGGCTGGGTGACAGTGTTCACAAGCAGCAAATATTTGCCTAGGTAAAGGTGACTGTCAAGACCAAGCTCTTGTGAGCATCCTTTTTGCAGGCTCAGAGCTGGTGTCATGCCAGGAAAACACCTCATGAGGTGGTTATGCCATGTTTCTGTTCTCTAGCTCTTAGGTAAATGCACATCTTCTCTTCCAAAGTAGTGTTGCAACTCAGTAATAATCAGGAAAAAAAACCCATTTGGTACTAAGAAGATTAGTATAAGATCTCCTGACCTTATTCTGTGCCCTGCTAGATTCCTAGGCAAGACCTAAACCTGCAAGGAAAATAGTACCACTAAATATCCTTCAATTCATTTGCTTTTAAAGAAATATGCAACAACTTTGTTTTCTTGAAAATCCAGCACTCATAAGTACAAGGCAGTTAGAAGTTTTATTTTGTTAAACATAAAACAAAAATGTAATTAATGTCACAGATAGTTTAATTCAGTCTTCTGTGGCAATCTGTTATTCAAATTGATTAGGAGCAATATGAAGCAGGAAACTGTGAACTGCCATTAACATCTAGTAGCTGGTTAATTGGAGATTCAAAGCAGAGCTGTGTATTACAGCTTTAACTACTGTAGCCATGCCAGTGTGACTGAAAGCCCAGTGCCCAGTGGGGTACTGACATGCTTCCATCTTGGGCTGCCCGCTATCATATCTGCAGAAATATGCCTTTCAGTTGCTTGCCACTGAGAATTGAAGAGGTCAGGGAGAAACGTCCCAGCACAAAAGTTCACAGAGATGTTTCCATCAGCCTGTCTGCTGTGTGCCCTGGGACTGCCCGCACTGCTGCTGTACCTTCTGTAAGGCTTCAGGCACACTAGGACAGTCATATTGCAAGGAAAAAAAAACCACCTGTAGGTTTTAAGACCCCAGATTCTATCAGCAACTGAATAAGGGGTTCCTAGAGTTTGATTTTGGCTGGAGGAAGCATTGACTATGTGTCACTCCCACTTAAGACTTCCCTATCACCCTTCTGCATCAGCTCCTCAGCCCTTGCTGTGCTGAGCTGAGTTACAGAACAGCATCTTCCCCAGGTCCCGAGCTGCCGCCCTTCAGCTGCTGCTCCTCAGCACTGGGACACATCACTGGCCACAGCTGACAGGAGTTAAGTGAAACAGCAGACACAATGGAGTCTGTTGATGCCCAGGACATCAAGAGCACAAGAGGAAAGTGAATGTTGTTCTGGCAGTGTCCCCCCTAAAACAAGGACTGGAGCTAGCCCTAATCCAAGGGGAAGAGTTCACTCTGCACACCGATGGCTCTCAGCTTCTCTCACACTTGATTGTTACTTCTGCTGAGCTTCACAGTGGAGGGGAGAACTGGATATCTGCTATCTCTAACAACTGCATGGGCTAGATAATCTGACTCAGCTGGTTCTTGCCAAAAGAGAAGCATGGCTGTTTGACTATTAATTCAGTTGGAAGCATCCTGCCTATAAATGGTATTTAGGAGCCAAAACAAGATTAAATACTGTAGATGCCAAATCAAAACAAAACCATCCAAAACCCTATCACAAAATGGCAACAAAAATTTATAAATGTGGATAGCTTTACCTGTGAAATGCAGGTAACTTCTTCAGTGGTCATACTGGAACATCAAAGGTACTTGATGAATGCTCTGTATAAAGGGCATTCCTACTGCTAAAGGTGAACTGCAAACTAACTTAAACCCTATTACAAAAAACACTATAATAAAGAAATATATATTTTCATTTTTGTCACTTGTGGCAGGAAAATTATATAGCACAATTGAATTCTTCACTTGTGACAGTGATTCAGTGAGGATCTTAAACTGCCAATACTGATGATCAGTGCTAAATTCCTACAGTCAGTTTAATTTCTGTCACTTCAGTAGAAGAGCCCATATGCACTTACTTAATCACAATAATTCCTTTATTTTATGACAAAGAGTTACAAGGTAAGTATTGCTGAATGTAATGCAGATGGCAAAAAGTTTTGTTCAAAGCACTTCCGCAGTTAATCCCTGGCCACTGCTTTCCCAGTGTCTGTTTCTTTCTTACTTGCTGGAAGTCCAATGACACCCAAAACAGCAAATAGGTTTTGACAGACTCCAAGCAGCATATCTTTGCATTACTTGTGATTTAATTTTGGCAGCCTGAGCTAATTGGACAGTATCCACTTTTTTAGTCTATAGTAAAGAATACACTTTCTTTGCAGAAATCCACCGCTGTCTATAGAATCTCAAATTTATACTTGGAAACACTTGTGGGGAAAATGAATGTAGGCTCTTGAAAACTATGTAATGCCAACAGTCTAGCAAGGAAAAGGTGCTTTTGATAGAAAAGCAATCCCATGTAGCAATCACTTCCAATCCTGGTTATTTCCAAGGAACAAGAATGTCCATCCCCCATGCACCTCCTGGGAGTTGCTGGGAGGGCACAAATCTCTCTTCCAGGAGCTGAGAGCATTTGTTTGGGGCAGCAGGGCTGGGGCCCAGCATCCATCACAGGCAGCTACAGCCCACGCTGACCTGTGCTCTCACACACATTTGAAGAAGGTCATTAGGTGCAGGCAGGGAGGTAGTATTTGCTTTTATCATTCTCCACTGTTATTTTGATGCAGTTATTCAGCACCGCTAGGAATTTTTATTCCCCAAATTTACTCAGGAACTCATTAAATAATTCGGTGGAAAGTTACTGGATAAAGAGAAATGGAAAGACATTGCATTTAAATGTCCTGTCCTGTCAGTAAATTGTTTCTAAAATAAGATACTTTAAGATACAAGATATCTCATATCTTTAATATCTTAAGATATCTTTTTCTTTTTTCATTGGAAATCTGCAGTTTCACTGGACAATACAATCCTCTGTGCAAAACAGCAAAAGCCCTGAAGTTCCATGTCTAAAACCTAAGGTAAAATTCCTCTTCAACCAGTGATCCAGCACCATTAGTCCTGGAGCGACAGCTCAGTACTGTGCTGGTGCCCTTTGCCCAGTGACAAAGTCCTGCTGCAGTGAGGGGCTCATCTTGGGGATGCCCGTGCCAGATGGGTGCCCCTCAGCTGGCTGTCACACCCCTCCTCTCTGGGCATCCACAGAGAAACAAACACTGCTCTGCCTTCCTTGTTAGGCTGCATGATCCAAGGGCAAAGTGCCAGTTAGGATCAGAGACTAACCACCTGCTTTGGGATGGCAAAGAATAAGACCTACAGTAAAAATAAAACCAAACCAGAGACAAAACAGTAAAAATAAGACCAAACCAGGTTGTAAATAGTTCCAACTGGACTTTTCAGCTTTAATACTTTAATTTAATAGTGTGTCCTGCTACTTGTAGCTCCAGCTTTGTGCTTTAATCAGCAGCTCCTTTATGAGGCTTCAGATTTTCGCACAAGGTTTCTGCAAACTTTAGCCAAGAACAGCAAGCTAAGAATTACCTCTTTTGTTCTTATTTGACGCTTCAAATTTATTTACCCGTGTCCCTTTCTGTTTTTCAAATAACTGCTGAACGCTTCCTTCACAGAGTTCTTTAGAGATCAGATGGAATGGAGTGTGCTTGCACGCAGTCAATAAAGCTGTGAAGATTTTGGAGCTAGGCAATCCTTTCTACAGACATAATTTTGTAAATTGCTCCTGATATAATTCCTTAGAGTAACTGACTAAGGTTGATATACCTGTGGTTCTTTACATGGGCAGAGTGAAGCCTTGAAGATGCATAAGAAACCCATAATGCCTGAATACATCCCTTTTGATTTCCTTCTAGCTTATTATCATGTTTTCTATGCAAGAGGAAATTATTCAATTATTCAACAATTTTATCATATATTATAATTTTCCTAGTTAATAAAGCTGAAACAAATACATTTTTCTCTTCTTTGAGGAACCAAACAGATCATTTTAACTTGTTCAAGAAATAAACTTTAAAAATGTGCAAATAGGCTGAGAAGCAGTCTGAATCAGATAGTGTTATGAAATTTAGCAGGCCAAGTGCTAGTCTCCATATTTTCTGTCTGTATGAAGTACTCATAATGAAGTTTGCATTATTAACTTGTTCATATAATGAGTTGTTCAAGAAGCCACCCTGATTCCATATGGTTTTCCTATACGACATAACTGGGCCTATTTGAATGAAATGAGTTGTACTATCTCCATTCCAGTCTGAATAACAATAAAAACAACAATAATAACAATAATAATAGCTATTATTGTTAGTATTACTATTGTTATTACTGTCATCAAACATTCTGATTTTTTAAATGTGGGCGTACATCAGACACTGCCAGAAGATCCCCACTTTAGTTGTAAAGAAGTTTATACATATTAACTCAACATATAATTTATTATATATATAACATATAATTTATTATATTAACTCAAAAGTGAGAATGTATTCCTAAAGCAGAGGACAGGACTGTATCTTCCAAACATTCTGCACAGAATAACATGGCAGAAAAGGCTTTGTAAATGTATCAGATGGACGAGGTCTTTTGAAACCTCAATGCCAGATCTTTGCTGCTAGTCCTCAGCACTAGCTAAGTAAGCAGAGATAAGCTACTTCTGTGTCAGGCTGCTTCTGTGAGAATAGGAGATTCACGTGGTAAAGGGTCTGGGCTCAGTAAAATGACAATTCCTCTCTTGGGAATGGAGTAGGGGACTGTGACACACTGGAGCCTGGTTGCATTTGGAATTTTCATAGCATTCCCGTGCGTGGGGAGCCCCCTGATAATCACCAGGGCCACTTTTCAAAATCACACAAATAAGTCTCAAAATGCTTCTTGTGGTTTTGGAGACCTATAGGTGTGATGCCCTTTGGATGCTCTGGTTATTCCTGATGCTACGAGGTAGTATCTGAGAACTTGAGTTTTGGTGAGGTCCCTGCTCTGATGGCTCCTAGACAGGCAGTGCTAAGGCAGGTTCCTGCAAAAATGTGATCTGTGTGACGTGACGTGACGTGACGTGACGTGACGTGACGTGACGTGACGTGACGTGACGTGACGTGACGTGACGTGACGTGACGTGACGTGACGTGACGTGACGTGACGTGATGTGATGTGAAAGCCCAGATGGGTGTAGCAGGAGCACAACTCTTCAGAGTAGTTGCTCTGACTTGATAGAGAGCTCTGCCCCATAGGAAACTTGGCTCCTCCACCAGAGTTAGAATTATTATACAGTTATTATTTTTCTTATCTCATGTATTCTCTTTGCAACAGCAACAGCAAAGCAAACAGGATTAGACAGTGGGATGACAAACCTCAATACCTCAAAATACTGACACTAAATTACTTGGTTCAAATCTGACCTCTATACTTATTAAAATTATATTACAATTTTTTAAAGACACAAATTAATACATAAGGTCTACAGAAAGTGCCTTGCATTAGCTGATTTAATAAGTTCCGTTCTCTGAGTTTAGTTTTAAACAAAGAAAAAAAAAAACAAAAACAAGCCAATCAAACAAACAAAAAACCCAAGCAAACAAAAAAAAACCATGAGCATGTAAGTTAAAAAATCCTGTTTGGCTGACTACATTGGTTTCTAATCCTGTTCAGAAATTTAGGCAGGATTCTCTGGTTGTGGAATAAAGCCAATGCATTTAAATGAGCAGCCAGACACAACATGAACCTGAAATCTAATCAGATAACTTCTTATCTAATTCGATGGTAGAGTCAAGCACTAATTGCTAATTAAGAATACAGGATCTGTGAAAAATGCTCCTGCCTTCTCTGGCATGTGTCCCTCCCTCACACCCACACTGCCGGGCACAGAGCCTGTCCTGGGGACACGGAGCCTGTGTCCAACCCCACTCCCAGAACTCAGGGAGCTCCCCATTTTCTGTAGCCTCACCATCACAGACATTTGCAGGCGTTTGCCCCCTAGGGTGGCTTCTTTCCTGCCAGTTTCCACCAAATGCAAGGATTTGTTTCCTAGCTTACTTAAAATTTGAACCAAAAAAACAACAAAACCCCCAAAGGACTCAAATTTGATTTTAGAATTAGATAGTTTTCAGATGGATACAACATCTCTGGATAGGAACTTTAAGGTGGCAAATGGAGAATAAGCATAATCTTCAATTTCTTTTTGATGGACCTCTGCTAGCTGTTATAATGACAGCATAATACCCTAATTCTAAGTTAAAAAAAACCAACAAAAACCACATAAACAACCCAAAAAACCCCCAGCCAAACAACAAAACCCCAACAAAACAAACAAAAAAACCTCGAAACAAAACCAAACCAAAACAAAAAAATAACCAGAACCACATGTAGAACGGATTCTTTGTTTTGTTGAGCATCCCCTCCTCCCAAGAACCAGTCTATTATTTTGGTTGTTTTTATTCCTCAAGGAAAGTAATTTGTATATTTATCTTGAATGACAGACATTATTCTACAGTTTTAAGGCAAGTTCACAGGTTCTCCTTCTCTATGCAATATTAAACTGTTTACATGCTTAACAACTACTGCTAGAGCAAGTGGGTATAACAGTCAAGCAAAAATGCTTGAACGCACACAAAGCAATTCACAGTTCAGTGCCACTGCTCGAAGTGCTAATAATAGGCTGCACAGCTATTCTGACCAGGCCTTTAATAATTGGAAAGAACAAGCAGACCTTAAAAACAATATATCAGTAATGGATATAAAAAGAACAAAAGTGACCTTTCAGGTGACTGTTGATGCAAACCAAATAGAGCCTGATACCACACCCGGAATGAGGTATGGAGGAGAACAAAGACTGCAGAAATGAGCACAGCAAAAAGAGAGGGGTGATGTCATGGGGCAGCCCAGGAGAAGGTCAGCAGGTGATGAGAGAGGGTTAAATGGTCCTCAGCTCCTGGAAGGAAGGAACCAGACAAGCAGCCTGTTAATTTCTTTATGAAAGCTTGCTCTTTTTTGTTTGCCTGTGAAAAATGCCCTTCAAGACTTTCCCACTGGAACAGAATTTTATCCCATACGTCACACATTATGTAGGGGTATGTGGCAACTCTTCTGGGATCCTTTTTATCCCTAATATCTGATCTGTCTACCTTGAAGACACTGTGTGTTCGCTTCAGGAGTAATGCAGCTTTACATTATTTTCTTAGGCAGAACTAGAGAAGACACAGTGAATTACAAATTACACTTATGATGCTGTGTTGGTCAGTTTTTTCATTAAGATTTCTTTGAACCTCAGAATTACAAGATCTGCAGTTGCTTTCCGAACTCAACAGAAGTCCTTCAAAATGAAGATTACTTTATTATCTGATGAAACAATTAATTACAATATTAAAATGAGATTAGTAGGAACAGTTGTGCCCTAGAGAAAACTGGATTGTGAGAATGAAGGCATACTTCTCGTTTTCTGAAGAAAGTGAATAGAGAGAGAAGGAAGGGACTGAGATAACAAACCAGTGGAGAGAGGACTATTACTGTAAGAAAGCTGCCACAGTAGAAGACATACCATAGCATGTTGTGTTAAACTTTAACCAATGAAAACTGCAAGTTTAGAATGTATTACAAAAACACTCGACATTGATTCTGTGAAGATTATTTTTCATCATATATCTCTGGTATATCTCTAGTCAGCAACTGCACTGCAGCACATCTGGTTCCTCTCCCCACAACTGAAAGCTCAGAAACTGAACACTCATCTGTGTCCTGCTTTCAGCTGGGATAGGGTTAATTTTCAGGTCAGCAGCTCATATTTCAGGGCTGTGTTTTGGATTTAGGATGAGAATAATGTTGATAACATGCTGATGTTTTGGTAGTTGCTCAGCAGTGCTCAGCCTGCCAAGGGCTTTTTAGTGTTCCCTCTTCTGCTAGCAAGAAGGGGAGCAAGAAATCAGAAGGGAGCACAGCCAGTGCAGGTGACCTGGACTGGCCATAGGGATATTCCACAGCACAGAACTCCATGGCCAGTATATAAACTAGGGGGAATTGGTGAGGACGGGGACAGTCACTGCTGAGAGACAGGCTGGGGATGAGTAAGTGAGTGGTGAGCGATTGTACTGGGTATCGTGGTATATGGCATATGGTTTTATTCCTCTCTTTTTCTTTCTCCCCTTTTTGTAGTAATTATTATTAGTTTTGGGTTTATAATTATCCTTAGTGTTATCATACAGAATTTTATTTTAATCATAGAACTGTTATCATCTCAATCCACAAGATTTTCTTTTTTTCTTTGATTCTTCTCCCCACTGGAGATGAGAGGGCAGCTCTTTGGTGTTTCACTACTGGCCAAAGTTATGCCACAACAATCCAGCACAAGACTGCTGCAGACACTCCCTGAATTTGAGCACTCCCTTGTAAAATACCAAGGAGAAACACTCACTGTCAAGCATTCTGTCTTTGAACTTGATCCTAATATAAGCTTGGACTTTGTTTAAGTTCAGAAATACAGAGTTCTGAGTCTGAGGCACAGTAACCCCATACAAAAGGAAAGACTGGGTCTGGCTGCTAAGAAGGCAGCCCTGCAGAAAAGGATCTGAGGGTAACGGGGTACTTGGCAAGCAGGAGATATCACCATGCCTTGCAGGAAAAGCCAACTGTGCCCTGGGCTGTGCCAGCAAGAGCACAGGCAGCCAGGTGAGGAGCTGCTGCTTCTCTCTGTCTGGCAAGGGCGAGGCTCCATGTGGTCACTGGGTCCAGGCTGGGGTTCCCCAGCACAAGATGGAACTGGTGTACCAGACTGAGCCCAGTAGATGCCATTTAGCTGGCTGGTGCTAGAGCCCAGGATCAGAGAGAAGGGGCTGATGAGAGAGTTATGTCATGGCACTTTCATATCACAGTGTCACATTCTTGTCCTTGCCTTTGTTTTGTTCTCTTTGTAATATCAAAGCATGTTGGAAAATTTCCCAGTTGTGTGCCAGTAAGTGCACTTTGGAGGATCCTGAATGTTGGATCATACCTAAATTTAAGTTGAAGAGTGTAAATCAGTTATTTTTGCTGAAAGTCCTCTTGTTTTATAATTAAGGAAGGACATTGTTACTAAGTAGTTTTGAATTGAGGATCAGTAAGCCCTAGGACTATGATAGTGCACGAGACATAGGAAGAACAAATCTAAGAAGCAAAGAGATTGTTGATTAATTCAGTTAGCTAAAGGAAGGAACAACCTTTACACCGAGACTGGCCGGTTTTGGGTGAAAGTGGGATTTCCCGTTGGTACCATACATAGCAGTGGCATTAGCACACTGAAAAGCACCAGAGTAATCCAGGCCTTGCAGATGTCTAAGAGAGAGTGACAGGTTTAGAGATAAACTGGAGAAAGAGAGACAGGTATTTCTTGCTATTGACATGCCAAACTTCAGGAAAATAAACATACTGAAGATTTTATACTTGAGATAAGAGAGATGACAGGAAGATGTAATTTCCTATTTCTGAGCTTTAGGTTTGAATGCTTTATCTGTTTTGGTGTAAATAAATTTGGTGTGAAACCTATGATCACAAAACACATATGAACACTATGTGAGGGAATATGAAAGTAGCTTTGTTTGGCTGAGGTAGTTTAAAAGTACTCTGATGATCTACACTGCAACTGTATTAAGGAACATTAAAAGACAAGACAAAGCAATGAAAAAGGCTACACAATTGTATAACAAGGTTCAGGAAAAAATCTCCATTAAATCTTTATTTATCTCAACGTAACACCATGTTCAATAACAGTTTATGCTTTAAAAATCGCTGTGAAAATGAAAACTTTTCTCCTCTGCTTGTTGTATTGAAAAAGGTAGTAACCAAAGAAAGGAAAATAACCCTATCTGTGAGTTTCCTACTAGCAAACTTTCTGTGTCAAGGCAGAAATCTCAGTCCCTGCTTAAAAGAGCATGTCCTTCACTGATCCATGACTAGCACAGGTAAAGGAGCTGTATTTACCTGCTATGGGCCCAGGTATCTCTAGAAATCCATCCCAAAGCAGAAGGCACATGCTGAGGAAGATATTTCAACCAAGATTAAGGATGGATTAATAGTTCTGAAGTCTACCAGCAGGAAAACCAAGGCGATGAATTGAGCTTGGACCATCTGCTCAGTGGCAGTGAAGGATCAGCTCACCCCGTGCCCACAGCTCACTGTGCCTGGGCAGGTCCCCCCTCTGTCAGCACCTCAAAGCCATGGGGAGCTTCAGCTGGCTCCGAAGAGCCCAGTTAAACACAACTGGCACTGTCTCCAGGTGCTGCAACTCAAAAGCACCCCTTCTGCAACACTGCGTTTGCCTCTTTCCAGGACAGCTGCTGCAGATGCTGCCCCCTGACCCATCTAATTCCTGACCCATGTCCAGGAGTTATTTGGAAGAATGCTGAATCTCACAGATGACAGCTGTGCAAAAGGCCCTTGGCATTATGGCAGCATAGAGGACTGAGCTCCTGGGAGTGTTCCCTGGCACTTTACTTACACAGTCAACTCTATGTGGTAGACTGTTCCTAGAGGAATAGGACCTGAAAACTACACCCTTACATGAAAAGTATATTCCAGTATATTGTCAATACTGGAAAGGCAGAAAATACTAAAATTTCACTTTACTACACTTTGACCTTTAGTCTAAGAACATACTTCTTGCACATATCTAGGAAAAACACTTGGTTTTTTTAAGCTCTTGCCCCTGGACCTTTTTTGCTGAGAAATACTTTACAGAGAAGCAACCACAACCTGATTCTACAGTCTAGCTGCAGCTTATTCATAGAAATAAATTGCAGAATGACTGTCATTTTTGTTTTAGTTGAAAAGATTCCCTAATAGAATAACCAGCTCCTTTTGAAGAAATAAAATTTGAGTGTAGTTCTGTCTGTATGGGCACTTCAAATTTGCTGGATTATAGTCCATAGCTTTACAGACAGGGGGTAATTGCTTTCATAATGAGTAATACAGTTTGCAAAATAATCATTAGCAAACTTTCATGCAAACTGATCTTGTTAGCTCCATTTCAGACAATGGAGTGTTATAATAGCTTTGAAAATTAAAAGGCTTGACTTTTCTTAAAAAAAAATAAAAATAATCCCACTACTATTGCTGTGGAAATTTACTACTCATTTTGTGGTAATCAAAATCTTATGATTATTAAGTTCCTAGTGTCATTAAAGAAAATTCAAGCACATAAAGCAGGGATATTACAAGTTCTGATGACAGTCATTTAGTCATAAAGCTATTTTAGTGACAGACTTTTAGTCATAAAACTATTCTGAATTTATTTTTAAATTAATTAGAAAATACAAGTAATGGGTAACAACAAGAAGTTACAAAAGAAAATCTAGTAAATATGCAAGTAGAAAGATGAGTTTCTACACTTTTTTTCATTGTTGCATTATTAGATCACTTATAATTAAACACATACCAGATTTAAAGACTGATTCTCTAAACCTTTGAGTCACTAAGAAGATTATTAATCTTGTGTTTTTCTTGATGATCCAGCCATTACATCCCTTCCAGTGCTAAAAATCGTGCCATTCTACTAATACACTGCCAGCATGTCAAACTCAAACCAGTGATATCAGCCCTATTTCCCTCACTCAGAAGTATTTCAGTCTCACTATGGAATTTTCTAGAGCAGTAATTTTGACATGGTGCTTCACAGCTTACTTCAACCATGTTCTTTGGAAGGCTGACATGTTTGGACAATGCCCTCAGACACATGGTGGAATTATTGGGGTGTCCTGCATAGGGACAAGAGTTGGTGTCCATGCTCCTGATGGGTCCCTTCCAACTCAGCATATTCTATGATTCCATGATTCCATGATTCCACGATTCCATGATTCCATGATTCCACGATTCCATGATTCCATGATTCCACGATTCCATGATTCCATGATTCCACGATTCCATGATTCCATGATTCCACGATTCCATGATTCCATGATTCCACGATTCCATGATTCCATGATTCCACGATTCCATGATTCCATGATTCCACGATTCCATGATTCCATGATTCCACGATTCCATGATTCCATGATTCCACGATTCCATGATTCCATGATTCCACGATTCCATGATTCCATGATTCCACGATTCCATGATTCCATGATTCCACGATTCTATGATTCTATGATTCAACACAGAAGCTCAGCCCTTCACCAGGAAGTGCATTGTATTTGTCCATAAATCTGAAATGATGATGAAGTATCCAAGCAGGGCTCTTGCCCCTCCTTTTCCTCAGTTCCCTATGTGTAACCAGAGCTTGCTTTTTCAGGGTTTGTCCAAAGTAGCTACAAAATATACTCTTTTCTTCACTCCCTTGAATTTCCAGCAAACAGTATTTCTTTGCAGGACTCTGACAAAGTACCCGCCAAGCAGCACAAGCAGCCCTGACCTTTCTCGTACAGCCTTATAGGAAGACTGAGAATTCATGGGTAAGCATGTTGGTTTAGGATTCAAAGTGACTTGTTTAAGTTGTGTGGAAAGGCTGGAGTTCAAAGCACACTAAGCATTCAATTGGACCTCAGGCTCAACAACTCTAAAATTGCATCAAATAACAGGAAGGAATTTGAGGTTCTGTGAGCAGAAAAACTTCTTCTTCCAAACAGAAGGTCAACACATAAGCAGCTACATACATCTGACATGTTCATACTGCACTTTTTTACTTGCAAATATATTTTAAAATTCTCTCAGGTCATTGCATACATAAATTTTAAAAAGTCCTCTAATCACTGCTCAGTTCTGAACAGAAGAATAGAGAGGTGAGACTGGCCTCTTTGCTTTAAAATTATCTGAAGATGTTAAATAAATGTGTCTGAGACAGTCTGTAAAAGTCAGGGAACTACTCTTAAAAATTCTGATCTGGTAGTAATTCATCACACGTAATATGGTCTGCTCCTCCAACACTTGCAAAATAATAGAATGAGAGTGCAAAATGTGTTTCTTGACTATTTTTCTGGTCTGAAGAAGCAAGAAAATGTATAAACTTTCTCACATGAAAGCAACTATTTCTACTGCTATGTAATACTTAGAGTGCTTGGACTGTGATAGTAATTCACGTAGATGTCCATGTCAGCCACGTGAGTAATTATGCTAATACATCATGGTGAGTGATTTTGATTTCTATGTGTTCAATATGACTGTTTAACTAGGATTTCACCAAATGTCATACTCTGGTCTCAGTTCCTTTTTTATACTCTATGGGAATATAGAGGTAAAAAAATACGAAAGAGTTTGCATGATACACTGTAGTTCCATAATTAATAATTTATTTACTGTGTATTTTTCACACTTTTTCTTATAATAAAACAGTTATTAACATAAACTTAGCCAGTGTAATAATTCTTCACTATTTCTAAATGTCTTCAGTATTTTTGCTTTGTTGTGAATTTATTGTTGGACTCAAACTGCTAGACTTAATCAGTCTAGAACAGCAGTATTAGAACAACTGTGATGGTCTTGTGGTTTATCTGAAAGATATTCACAATAAACAATGGTTCTGACTATATATGAAGGCTAGAGATACAGGCCAAATACGACACCAAAACATTCTGTAGATGACAAGTAGAAAGGGTTTGTCTCCTCCCTCTGTAGCAGCTTGCTGGGACAAGTGATGTTGGCAGTGTGGACTCCATGAGAGCTGACAAGCTGAGGAGGTCTAAAATTTGTTTAACGCAGCTTCTCCAGGAATAAAATAAATAACTCAGAATCTGAGTAAAAGGCAGGTTTGATCTGAGGATTGGAGTAAAGAGAAGCATCTGCTCTGTTTCCCAGAGATTGGGTGGTCCCTGCAGCCTGACCACCCCTTGTTTTTGATGGAAACTCCCAAGGAAAGGATCTTGTCCTGGCAAAGAGTGACTGGGGGGGAGGGAGAGTCCTTCCTGGGCTTCTGTTAATTTTCTTCCCTTCTTCAGCTCTTGGCAAAGACAAAACCACGACAGACAATATAGATGTAGTTTATTTGCTTTTACAATTAAGGCACAAAAACATTTGAAGAATCTGCTAAAATAAACAAAACACACCAGCCTTCTCAGATGCAAAAGCTGGAGGGAGCTCCCTCCCCACCTGGAGTTTTAGACATCTCTAACTTGTAGGACTACAGGTAACATTTGACATGTGGAGATGTGGCAATATTTGTGATGCTATGAAAGATTCTGCACATGTAAACACTTTTAAAATGGAAATGCTTTTAAAAATGGCTTCAGGAAGCAAAGATTTAGCAATTCTGTGTCTTTCCTTAGCTATGGGCAAATGTCTTAGCAAAACTGACAGTAGAGATGACTCTTTGGAAAGGCAACTCCAAGTGGTCCTTTCCAGAGCTCAAGAAAACAGGTTAAGAGCCTCATATTTCCATAATGAAAAATGTTATTACATTCCTCATGAAAATAAAACTTTTTTAGCAAAAGAAAAATTCATTAGAACTGCCAGAGGCAAGGGCAGTTTCAGAGAATTTCAAAAATTCAGATGGATACATGAAAGCTCTGTGGAAGGAATAATATAGTTCTCAGTCCTTCTAATGCCTGTCAAGCGCACTATCATGGCTAGATCCTTCCTACTTTCTGCAAATTTGTACATTTCCATGCACGTGCCACAACATGCAGATGAATGCAAACGCATGTTTTAACTATATCTGGAGTTTAACTTTTGACTACCGTTAAGAGTGGTTTTAATTACACTTAAATGGTATTTGAAATCTTTAGTGTTTTTAAGATGTCTTTGATCAATACTTTGGTTTTCATACCTGTTTCAACAGTGAGCTGCATTATTCAGGATGAGCTTTGATGAGACAGAAGCATAGTCTGGAGGAACAGACTGGTTCTGAAGAGTCAGAAGACTCATGGAAAGAGGGGGTGCTGCATAGATACTCTGTCAAAAGCAGTGCAAGGAATTAATGTGGTGGGGAAAGGCAGATGCTGAATGAGCAGTTAATCAGAAAAAAAAAGGTACAGGAGTGATCCTGCAGCAGCACCAAGCCAGGGCATTGAGCTGAGAAGAACTATTTTTTTGTGGCACAGGCAGTAGGACAGTTGTAGGTCTGCAAGACAATCAGGGGTGATCATAATTGAGTTATGGGCACTCTCTACAAATGATGATCTTTACTGGTGGGAACATAAGAGTGCTGCTGAGTTTCATTTGGTTTTGGGGTACTTTCTGCAACCATTTTAGTACTCATAGAAAAGTTATCAGCATGTCGGCAAAGTCCACCAGGAGATCAAGTCTGGAGTCTGGCACATGATGGGGCAATCTATGTGATCATGGGAGCACTTTCCAGTTCATGCTCAGATAAGGTGGTCTTAGGAGGAACTGGGAACAGTTGCCTTTTACCCCTAACCATAATTTGCTCAAGAGGCTGAAGGAAAACACAAGTATTAGAGCACTGCAAGGCAAAGGAAACTATGTGTGTCCTGAGTGCAGTAATAATAAGCAATACAGATCCAAATCCTCTGGTCATTTTAACATTTCAATGTTTGCAAACTAGGATTAAAAACCTTGGTAAAAAGAAATTATTTTTTCTAGAAAGACAAATCACTGTTTTATGCAAGAGAAGGCCTACCCCATGTAGGATTTGCACTGGTGTTCATGGAAAATCAGGCAGCAGAGTGTCTGCTGTGTTTGTGAGGGCGTTTCCATCTAATTGTGCCCATGTACAAGGGGAGATGCAGCTCCCAGTGGGATGGGCACATGTTGGCTCCACATCTTGAAGGGCAGTTTCTGCAAAGGGGGTAGCCAAGGGCAGAGCAAGGCCATGTAGGGGTTAGAGCCCACAGGAGCCTCCAGCTGCCATAGGTGTCTGAAGAAGCAGGGGCTATGCAGCCAGGTGCTACCTGGAAGGACTGATGAGCTCACAAACAGCAGCTCTGGGGGCAACCGAGGGGCTGCTCTGGGCCCTTTGGGAAATGCCAGCAGCATGTGCTGGGCTCCCCTTGGCCAGCCAAAGCATGGCTGCAGGAGACTCCAGAGTTCCCCTGCAAGGTTACAGACCCAGGCCAAAGGATCTGTCACTCATGCTGCCTTCCAGCTTTCCCCTACTCCTGCAGCCATGGGGCCACAGCATGATCTGTGTGTCCTGACTGGGGCTGTGCTGCAAGCACAGCTTGGGTGATGGCTGTCTGCCCCATGGGGGCTCCGAGGAAAACAAGCGTGACATAGGCCATCCCTAGGATGCTGCATGCCATTTCAGTGCACTCCAAAAAATACTGCTCAGCCGTTTGGATTTTGGCAGTAAATATATCTCATGGACTCAAAAATCATTGCCAACTCTGTAGACTCACAATCATTGTTACTGATGAAGTAATTTCCTTCTTGTGCACTTCACTCTCCACTGCTCACCCTGCCATGATGCAGGGCACTGTGCCTGTCTGCACAGGACCCTGCAAGCTGAAGTAAATCTGAATAAAAACTCAAACTGTAATTTGGGCTGGTGTTAGATTAAGTATCTGCTAACTCTTTTCATACTGAGATAGTTTTATGGTATATTAAGTGATAAAAAATAAATTTTACCTTGTCCCCATTTATAAATTTGTAAATCTATTAAAGGCAAAAATTTTCTCTTGAAAATCATTGTCCTCACTTAGAATTTTATTTGTGTAGAATAAAGCTGGTAATCTGATTTAGTCACACTGAACAGAGAAATCAAAAACGTGTTATAAAACTCATTTTCAACAGATCAAAATTTTACGAGAAAATTTAACCTTGAACCAGTGAGACAGTGAAACAGCAAGAAGACAGAAACAAGAAAGTTAAAACACATTGTGCTGAATGTTTCATCTGTTTCATAGGAAACTGTTGCAGTGAAGAAGTATAAAGTCATGGATCTTTCCTTCCAACATTCTTTCTGGCATGAACCCAGATGCAAAGAAAGTGAAAAAATACCCAACACTCCCTAACCAACTCCCCTCTCTCCCCAATTAAAATCAGATATTTACACAGTTTGTATCACGGAGTTGTGATATATTAACACATGGAAAATCTAGTTCCTGCTAAATTGGGTGAAGTGCTCACCTTCCCTGGATTCATACCAATATCAATAGACTTTTAACTCTGACTGCAGCCTCAGCTCAGCAGCTCTTAATTTAGGGTTTTTCTTCCAGTATCCTCCAGAATTGCAGTCTTACAGAGGCCATGATAATGGGCAAGCCACAATAGTCCTTTTTGCAGGAATGGAACCAAAATTTGTGTTTACATGCAGAGCCCATGGTTTGGTTTCTGAAATCAGTTAAGCACTCTCACCCTCTATAATTTGGCCAAGCATTCAGGACCATCCATTTGCCTCTAGCTCTGTCTCCTCTGAGATTTTTTTCAGATTTCCAACCAGTATGAGATTTTGAACTCATTCCTTCCTATTATCTCTTCCCATTTTTATAAGCACCAGCTTCAATAGACGAAGTTTTCAACTGTCAGAAGACAGGTTCACGTAATCTCTTTGCACTTCAGTGACAGAGAGATAAAAATGCAACTATGAAGAGAGGTTATTTGCAAAGAAAAAGTTGCTAAGAATTACAGAAATCAGATATGACTTGGGAAGAACGAGAGAATTAGAGTAACAAATCATTGTTATGTTATGGCTGGAACTTACTGTTTCCAGTCCTTGTATTTTTAGAAAAGTTTGGATTGAATCTTCTAAAACTTGCATCCCTGTTTTATGCAGATCTCTAGCCTGGGTTAACAGAGAAGCACGACTGCTTGGCTTCATCAGGTTATAAAAACCTACAAATGAGTCCCTCCTTTGGAGAAAGTTAATTACTTAGTCCTCAGTTAGTTATGCTTAGTTCTCTAGCCAGCTATACAAATTCTTTTTTTAGCAATCTTTAAATATTTCTAAAACATGCTCTCAGAAAGAGATTGGTCCTCTCAGGAATCATTTCAAGGGCTAGTATCAGGTTAAAATCACTATTCCATGATAAATGTAGTCCCCAGCAACTTATAGGGGTGTTCAAAGCATGACACAGAGGTGGCATATAGACTCAGAAAGTTGGGGTTCTATGTCCTTCCTCAGAGCCACATTGGGGCTGCATGTGCAGTTTTCCCTCCTTCATGGGAATTTTTGCCTCCCACTAAGTATTTAATATCCAGTTATTTATCTAGATCCTTGCACTGGTGTTGTCTGAGACAGAGTTGTCTTCCTTCACGGCAGCTTGCATGGTGCTTTGGATCTGTTCAGGAACCAGTGTGGATCCCATGGGGATGTGTCAGTCCCTGCTCAGCAGCACTTGCACAGTGCCAGGGGCTGATCTGCTCCTCACCCACCCCACAGTCATGGGCTGGGGGCACCAGGAGCTGTGGGGGCACAGCTGGGACAACTGATCCTGACTGCCTCAAGGGATGTCCCAGCCCACAGGACACTGTGCTCTGAAAATAAAGCTGGGGAAGAAGTCAGGAGGATGTTTGGAGTAATGGGGTTTGTCTTCCCAAATCACTGTCGTGTGCTGGAGGCTGGCTGTCTCGGGGATGGCTGAGCATCTGCCTGGTGTGGGAAGCGGGAAATGAATTCTTTGGTTTGATTTTCTGGGAAGTGAAATTTTTGCTTGATGTGTGAAACTGTCTTTATTTCAATCCGTGAGTTTTCTCACCTGTACCCTCCCAGTTCTCATGCTGAAGGCTCACCTGTCATTTCGCTAAGCTTCCCTATTGGCTGAGGGAATCTGCATAAGCAGAATCATGAAGCAAGTGCTGTGGCCTATATAGCCATTCTTCTGCACTCACAAGATTTTTCTTTCTTACTTCATCAGAAGGGAAGAATTAGCAGAAAAAAAGGCACTTACTGGTTCTTTTACTTGTATAATTTGTAGACAAATTAGTATCCATTAACAACGAAATGGTACAAATATCTGAACATCAGATTTAAGTGCAAGGCAGCTACCAGACTAGTGTGTAGCTGACTGATTTATATGTCTGTACACAAAAGACTTTCCAGCCAGTTTTCAGGAGCATAGAGTCTGGAGCTTATCTTTATGAGACACATTACTTCTCTAGAGATGTTAAACTACTGACTTCAGACAACATGTAGTAGCAGGTATCCTCTTCTCCAGATGCTAATCATTGCTTTGAGAGAGCTAAAGGCAAAGCAGTGAAATTTTCTGTTTCTGTTTAGTCACTTAGGTGATGGCCTGTGTGCCTGAACATCCTCAGATAGTTGAACTCAGGGCCCAGTTTGAGGAGAAAACACAGAAAATGAAAGGACTCCCTATTCTGCTCTGCCTGATAACAATAATGAAAGCGGTTTTGGCTCTGGTCCCACCTAGTGGAGCTCCAGAGTGGTGTCTGCTTCCCCACTGGCCCATGTCTCACCATGGTTGCACCTGGGGACTTCCTCAGAGGAGACATCAACCTTTATGCACTGCCTGCTCAAGATGATGCATTCTGGGCTTGGCCCCTGTGCTGTGTCTGAGCCCCCTTTTTCACCAGCTCCTGGGAATTGTGGAGCACAGAAGCACTTAGCAGGCATGAGCATAACAGTTTCAGCTCTACACTGAGGCAATGGCTGCAGCCTTATGTCAAATTTGCCACCTCAGCTGGACAACAGCAATGCTTAGGTGTCCATGTTCCTTTGATGTACAATTAACCAAGCAATCAAGGCAGGAAGCAGAGTCGAGAAGAAATCCCTTCTGCAGCACAAGGATTTTCAGTACTTGGCTGCAGTGGGTGATGAGGTGTTAATGACATGAGTATTTGTCCTGTGCAGTGTGAAGATCCCCCTTTTTCTCTCTCTGTGCTGTGCACCTGGACCTATAAAGGAAGGGAGGCCCTGCAGAACCCCATCCCTAACCTTGGTCTCTTTGACAGGCATCTTTGGGATTATCACTTGCTCATTTATACAGTTCAGCAACAAGGGATACTCAAGCCTTCATTTACTCCACGGCATTTTCAGAGGCTTCAGGCATTGTTGGAATTGAAGTCTTCCCTGATTTCAGTAGCTTTCCATCTAGAGTCCTAAAGTCTGAAATGCTTTATCCCAGTAAATATTTCTGAGATACAAGGCACTAACTTTAGAATTTCATGTGCTGTGATTTATATGACAAAATAATTCAATTTTGTTATCCACCCTTCATTTATGAACTCTGTTAACTGCTTTAACTCATCTTCATCTCCCATAAAGGTTACAGCCTGGCATAAAAGAAAACTAATATACTCTCCAATATTTTTACAAATACTTGATCATATTTTTAAATATTCTTTATAGTAGTCAGTCATATTTTGAATGCTGTTAGTTGCTTGACCTCTAGAACTTCCTACAGCAGTAATTTCTCCCATCTAATTGTGTTGCATAATGAAGTCCCTTGTGTTCATTTCAAACTCTTGCTTTTGTTCAGTAAGAGTCCTTCATTTTTCTGATAGGAGATGTAGAGAATATGTATTTCCTCATTATTACCCCCAAGTGACTATTTTATATATAGCTGCCACTTCTTCCTATTTCTCTTCCTCAGTAGTGTCTACCCCATAATAGAAGTCGGCATAGGCCATGTGCACCAACAGATTTATGTCAGAGACAGATGGCACAAGTGTGAGTTTGGGATTCAGCCCTACTTTTACCCTGCTTTCTTCCTGTGTACGCAGACCGTATGTTCTTCCTTTCTCTTGCAAGTCTGACAGGTCTGAAATCCAAGACAGCTGAAGATGTTAGAATCAGAGAATGCATTAGGGAATGAAAACCATCAGTTTATCTGTGTACTAAAGTGGAAAGCACTATTCCCAGGGTAGCAGTTTCAGTCTTCCTGAGCTTTAATCACCTCAACTTTCACTGCTAGTTTCAAGTGAATGCTATGAGCATGCTACTTCTGCAAGGAGTAAAATTTCTTTGAAAGAAGAGATTCTGGACAGAGAAATGCCTCCCTTGCCATCAATTCTCCAATTAGGATAAAACCCCCTAAAGGTCCATGTTTATTTTGGGTTCTGAAGTACTCCAAGGGACTAATTGCTACAGGATTTTTTATGTGTATTTTCCATTATTCTTTAAATGCCTTTCAATAATGCCCAGTATAATTTTTTCCATGATTTTCCCAGGAATTGAAGTTAGATTAGCATGTCTGTAGGTCCCAGGAAACTACAAGCCCTTCTTGTAAACTGAAATAACATTGGCTAGCTTTCAGTCAGCAGGAATCTCCATATACTCCCAAGACCCATGGTAGATGAATTTATCAATTTTTGTAACTTGATCACTTTAATTTATTTATTTATTTGTTAATCAAGGAGATTTTTCAGAGAAAAAAAGAATTATTTCAATGCAATTTATTCCAGAATTCTT
This sequence comes from Thryothorus ludovicianus, assembly GCA_013397245.1. NCBI lineage: Eukaryota > Metazoa > Chordata > Aves > Passeriformes > Certhiidae > Thryothorus > Thryothorus ludovicianus. The sequence continues at coordinate 30,704 of VZTB01004926.1, read as the reverse complement.
CTACATTCAAGATGCTTCTGCTTACATTCATCCTCATGGTTGCTTTTGGAAGTAATGTTTTCAATTGATTCATGTCATCACATACAAACTCACTTGAAATGTTAGGACCAGGTTTGAAGATTATTTCAGAAACTTGGAATTAGATATTGGTCAGGAAATGGTGATTTTTTTTTGTTTGTTTGTTTTAATTAATTTGAAGCAAAGAAACTAATGCTTTGTTTCATTTTGCAATATCATATTTTATCAGAACATTTATATATTGGACAGTACATGGAATCAGGGCCCAAGCTCTTTGTGGCTGCCTGTTCTCTAGTACTGACATGGGAGAGAAGCACACAATATTACTTCACCATTTCTCCTCCTCATAAATGCAAGCAAAGGGTCCATTTTTAAAGTGGTTTAATCTCTTTGGTCAGATAGACCCATTAGAAGGCTTAGCCCCCATCCTGATGTTCTCATAACAATTCCTCCCCTAGTCTCTTGGTGACTCAATCCTCAAAATTATATAAAATCCTGTTTCTAGTCAGAATGCATTTATGGTCTAAACAGGGTCTCTGTTCCCAAGACCAGGTGTATTCAGGGGGTGAAGGAAAGAATCACCTAGGATTCATTAATTTTTGAATGCTTAATCTGAAAACTTCTTCTTAAGGCTGAATAGAGCAGTTGTGCAAATGCACTCCAGAAGGTAATTTGCTGTCTCTGTAAATTGGTGTGAAAAAAAGAAATCATCATGTCAATTGAAATAGAAAAAGAAGTCACTGCACAAGTTCGCAGACCCAGCATTAACCAGGATGTGCTTGCACATCATGGCTCATTCATGCACATTTCTCCCTCTCAGACTGCTGCAGTTAACGAGCCGGATACAAGAGACAGCAGCTCATAGCTTGTCTCTAGGTAACGTGAAAATTCCCATCCTTTCTGTTCTTTTTTTCAATCTTTGTGGTTATTTATACACAGCTACCTATACTGCTTGCAGAACTGTCTACTATTATTGCTGCCAGCTCTAATTGTGTGATATCCAGGAAATTCAGGCATGAACTACAGCCCTTGCTGCACAAGTACAGACCCGAAAGGATTCTGCTCAAAAACATCTGCACAGATGTTCACTATGATAATAAGGCAAGTGGAGCAGACAGACAAACAAAGGGAAACACGGAAACAGTGAGTCAAGAAAAGGGGGAGTTTATGTCTTTTCTATTTTGTGCTGACTGGCTGTCTAGGTGACAGAATCTTACCTCACTTTCAAGTACCTATAGGTACTTGTCCATTAACAGCCTTGTCACCCAACTAATCAAACCCATCTCCCTCCACTGCTCTTCACATTCCATATGTTCAGCCCCATTCTGGACCCGCTTATTATACTTTCCCCAGATCCTTGATAAGTTTTTCATTTTGGGAGCCACACATTTGTGGATGCACATGAGAACTAGTGCTGAAGAGAAGGGCATGCTCTCTGCCTTGGACCTGCTGACAGTACTCCTGCTGAAGCAGCCTGGGATATGGGGTCTGTTCATTTAGAGTCACAGGTCTGTGAAAAATGATGGTTGTACAGACATATGGTGACGTAGAAAAATTACTCTCACAGCTCAACTGGATAAGAAGGAGCTTCAAGGAGGTCACACCGAGTTTGGGCAGAGCAGATGTGACTAGGCCTGGCAAAAAGTACAGAGCTCAAGGCATGTTATTAGCAAAAGCAATATTATGTTACAGGGCTACAAGGTTATAGTATGACACATATATTGATATGAAATTTCCTTTCTTCCTTCCCATTCATCTCCACCTTTCTCTGTCCCATGACTCTTCCTTCTATACGTATTTTTTGAGGGAAAGATGTTAGAAAATGTTTAGACAAATATTTCAGGGAGAAAGCTATGTGTATTTTTGTGACACTGATTTTCTTGCTCTTTGCTACCTGAACCAAAGCGAAAGTATGGGTGTAATGGCCATCAGGCAAAGCCTTTAGGCAGCAGGGTCTGAAAGGTGACCTGATCACTGCCAAGATGTGTGCTTTGTCATGTATTCAACACATCTTTGAAACTAATGACCCTGCAACACAATAAATCTGCACATTTGTTTTACAAAAGTAAATAATAACTATGAATTTTCCTTGGAGCATGTTTTACTGAAGCCATAAAATGCTGTCACACAGTCAGCTTCAGAGCAAAAGCAAGGTAATGCCAAATACACCTCTACGCTTAGAGCCCAAGCTCTGTGCACCACTGTGCCAGGCAGCCACAGTGCAGGAATGCCATCTGCAGGGCAGCCTGGCATCTGTCTCCCTGGAGGATGGTAGGCTCCTGATCCCCATGGATATCTTGTAGAAACATTTCTCGTGCTCTTGCAGTGTTTAGGTGTTCAGATGCCTGCAGGGATTCCCAGGTTTTGTGCCTGTACTGTCCCTATAAAAATGATTGTTGTCTTTCACTGCTCTGGAGCTGCAAGTGACATAAAATAGAATTGTTTGTGTGGGAAGGGACCTTCCAGACCACCTAGTTCCAACTCCTCTGCCATGGACAGCAAGTCCTCCCACTAAACCATGGTTGCTCCAAGCCCCATCCAACCTGGTCTGGGACACTTCCAGGGATGGGGCAGTCACAGCACCTCTGGGCAACCTGTGCCAGGACCTCACAGGGAAGGATTTCTCCCCAGTATCTCATAGGCCACATGCAGAAACACACGTACAGTTTACAGTCAGAGATTTACATGACACTATTAGCATATCTAGCATGGAAAACAGACTTCTTATTTTTTAAGGTTTCAATGACTCATATTTGAATGCACAGCCTTGTTTCAGCAGAAAATGCATGCAAGGGAAGCATAAGAAAAAGACAGTAAATGCAAAGGAATCTGCAAAATCATGAGTGATCTGAAGAGCTGAGTTGAGCTAATTTTGTTGAAAAATAGATTGAGATAATGAGGAATTATTATGGAATTATTACAGGCCATTTTCCCTACTTGGTCCTTTCCATTACATGCACCTATGTGAGCACACCGAGCATCACAGACCCACACTGGTGAGAGACCAGCTGTTAGGCAACACAAAACCTCACAGAGGTGTTCCAGTTCCTCTCTGATGAAGTCAACAAGAAAAAGAACATGAAATCAGTGGGTTATGAAACCTCTTTTACATTTACTTTTTATTAGCACCTGCAACATAAAACAAGATGAGAAAAATAGGGATAGAATTTTTCAACACTAGAAGGAGAAGATGGAAGTAAAAATCACTCCATGAAGAAATAAAGAGTAGAAATTGCTGGAATGGAGGACAAAAGTTAAACAAGCACTAGCTGCACTTGAGAGGTGGCAAAAAATTACCACACATATGGTGTGCTGTCTTCACACAGAGGTCAGAATTCTACAAAAAAAACCTAAGGTATATAAATGCAGAAACCAAAATCAGGAACATATTGCTTAGGAGCAATTGTGTATCCATACAGAAAAACACACCCATGAAAACTGAAGAGTAACTGTAGCAGGGATTGGCAGTGATTTTATTTTGTATCTCTCAACTCATGAACTTCCCTGTTTTGTTCTAGGTTTTTCAACATATATGACTGCTCTGTATTGCACATAGGTCCATCACGTGCGGAAAGCCCAGCTTTACACAACGTGATGGTCAAAAGCCACTGTGGGTGTCCTGCACCAACCACCACAGGCTTCTCCTTTTGCCATGATGAGTAAATCACCCCCCACTCGAGTGGACCTCACCCTCTGCTTCAGGCTCATAATTTTCACTCCACCTTGTTCCCTCATTTTTTTTCCATGTGAAGAAGCCAGCTGTGACCAGCTCCCTGGGGAAGATCCCTGTGTGGTTACAGTCAGAACTGGCAGGTTGATGTCTGAGGAATCTGGTGAGAGGAACAGTAGGAACTGCCTTCTGTCAGCATGGGTGACCCACAGACCTGTATCATTTTTCTAATGTACTGAGAACCCAGGAGATACCACAAAACATTCCTCAAGAGACAACTGAAATAGGCTAAGAGCAGGGCAAGGAACCTGAGTCAGTGACAATCACATCCTAGATTAGGTGAACTGGACAGACAGAGTACCACAAACTGGAAAGCCCAAAGTGCTGTAGTGCACTGTGTTGCCAGACACATTCATTTGCTGTCAGATCATGTCAGAGCAGAGGCAAACTCCCCCTGATGACTATAAAAATGGTTCTCTTCTTTTCCCAGTCTATTTCCTGAAAGGATGAGCATCAAATCTGCATAGTCTGAGTCTGCTCAATCACACCATTGTACTGCATGGCTGAGGCACCTGTCTCAGCAAAACCCTGCCAGTTCTCTGCATCCTGGGAAAGCTGGACCACGCTGAAGACAGGTTACAGGTGGCACTGGGTGTGTAGTGCCACCTCACACTCTCGTCCCCATTTGGACTGCTTTCCTAATGTCTTGTGTCTCAGAGTTGCACAGCCTTATTAAATCATAGAGAACTGAAAATATTTATAAACTGACATATCTCATTGAAAAGTGAATACTGGCCATTGGTTATTCTGCACCCCCTCAGCTAGACTGCATGCAAAACCTCGCAATGAATTTTAAAAAGTCCCAAGTACTGGAAAATATCCATGTTCTTCTTGTGCAGGGGTCCCAAAGCTGGATGCAGGACCCCAGGTGGGATCTCACCTGAACAGAGGAGAGCAGCCCAGGTCACGGTTGGTTTCTGGGTTGCCAACACACTCAGCTGGGACATATCCAGCCTCAAATTCACTCTCACCTTCAAGTCCTTTTCCTCCTTTGTAAACTTCTGTGGCAGCATTCTGCATTACTCAGCACCCTGCTTCCTCCAGCACTACAGCTGAGCACCGAGCCATGTCCTGGGAGCAGAGCAGCACATCCCAGTGCAGCTGAGCCTCTTGCTATTCCCTGCAGCCTCCCAGGGGCTGCTGCAGGCTCTTTCCCTGTACACACATGTGGGATTTGGGGGAATCTGCAGGAAGGACAGTAGGGCTACCTAATGTCCATGTGGCAGTGGGAAACCTGGCTCTGGCTCTGGTTATCTCCTGCTGACCATTTCAGTCCTTGATGCTGCGTTGCAGGGAGGAGTTGAACCATCAAGGGCTGGAATTCTGGTAAACTGCTCTTGATTCTTTATTCCTTTCATCTTAATGAATACTGTTTCTCTTTTCCCTGATTTGTACAGAGGGTAAAAAAAGTTAATACTGGTAATAATATATGCAGCATTATATTTATGAATATATAATTTTGAAAAATAACTAATTTTTTCAGCCAATGTTAATTGGACAAGTATCATAAACAAAGATAAGTAGCTGAATAATTTAGAAATGCTTACCATTGTCATTGGTGGCAATCAAGGTGTGTGTCTATGAATAGTCATACAGTATGGAGATAAAATGAATAATGAAAATGTTACAATTTGAATGTTAATAACAGGGCTTAATTCTTAGTTTCTAAGGCCTTTTTAAATGTGTTTGTTAGCCTGAAAATGTCATCATATCCCTAGTACTTAATCTGATAATGCATATTTTTATTTTTACCATGTAATATTGGTCATAAAGTAGAATTTTCCAGTGATTTTTATTGGCTTTACTAAAGGATTAAAGTACAGAGATGATTGTTTAAATGCTGATTTTTAGGAATGTATAAATTATGAACAATATTTCTGTAAGATAAAGTTACCATAATGTGTTAAAAAATAAATATTTTGCATTTTATTTTCAATTCTATTCAATCTAGATAAATTTAATATGCTTTTTTCTCATCTCTGTGTCACAAGGGATAATGAAGTTTTAACTTTGTACATTTTTTGTTCCTTTTGATGAGCTAAAGTGTTTGCCTACTCTGGTAAAAAGGAGGCTGAGAGGCAATCTCAAGGCTCCCCACAGCTTCCTGAGAGGGACACATGGAGAGGGCTGAGCTCTTCTCTCTGCAATGCAGGGACAGGATGCCTGGAAATGGCTCAAAGCTGCATCAAGGGAGGTTCAGACCAGACATTAGAAAGCATTTCTTCACTAGGAGTGTGGGACAAACACTGGAACAGGATTCCTAGAGGGGCAGTTGATGCCCCAAGCCTGCCCGTGTTGAAGAAGCATTTGGACAATGTCCTAAACAGCTTCTTTAGCTTTTGGTCAGCCCTAAAGTGATCAGGCAGTTGGACCAGATGGTCACGTTAGGTTCTTTTCAACTGACCTATCCTATCCTATCCTATCCTATCCTATCCTATCCTATCCTATCCTATCCTATCCTATCCTATCCTATCCTATCCTATCCTATCCTATCCTATCCTATCCTATCCTATCCTATCCTATCCTATCCTATCCTATCCTATCCTATCCTATCCTATCCTATCCTATCCTATCCTATCCTATCCTATCCTATCCTATCCTATCCTATCCTATCCTATCCTATCCTATCCTATCCTATCCTATCCTATCCTATCCTATCCTATCCTATCCTATCCTATCCTATCCTATCCTATCCTATCCTATCCTATCCTATCCTATCCTATCCTATCCTATCCTATCCTATCCTATCCTATCCTATCCTATCCTATCCTATCCTATCCTATCCTATCCTATCCTATCCTATCCTATCCTATCCTATCCTATCCTATCCTATCCTATCCTATCCTATCCTATCCTATCCTATCCTATCCTATCCTATCCTATCCTATCCTATCCTATCCTATCCTATCCTATCCTATCCTATCCTATCCTATCCTATCCTATCCTATCCTATCCTATCCTATCCTATCCTATCCTATCCTATCCTATCCTATCCTATCCTATCCTATCCTATCCTATCCTATCCTATCCTATCCTATCCTATCCTATCCTATCCTATCCTATCCTATCCTATCCTATCCTATCCTATCCTATCCTATCCTATCCTATCCTATCCTATCCTATCCTATCCTATCCTATCCTATCCTATCCTATCCTATCCTATCCTATCCTATCCTATCCTATCCTATCCTATCCTATCCTATCCTACTTTGTTCTAACAAGATACCACTTTTTGTCTACTCAGGGGAACAGTGGTGGTTCTTTACCTGGACTTCAGCAAAACATTCCACACCCTTTCCCACAGACACCTCCTGGACAAAAGGGCAAGACATAGGTTGCATGGTTGGTCTCCGAGATGGGTAAGAAATTGTTAAATAGTCTGCACCCAGAGCACTGACCAATGTATTTTACTCAGGCTGGCAGCTTGTCAGAGGTGAGCTCCCCCAGGAATTGATACCACACAGCTCAACATCTTCATAAATTATTTGAGATGGAAAATACTCCTATCAAGTGTGCTGACACTAAACTGGTTGATGAGGAGGACACATCAGATGGCAGAGACATCTCACACAGAGACCTGGACAGCCTGGAACACTGGGCTGGCAAGAACTATGTGAGGTCTAATGAAGTCGGGTGCAAAATTCTGCACCTGGGATGGAATACAAGATTCCAGTACAAATGAAGGTGTGGGAGGAGTCTTGCTGAAAGGGATGGTGAGAACAATCATTCACTGAAACAACCTCCCCAGGCATGGGTTGTTAAATGGGAACCCCCCCATTGTTGGAGGGTTCAACAAGTAGCTGAACTGGGTATGAGAAAATTTTTCCAGGCTCCCTTTCCCTAAAAAGGCTGGAGCAGATGATCTTTCAAAGTCCTTTCCAACCCAGTTTGCTCTGTGATTCTTAAGTCTTGAATCCCTTCCCTGTTTTTCCAGGAAAATTATAATAAAGCTTAAAGAGCTCTAAAGCTGAAAGATGGAGACAGAGAGCCCAATGGCCATGCTTCTTTACATTGTGGTTCTTTTCCATAATCCAATATTTTTTAATCTTTTTAACAGCCTTTGCTAGTAGAAGTTAAACTGTTAAAGACATCTGGGCTTTCTTGCATACTTCCTTTTATCAGTGTTAAGCTGTAATTAATGTGTTTTTACTGTAAGTTAATTTGGGGGTTGATTCTTCAATATACTGAGTGATGTTTTTCTATGTAGAGTAAAGTGGACAGTAGTGGCCTCGGATAACCCTGAGACATGCTCTGTTGGTTCTCAGGAGTAGGCTGAAAGTGTTTCTGTGGAGGCCAAACAACTTTTGCCCTGCAGCCACAGCAGTTAGTGGAGTTTTAGTCCTTTGGGTTTTTTGCCAATCTTGTTCAACTTTGAAAGAAAAGGAGGTTCTTTGTAAGCAGATGTTACTGTTTGCCACTTTCTACATAAGTAATCATATCTAATTCATATATTCTGTTGGAGGAGAGAGTGTAGACGTGGCCCTAAAGGATGCTCAAGAACACAAACACACGGAGTATTTCCAGCATGGTTACAAGAGTGATATTTGGTATCACCTTGAGCAATGTTATTTCCAGGTAAGATAGTATTTATGCCTTGAAATTTTTAAAATCCTGGTGCAACTGACCATAAAGAATAGGATAAAATGTCTGGGGTTTTAAAATTAAAATAGCAGTATATTATCAGAGAGGGAGTACTGGTGGAAGAATTCAAACCGACCTTATTTGTAACTCATGCTCTGGGACTATTGGACAAAGCACTTCTCACAAAACCAGGCAGTCATTGAGGAAGGTGAGACTGCACTCTGCTATTACTGGAGTCATGACGGGAGGGAAAACTCATGTGGAGGAAGGTCCCACATTTGCAAAATTCAAGAATATAGAGGAGCGGGAAGAAGATTCTTTGGACAGTGCAGGGTTAGGTTTAATGCAATGTTGGTAATCATGAAAATCTGCCATTTTCCCCTGAGCAACAACTGACACATACTAGGTCAAGGTCTTCATAAACTCGATGTGATATACCTTTAGTAGTTGTTTCTGTGAACTAAGTAAAAAAAAAAAAGGAAAATATGTTCTTTAAATACTTTTGCTGGTGTTTTATCCTAGTACACAAACCCACATTTGTTTAAAGGTTATATATAATGTGTGTACTTTTTATTTAAGTATAATATTTGGAATTCTTCATCAGTTTTGATGTGCATGCATAGTGTATCATCCTTGAAAATGTTACAGCACTGAACACAAATATAGGGTTTCACTGTGTGGAAAGATACACGGAGCAGCCCTTGTTCAGAAGGAAGGGTGTCCTTACCAGTGCAGTGGGCTTCAGTCCACCTGGTGTCTGCTCCCTAAAAACTGCAGAAACAATTGTGAGAATGGTGCAAAGGAATAGCAGGAGACAGACAGTTCTTGTGGCTTTTCTTTAGTAGGATTTCCCAAACCATTCTATGATTCTGTCATTACATGATAGTTCGCAGAGTAGAAATTACTGTTCTTTAGAGATTTTTTTTTCCGACATATACAGAAACATTTTAAGGAAGGGCAAGAGAACTAAGAACTATTGGTCATAGTTTTTTATAGGTCTGAATAATGAAAATACTATCAAGACGCTATTACAAAATGATTATTCCATATATGCAAATAAGAGAAGGACAGAGGAGTTTTGAGATGCTTATAAGAAAATGCATGCTTAAAATACACGCAAATGTAACCTTGATTTCCTATTCCATGTACCCATGCCTCAAATACTAATTAAATGCTTTAAACCTTGCCATTGTTGGTCTGCTGAGCATTTGTAAAGAATCAACAACAGCAAGGAAAATAAAGAAAATAATGGAAGTATTCTAAAAGGGCAAACCTCCATTCACCACACATTCCCATAAGGGTGTACACAAGACAGTCTCCCATCACAATTACTGTGTTCAGCAATTAGGACAAATGAGAACTAGAATAATTTCCAGCAACCTTTCAGATTGTAAAAATTGAATAAAGGATGATGAACAAGCATATACACAAGATACAATTTAAACAGTCACATTCAATCTGTACAAGCATATACACAAGATACAATTTAAACAGTCACATTCAATCTGTCAAGGACACAGTGAAAAAGAATGTAACAGTATAGAACAATCAAAATATGTATGGAAGCAAATCAAAATATTCAGGACTCATATGGCAAAAGAAAACAGCTGTTTCTTTATTAAAGAGAATTATAATATTAACGCATGAGTTTATTTTAAAGAAAATTATTTGATTGAAACACAAATTCTCTGCAACATACAGAGTGGGAAGTAGGCAGTAATCTTCACTTAGGAAGACCAGAGAAGGCACCACCAAGAGCCCAAAATCAGATCTGCAGCAGTCTGTCTCCAGTGAAACTTCAAAATTAAAGGGTCAGGATGGAAACAAACTGTCCTCGAGTCCAGTTCTGGCCTGCTGCAGCTTAGATGGGATTTCCAATTAGACATCTTGCAACCTCTAGAGCCAGCATGACACAAAACACTGCAGATGTGTGGAGCTGAGTTCTGTACAAATCACACAGCAAGGGGCTGGGTGCCAACCCAAACATTTCTCCCAAAGGCTTCCTGCCCAAGGATACAGGAATTGAAAGGAGGCATTGGCACTGGGCATCATAGTCTTCGTGCAGGAATGGCAGCAGCACTCTTGCAGAGACTATGGCTTATGACACGGGCACGAGCTGTCCCCGCATCAGGGCAGGTGGCTGCAAGGGACTGCAGCTTCCTCATCACACACAGACAATCTACTTAGATGGGAAAGATTAAAGACCAGAATATAGAATATCCTGGGATGGGTTTTCATATAATAAATGTTCTTGCATTGTTATTTTAAATGAAAGACTCATGCAGACATGAACAACACCATCATTGTGCCTGAAAAAGCAACTAAGTACAAATTCTGAAACAGCCACTATGTATATCCTGCTTAGACTTCAGCATTACGTAGAGTCTTTAAACCTAATTTTGTTGCTCCTGTGTTTGTATTTCTGGAGATATTATTGGTTAAATATTATTATTTTTTAATTCAAAGCCATCTAAAAATGAAGGATCAAGCATTTCTCTCCAAAGTTGGTTCTGGTGCTTAGTTGTGGTCAGGATTAAATGTACAGACAAATAAGGTACACAAATTTGTGTGAGATAAACTGACTGTCTCTGAGCATTTTGCACTTTCACTCCCTAAGTTATTGATGCACACACAGGTGGACATGTGTCATCCCTTCTAGGAGTACAAAATTTGGCATCTATCTTTATCATTCCACTAGAGGTAACGCAAACCTACTTCGACTGGCTTGTAGGTAAATATAGGAAGCTATTGCCCTTTAGCAAGGCACCTTAGCCCCCCACAAAAACTTATCTATTATTCGTTAACCAGTCAGATAACTCAAGCAAGACAAGATGTCTTGTAGTGAGTCATTTTGGCACCATTTTGGTACCAGGGTTGACACTGGTCTGGCACCTCTCAACTACCAATAAATATCTTACTTCTGAAGTGAGGTCTGGAAGATAAGCTGAATTTCAGAACAACAGGGTTGTTTACTTTACAACTATGAAAGCCACAGCAAACTTCCACAAAGCAGGAATCTTCTATACATTTTCCTGGAAACTCGTGGAGTTTCTCCCACGAGCAGGGACAATTGTTTCACAGTTACTTGTCAGGAGTTGAGTGAAGGAACCTGAGCACATCATCACCATTTTGGCAGAAGTTACATTCTACTCCTAATCAATATTACTTCTTTTCCTAGTTTTAATATAGGTACCTTGATACAGTGCACTGTTCTAAGTGATGACATAATCTAGCAGTAGTTCTTTTAGTTTTATATTGTAAAGTAATTCTGATCAACATCTCTTGCCTGTTAAGTCTGTTCATTTGTCTTAATAAATAATTCATTTTAATATATATATATCTGATTTGCTATCATTAGAACTCACGTGATAAAGTGCTTCCTTAAACTGCTTTCAAAGTCTGAGGCTAAGGAAGGATTTACCTTCATTTAAACCCATTTTTGTGAAGAAGGTTAAATACACAAAGAATTCTTTCTGCCCCTCAGACAAACTTCCCAGACAGCAAGGCTTCTTTAGTAAACTTTGTCTGAAGCTCCCATTCTCCCTGTGACATGCACAATTTCAGGTTTTCACATTTTCAGTATTCACCGAGACATAGTATGGAAATAAGTCAAATATTCTCTCCACCCCATCAGTAAACTCTTCTGCACTGAATTTCTGAAGAGCTCCATAATTGCAGTTAATCTGACCCAATATATTCTAGAATAAACCATGCACCTCTGAGATAATCACAACTTGTTCTTACAGCACCAGTCATTAAAAAAAAAAAAAAAAGAAAAAGAAAAAAAAAAAGCTCCTGCAAAATGAATTCTTCGATGGAAATGTCATTGAAGTGGAGTCTGGTCCGGATATATCAAGGAATCTTAGTTTTGCTCCCATTTTGTTAAATGGGGATATATAAACAAAATCAGTGTTTGTGCATGCTATGTAAAAAAAGCTGATAAGGTAGCCTCACTCCATGATCATGTTAAAACTACTTCATTTTCTGTTACTTTAAATTCTATTCCTTTTCAAAGGAATACAGGAGAACTAGCTCTAGTATTTAATAATTGCACTAATATTTAAAACTAGCACTAATATTTAATGACATTCTGAGTATAACATTACCCAGTGGGAAGCATTTTTGTCACCCTGGATTACTCAACAGAAGAAGTAACACAGGTCATCAATTAAGCACTGCTGAGTTGTTACCTAGCAGTTTCTCAGTGAGATATTTATACTCTGCTTGTTACGCTGAAATTGTTATTCAAATTTCTCCATTTGTAAGAGTAAAATGAATGCTACCAGCACTTTCTGCTGCCAGCAGAAGCTTTAAAGAGAATTTAGCAAGGCCACTCATATTATTCAGATTGACTTCTGTATATCAACAGTCACGGTATGAGCTTTTCACATTACAGGGAATTTATTTTATTATACAGATTGCTATTACACAAAATACATATAGATTATGTACATATAAATAATGTCTGTAATATATGATACAGTATAATTAACATTACAATAGTGCAATTATATTTTTAATTGATTCAATAAATTATAAATACCAATTTATCATTATTTATTATACAAATACTGTTCAACCAACTCTCTGGATCTTTGCTGGTTAAGGGTTTATACTAAGCGGACCAAGTCCATTGTGGGTTTGTTGATTTCTGGGGATCTCTCCTGCCCTTTTTTGGTTTTTCCCTCCCTAGAATTCTCTAATCTCTTCCTTTCACATGGTCCTGTGAAGCTTATAGTGTTTCGCTTTTGGCTACAGCCATATTATTAATTTCTAAATGAACAAATGACAGGAGTTATCACTGTATATTAAATTAAGATATAAGAAATCTAATTACACCGTATTTTACTTCCTTCATTTTTTTCCTTACTAAGCTATCTTCTACTTATTTCCTATTTCTGGTCTTTTTGATACAGATCTGGTTTTACTTCTAGCAAGGTCTGTAGCATGAAAACCAGTCCAAAATAGAGGCACTTACTTTCCAAATGACAGGGATCTATGAGTTATCCAAGGCAAATCATGCCTGAGGAGTTTGACTGCTCTTTATTCTGAGGTCACTGGCTCTGTGCTGAGCAGTGGACTTGGTTAGTTTTCATCCTAGCAAGTCATTTGACACAGTTTCCCATGAAATCCAAATGGTCAAACTGGCAAGAAATGGAAACATTCTGTTTTCAGAAATTAAGGAAACACAAATGTAGAGCCAGAATTATGAGAACATTTCAGATTCATCAATTGTACTAATCTAAGAAGGATGGCTCTGTGTCACAGTTTGCAGAGCTGCCACATGACTAGTTACAATTCTGATTTATTTTGGTAAGAAGCAGGTACTATGTAGGACTCTTAAAGACGCAAATGCAGAAAGAGGAATTAAGGTCCAGAATATCTGTTTTAAAATGTTTGGATTCAATTTCTTTGGGAGAAGAGGGCAGGATCCTGACAAAATATTGAAACAAAAGGTCTTTGCATTTCACCTCCCTGCTTTGTCTCATACTCCCAACTGCTGATGGGGTGCACTGGCATTAGTGCATGCAGCATTTATTTTTTTACATTGAATATGATAAAGGAAAAAAATGTATAGAATGTTTTATTAAGACTGAAAAGGCTGTCTAAGAGTATGTGAAGACTAATAAAATGTTTGGCTTTGAAGTAACGTCTGTGGCTCTGCCTGCACATTTCTGTGACAGAATTTAATTGTTTATTACTGCTGACTGTTACAAAATCTGGAGAGAGATACAGAATTACATGAACAAAGCAGATTTATTCTCCAGGTCTCAGTTGGAATACATTGCGTTGAACACAGACTTTAAAAGGAGTACTGAAAACAATTATGTATTTAGGGATTAAGGTATTTTAAGTATGGCAAGTCAACCGCAAGCCACCAAAGCAACATGCAGCACATCTGCCAAGAGAGCACTAGGCCCAAATTCCAGGTTTGCTGCAAGGCTGTTGTCTCCACAAGAGGTAGAATTACCTGTAAATGACTGGCAGCCCCTGACTAAATCTACTTTATGACTGATAGGAATCAGACACAGAAGGCAATCAAATATTAGGATTTCTTTTGTGAGTAACCTGGGTTTCAAAAAGGTTTGACTTCATGAGAATTTACATTTTCTGCAAACTAGAGCCTTTTTTTTTTTTAACAGACACTGATTAATGTTCCAGCACTGATTTCATTTCACGTGGATTTGTGAAGTACTTTCATATAAATATTGGAATTCCCACAACGATCCAAATGCAAGGTACAGATTGTAAAATAAGTAAAGTGACACATTTATCAATGATAATTCAGGCTTTTTCCCCTTCTTGGGCTTTTGTTTCCCATCAGTCTACCACCAGCCTCCCAAGGACCTTTTGTTTCTTACAAAGGTCCTCCTGTCTGGACTTTTCTGGATTTTGAAGTGCAACACCAGATGAAGCCCCTTTTTCCTTCAGTGTTGGCTCTTTCCTCAGACTGTAACATAATTGTGAAACATACTTTCTCTCTAAAGGAAGCTTTGCTGTCTCCACTGCTTTATTTTCTGTTCATCCTGGAATTGGATGGTTCCATCATTTATTATAATCCCTCTTTATATAGAAGTTAGTCTGTCAGGCTTTGACCCTCCCCCTTCAAAAATCTGAAACACAGCAAAATATCTGGACCCCTGTTATCTTTTGATACTAGGAGAAATCACTGCACTGTCATTTCCAATAAAGCTGAAGCCAGTCTGTTTGGGGTCAACAAAGCCCCAGAAGAAAGGAGACTTTTCCTTGTCCTAAACTTGCAGCATCATACCTCATTACCTTTTCTCTTTAAAATGTTCTCTTGCAAGAACTTCATCTCTTTCCCCAAACCTCTACTGTCTTTAAATCATGATCATATTCAGGGTAGCTAAAATCCCAGGAATTTCTGAAAGCACTAGTGTACTCATGACACTACTCTGAGGCACAGACTCCTGCAAAGCCTCCACGACATGAACAGCAGGAGAGGCAGGGCTGCAGCCTGGCACCAGCTGCTCTGCCCCTCACGCCTGCTGCTCACCAGCTGTTTGGAGCACAGACAGACGTGCTCCTTTTTCCTTCCTCCCTCCTTTCACAATGGGACTAGGCTGCATTTTAGGAATTAGAAGTAATTAATGTTGAAGTGAATAGCACAAAACGGCGCATCCAGAGAACAGCAAGACAAATTTCAGTTCCTTCAATGCTTTGCAATCATGTTACCTTCCTGTAGCCTAGCTAGGAGATACTAAATGGTCCAACATAAATCATAAAGTCTTAGGCATTTTGCCATCAGTTTCCCTACAAACTGCACCAAGTTCATGCAAAATACACCAAATTCTTCAACTTCTGTTCTGTGATAAGGACAATTTACTATTTTACAGTGTTGTTTTTTCTGTTTTATTTTCTGCTAAAAGCATCTGTTCATGGAGAAAGAAAATCTGCTTGAGAGGAAGAACCAGATTTTTATATTGTCCTGCCAAATATTTGTGATGAGTTTTAGAAGTATTCTGATGAATTTAAAGTAATTAGAACAAATCTTTAAGATTGTCAAAAGGAAGAGTTGGAAGAAGAGGGTAAGAGAGGAGAAGGCTGAGGATGGACAATGCTTTTGGATAGAGGGGTTCACTTCTAGGTTGCCCTCTACTGAGTCAGGAGCAGGACCCAGTGATCCTCATGAGTCCTTCCCAACTCAGGATATTCTATGATGTAAAACAGCAGCTCACCAGGTAGTTCCCAGGCCTGCATCCTCCTACAAGTACTGTGGGGAAAAGGGCCCAGGGAAAGTCTAAGGGCACTTGAGCCAGAACAGGAGGTGAGCGTACATTTTAACCCTACCTTTCCTTGGGTTTTGTATCAGCTGAGACACTGCTAGAAACCAGGAGTGATAGCTATATTTGTCCTTTTCCATATCTTTTCTCTCTTTCTCTCTCTTCTTCTAATTACCTCTTCTCAGGGTTATGAGTAACCTAAAATCAGATAGGCTTGGAGTTTGCTATGTTGAATGAACTAAATTAATGCTCCATGTTTTACATTGATTGAATGCTGCTCTAAACCTTTTGCCAAAGTTGTCTGATTTTCTGAAGTTACCAGTAAAGGTTTTTGTTTTGACTTCCTAAGAATAGTTTGTCAGTATTTTACCTGTGTGTCTAACTGAGAGCCTATAAAAAAACCCATAAGCCCTTTTAAGATGCTCTTTGAGCCATGTTTTGGTTTTGGGTGCATGCTCCAGGTCCCTTTGTTGGACATGTCTGAGGCATATGTCATAACACCAGGGGAGGCTGAAGCAGACAGGGCTTGGACACAAGAAAAGGCTGTGAAAGAGGGGACGAACGAAAGCACAAAGTGATCTCCCTTGTCTGAGAACAGGTCTTTGGCCAGAGATTGCTCTTTGGAAGGGGCTGCATGTCACACTCCATGTATGTCTGCTCTGGGATGACCAGGAGAAGGATCAGGTACCAGACCAAGCAGGACACATCAGGCACCAGTGGTACTCTCAGCACCTGCAAGCACAAAACCATCAAGAAAATTACCCTCAGGGTCATGGTTCAGGCTATTGCATTCAGAACCATCCTGCACGTGTATGCAAAGCTGCACGAAAGCAGCAGCTGCACAACAGGAGCAGCTGCACTGTTTATGGCAGGATGCTGAGCAGCCCACCCTGGGACGTTAAGGGTAAATTCAGGCACTATTTGAGATGCATTTTTGGAGCAGTTTGAATAAATGGAATTTATTTTACAGGAAAAACAAGGCAACCATCATATCTTTTAACAGAATGACACTCTCAAAATCAGTAGAAAGAAAAACCTCACAAAGCTTCAAGATCTTATCAAAATGTGAGTGGTGTCATGTTGAAGCAGCAGGAAACTCAATATGAAAACCCTTTTAATCTTTCTCCCTACTTCCATGGACAAAAGAAACACTGTTTAGCTAATAGTTTTTAAGCTTATACACTTTTGGTCTCATTTGCATTAGATAAAATGTTTTTAAAAATAGCATCTCCTTTGGTGAAATGCACCAAAATTGATCAGGGCAATTGGTAAATTCTCAGCCATTGTTTTGCATTTACTATGTGCATACAACAGTGTAAGCCTAATTTTATGCACGAATTTCTGTGCTTTCTCTCAAAGAAATACATTAATCAAGAAAATAAAATGTTTTTGAAAAATGTTAGTTATTTCAAATAATTTCTTTTTAAGGACAACAACTTAATTGTCATTAACTCTTTAATATATTTAGAAATTCTCATGTTCTGATGATAGATAAAAAGTTATCCAAGCTCTCTAAAACGTATTTCAATACTAATTTGAAAAAGTAATTTATACAACTGAAGTGTACACTTTAGATTTATCTATCACTGAAAAAAAAAAAAAAAAAAAAATCCTTTTTATCTTACCCAGTCCAACAAAATAATGTGTAAACTCTGCTTTCTCCTATTTTTTAAAATCAAAAGTGACCCCTTCAGTGGCTTTTTTTAGGGGGACAAAAAAAGAGAGGAAGACAAATCAGCTTACAGCAATGCAGCAAATGCAGGCAAATCAACTGCAAAGAAGTAAGCAAACGATCCATCTATGCAAATGAAAAATATAAAATGAAGGTAGGTTACTTAAGAAAAATTGTTTGGTCTTGTGATATCATAGTAAATCAATACAGTTTGCCTTATTTAGAGATTGACACATGCTTTTGCAATTATGTACTTTGAGCCACAATGTTTGTACTCACTTTACTCAAGGTAGTCTCATTTAAACTGTAAAATCCCTCTCTGCCTTTACAATAATATTAGAACAGGGTGCCCCAAGTTAGATTTGCTGCTACGCAGATCATGTTAGGTTACTGCACACCTCAGAAAACTGGTGTCTGCACCCAATTCAGCAGGACCCTGGATCAGCATGTATCTCATCTGCAGGAGGGTCTTAAATATTTGCTGCAATACTTCTTGTCAGGCTGCTTGGACAAAGTAGGATGTGCTGTGGAGGGGATGGGAGAAGGTGTCATTTCAACTCACAACCCATAGGGACAGAGCTGGGTGTTAAAGCCTCTGTGATGACCAGTTCACAGCTATTTCTGGACACTCAAAGGGAGCTCTGCTGTACCAGACACCTGCAGGTTACTGGGACCCTTTGTAGTGTACAGAAGGAACCAGGCATCGCAACAAGGGGCCCCTGAGCAAAAGGGTTGAACCAGGTGGCAGGAATCTACACAATGAGCTGGAGAGGATTCACTAACCAGACAGAATGTCTAAAAGGAAAGCCAGCTGACAGCTCTAGTGGATATTGCCTCAAATAGTGCCAAGATAGTTTAGGAATTTATCAAACAACCCAGAATGGAATCATTGCAAACGCTGTCAATCCTTACAAGGCTAAGACCCAAATATAGCATGGGTCAAGGAGAGACGGAGTTGAAACATTCTTCCCTTTCCAGAACTACCAAAATATAAGCACTTGGTATCTGGCACAGATTTTGTTCAGGGAGGTTATAGATTTTTCACAATGCATCGTAATATTTCTTTGAAAATGCTGTGGATTTTCAGAGAGTAAATAGAACTTAGGACTCAAAAGCCTTGACTCATCAGTTGGATAAGCATTGAAAGATCTGTTGATCAGTCCCTAGGAAATTCATGAAAACTGCAGGAAAGTTTCGTGAAGCAAAATCCAATTTCCACAGTTTAACAGTAAGCAGTTGATAAAAAGTTTGTTATTGAAGTGATCCAGTGCTTACAAATACACTTTTTCTTTTGATCTACACTGAGTCCCTGACAGCATTTAAAAATAAGCAGAAAATCTAAATTAATTCCATTTATATTGGCTTAGAATGCACTGTGTAAAAATCACAATAGAATTTTAAAATCCCAGGGGAAAATTTCCTTTGTAAATCTTCTGTTTAATTCAAACTGATCCTTTAGGTTGCAATTGGATCTAGCAGTCAAAAGTGGGTTAGCCATGGTAAAGTCTGAACTGTAAATTATAAGGCTGCACAGGAGGACATGATGTAGCCATGCAGCTCCCTCAGCCCTGTTTCACAGTTGTGAAAAAAGTGAAGCTGACAACAGTGCCCAGAACAGCCTTCTGTTTCTCTTCTCCAAAGAACAAGCATGCACCGTAAGGATGAGCAGATTTGGTGGGAGCTATACCATGAGGGAAAGGCAGGGGCTCAAGATGCTCAAACTATAGATCTCTCCTTTGATTCCTTGCTGGAATTAAATAACTCTCATTAGAAATTTACAAACCCTGCCAGGAAAAGTCTAGGTACAACTGGTTCTCAGCTAATACAGGCTGCTGTAAGTGGTGTCTTACCATCTTTTTTAGCTTAATTGAAAACTAGACCTACTATAAAGGTAAAAGAACTTTATCTTTTTTGAGAAACAAGCTAAATTATTTTTAAATCTTTCCTTCAAACTATCAGCTATCAGAAAAATTAACCACAGAACAAGAAATCTCAGGTGTAAAACAGAATTATGCAATGCTGAAGCACAAGTCCTTTAATTTCTTTGATTTAATTTAACAACAATTCTCTTGGGAATGAGAATCTGGACATTTTCTTGATGGCTAGATAATCCTAAGAGGCAGCAAAGGTTGTCAAAAAATATTTTTGTTTGGCCAGTTGGTCACGGCGAGATCACACACGCTCTCCCTAAGACCTTGCCTTATCTTCAGCTTGCATTTCCAGTACAATGGTACTTCTTTTTCTCCGTACTACAGGAATGAAAGGTTTTGACAGCTGTGCATGATGATTCAAGGTTTAAGGTCTACTTTTCTTAGTTGATTACTTAATAGCTTCAAATGTATTTTACTACTACACAGAAACCCATCCCAACATAAAGGCATCCGTAACATTTTGTTTCTAAGCTTCATCCCATGTATCTCTGGCAGGGGCTTGAGTTATGTCTTATCAGAAGTTTAGAAAGCATGGGAATATATGCCTTCCTTAAATACTTTGTAATTTGTAGCACGGGGACTTCCTGAGACCAGTAAAATTAAATCACCTAGACTGATAAAGTTGGTTGCTGTTATAATAGCCCTTACCCAAAGACATCTCATATGGCACCCTGTTACCACTCAGATATGAATATGTTGGACGATTTACTGCATATTGGGAAAAACTTGACTATGTCTTCTCTGAAACCCATCATGCTCCTCCACCCTGTCCTGTCCCACCTCAGTCATGGCAATGGTAGAAGCAGACTCCTTTCCCTTCAAATACCTGAACTCCTGCGGAGCAAAAGGAAATCACAGACCCTGGTTCAGGACACTGAGTAGGACGTGTCTGAACCCTTGTGACACAAATAATTTCTATTTGTCCCTTTTCTTTGTGTAGCAGTTGTATAGACATGCTTTTAGAAACACTGGTTACTTCACAACAAATATTTTTATCCCTCTCTAAAGCCTTGATATACACAGAAAAAGACAAGAGCAAATACTGTGCTCAGACCATTATTTCAGCTTGATCAATAAGGAGGCAATATTTTTTGTAATAAAACTAATTCTTTTTACGAGGATCTTAGAAGGAGGTGTCTCGTCTTCCTAGTTCTGGTGAAATCAACTCACACTACCTCATTTCAACTGCTGTTTTATCTCTTTAAATACAAAGAAAATGTTGATTCCTTTTGTAGAGACAGGGCCGTAATACAAACATAATCATTTCAGTTATTTCTATATAGATTCCATAGAAGGAATTTTGTGTCCTGTTTGCAAGGGTTCAACACTCAGTCTGAATGCACAGAAATATTTACATCATGACCTGTCCCAGGAGTTTTAAAACATAGGTAAATGATGAGGCATGAAAAACACGATACCCACCACACAGCACTGAGCTGTGTTCTGAGCTGTGTTCAGACAGATGGTGGTTCCCAGCCTAGCAGGGCAGAATTATGAGTAGCACAGTTTGCACTACATTCCTTCAGCAAGCAAGGACAGTTCAGCCATACAATCACATTGCTCAGACTCATGTTCATGTTTTCTTTTAATATTTTTACCATCTCAAATAAAAGCAAAACAAGGATTAACACGTGCATTTTCTCACTTAGTCAGGCATTAATAACAAGGGTCTGCCAACAGACTATGGTTTTGAAGCACTGCTCTATTCCTATGCATCTATGTCAGCTGCTCTGAGCCATAGAGAAGAGCTGGAACAGCTGGCGCAGATGAGAAGACTCAGAGGAATGGAGGGTCACCCCAATTTGCTATTAACATGAGAACTTACTTTTATTCAAGTTGAATCCTGTCTACAGGGCTGGACCTGCCTAGAAGAAGAAAACAGCTTGAAGATACAAATCACTGACTGCTGGCACAAAAATAGGGGTTTTTTTGCATAATAAAGATAATAAAACATCTGAGAAATAAAACAGATAAATGTGACAAACATCTGTCAGGCACTAGAACCTCAGGTCTTCAGTTAAAAAGTGTTATGCTTTTAGCACGCAAGTGAAGCAAATCCCTGTCTCTTGCAAGGCAGATGGTAGAGTGGAGAACAGCTGGCTTCAGTTTTTCCATCTAATTGAATTCTGGTCTGTCTAGCATACTTATTTGTGCTCAAACTAATGTTTCCTCTCTTCACTATGCAGCTGCAAGTTGGCATTGTCAGTCTGTAGCAAACACTAGAGTTCTTTTCCACTTGTTTGGAATATAATAAATGGTGACCTCCTCCAGCAGCTCTGAAGGTGGAGGATTTCTCCTCCTGCTATCCCTTTCCTTGTCTTCTCCCAGAGGACTTCAAGCCTGCCCGAGGTCTCCTGGGCAGAGCTCACTGAGGTGTCCTGCACCCGCCACGCCTGGGGGGGTTGCTATTTCTAAGGAACACAAAAGATGCTATTTATAACAAGCATTGGTTTAAAACAAAATGTTTTTGCTGTGCAGCAACAGAGGGAATCAAACTGCAGTAATTTTCCACCTTACTGAGGTAATTTTAGAAGAACTGAAAATATTAAAGTCTTTCATGAAAATTCTTTCTTCCTTATGTTTCCTAAACAATACTTTCACAATATTCAGTTTCATTTTGGCTCCTAACATGGAATCAAGAGGTACACATGGCCAGCTATTATTCATCCCAAGGCACATACCAGACTCTCTAGAGTCCTCAATCCACATGATCTTTAACAGTGTGCTGTCACTCCCATCTCAACAGAATCAAAAGTTTACTTCATCTCATTTAATTCTTTTTCCATTGTATCTTTTATCTCCATTTATTGAAACATTATTTTACAAATTCTTTTAAACTTATTCCACCACTAATCTTAGTTTTTATTCTGGTTTTGATCAAGAAGTTAAAAAAAAAAATAAAAGGAAAACAAACCCACAGATAAAAGCAACACTTTTTTGAGATATAAGCCTGTAAAACCAAGTTTGGAAAATACAGGGTCATGAATGCTTATCATAAAGTGAACAATTTTTCCCCTGGTGGCCAGAGGAAGGTATCAGTAACTTACCAATAATTCAATAATATCATTAACAATCTATTTTTTAAAAAATTATTCCAGGATGCAAATAGAATTATTCCAGTCAATATCAGGATAAAGAATTAAAGACAGACAAGAATTCTTTCAATAATTTAATTCTTATAACAAGAGTCTTCAGCACTTTATGAATAAAATAAATGGACTAACTAAAGTTTTCTTAATCAATGCTTTGATTACCTTTATCAGAAAGGGTAATTGTGCATTGTACTCACAGTGGACAGCACAGTGTACACACTAATTCCTCCAGGGAAGCCCTAGAATACACAAAGCACAGCTCCATGGCACGCTCCATGCTCAAAGGTGCAGATGGAGACTGGATCTGTCCCAGATGGCAGAAGGCACCTGAACAAAAAAAAAATCAAACAATAAAAACAAACAAACAAAAATACTGTGGTAACTAGAGAATAATTCCTATTTATTGCTAAAAATCCGCACCATGTTGTGCAAATTCAATTTGGTGGAGGGTCTGTTTTCATAAAGAGAGATGTTTTGTTCATTTTTTCTTTAAAACAGTCAGTAGTAATTTCAACATGGGCTCTGTGTGCACATCAGACCCCTCCGAGTGGTGCAGCGAGAGAACTTGGGGGCCACTGTGTGCAGCTGCTGGGTACCTGTAGAGAGTATAGAAAGTATGGAACTCAAGTGTGACAACACACAACAGGGAGATGGAACTGTGGCATAGCAGCTGCCAGTTCTGGGGGCCAATACAAAATTGCCAGAGTGCCAGTGCTGGTGACAGTAGCGATGACTTCAGGCACAGCGACATGCATGGTCCTGATGCCAGAGGCCAGTTCTCTAAGAGAGAACCACACTGACTGCCCACTGCTAATTGTCACTTTATTGCAAGAGCCACATTAACCTTCACCAGGTGTTGGTGATGTGAGACGGGGATGAGTGTGAGCTGTGCCAGCTGCCACTGTCACCTAGGTCATCTCTCAAAATAAGGGCAAGCAGCTGGCACAAGAGGAAGGGTGACACCATTGCAGGACCTACGAGTTGGCCCCAGAACAAAAAAAAAAAAGTAGGCAGGTACCTACTTCCAGTAAGAATTAACTTATCAGACTCTCCCCATGTGCTCTTTTTTGATGTTCACGACTACTGCTGTGAATAGGACAATTGCATTTTTTGTCCAATGTTCCAGAATAGTTACCTTTACATTTATGTTTGAATACTGAGTGCTAATCAGTAGCTTTTAAGCAGAGTGCTCCCTTCTGTTCTATTTATGTTTCCTGTGCCATACTCAAGCAAAAAAAGAACTCATTAATGACTGAAATAAAATTCAACACTAATACTAAATGGTAAGAACCAAACTCATCACACAGACACTAAAATTTGTTCTTGCGAATTGTATAATAGCCAAGTAGATGTTTGTTTGCTTATTGATAGCCAGAAAACTGACAAATGTTAAGCAATTATTTATTCACTATAAAATATGTACAGGTCATTTGCTTCCAGGAAAATCCCTAAATGAGAATGACATACTTTAGAAGCATCATTAATACCTTCTGCAGTTACAACCAGAGAGGAAATTTCCTTTAGAAATAACAGCCTGCACTTTTCAGAATGGGCATCTATCATCAACCAAACAAAGCAAACCAAAATGCACAGCAGCATAAACTCTGAGAAAGATTTAATTTTTACTTTGATGGGTGATTCTATTTCCAATTAATCTAACTAGCTTGCCTGGGTTCGCAGGCCTCTGGTAAATGCATCTTTCCATTTTCCCATAGAGAAACTGAGTTTACACTTAAGGACTGACTACGTGAAAGACGAGCTAGTTATTAGACATGAAACAACCCCTCCTGGCAGGAGAGGGAAACAAGGCCACATCACTCCTCTATGAGATGCCCAAGAGTGCTTTCTATTACGTTACAGCTGCATTTGATGGGCATTATTCAGTTTAAGTGACTGAGAGTGCAAACGTGACTCAGATGAAGCAATACGGACTGGCATCAATAAAGGCAGACCACATATGCACAGACAAAACCAGCAGTAGGGCGCTACACTTCCCAGGATTATCTGTACGTTGGCATGTATTTACCTTTCTGGTAAATACCAAAACACACTGAGCATCTGTTACATCATTCTTGAACACAGTAGGGACAGCTTTCAGAAATTATTTTCTTGTGTATTTTCCTGCCTGCAAGATACAGAAACTCCATTAGCTGCTGTCATATGAGAAAGAGACCAGCTCATGTTCCAAACAATTGTGCACTTTCTGATAAAAGGAATAGTTCATGGTGCCAAATTTGTCCACGCTCCGCTTTAGCCATGATGCAGATGTACAGCTACCACAGGAAGTCCAGATATTGAAACTAATCAGTCTAATCTTCTCAGCCTCATTTGTCCAGCAAGAACAGAAAATATAACAAAATAAGAAACTGATGAATCACCGGGAGACTTCCAATACAACATGTTTTAAAGAGAATACTTAAAGTTTGGGAAGCAGAAACAGTCCAATTGCAGACTTCCTTAAAGAACGAGCTGGGTTCAGATCTGCTGCCTACAAGTAAAACTTCCAACATTTGTAAGCAGGGTCAAAAATATTATCCAACATGGATTTATTGATAATAAGACCCGTTATTGTTAAGTCCATTAAAACAACGAGGTTTTTTAGCTTAGTAAGAATAGCTATATTGACAAGTAAATCTGGAAAGAATAGGAAACAGTCACGTCCTTTGGTCCATGCTTATTTAGCAATTTTTTGTCCGTTAGCGGAGGGGGAAAAGAGAAAAAGAAAGCTAACAGTTGCTTATACTGCACAACAAATATTACATAAAATAAATTGTTTGGAATAAATTTATTATTAATACCCTCAAACAGTGCACTAAGCAAAGTGTTCGTTTTACGGCTATTTATGCATTTTTAGAGCAGCAGATTAAAAAAAAAACAGGAAAAACCCCCAACATTAAATGCCTTGCCTCAGACCTATAAAGTATGAAATCTCTTGCCTATTAAGTGATCCATTGGGGTGAGTCAGTCTCAGCCGGCAGCTGCAAGGCTTGCCAAAACGAGAGGATGACGGCGGTGGAAGCTACTCCGTGCCGGCGGTGGAAGCTGCTCTGTTCTGTACCGGCGGTGGAAGCTGCTCTGTTCTGTTCTGTTCCGTGCCGGCGGTGGAAGCCGCTCTGCTCTGTACCGGCGGTGGAAGCTGTTCTGTTCTGTTCTGTTCCGTTCCGTTCTGTTCCGCTCCGTGCCGAAAGCTCCGCTCCAGCCGCGCTGCCCGCGAGCGCGCGCACGACGCTGCAAGGACCCGCTGGCGCCCCCTGGCGACTGAAGCGCCGTTCTGCAGCTAGGGCAGGCGCGCATGCGCACTGACGGGATCGAAGCCCTGTGTCACGTGGTAATTTAGGGCGGAACGGAAACCTCGGTAAGCGCTCGTGTTCCGCCGTTCCCGGAATTCATCAGGAATTAGAACGGACACGGCAAAAAAATTAATTATTCCTACTCCCTCGCCACTTACTCTTCTCATCAGTCAGCAACATTCCCTCCATGTGAGAGAAAAGGGAAGGCATGCTTAGCTTAGGGCTGAAATGGGCATCCTTCCTCTTTCCAGGTAAAGCACATCCAGAACCAGACACAGCACTCAAAGTATGAGCCGAGTACAGGAGAAGAGTCACTTCCCTAGTCCTGCTGGCCACCCTGTTCCTGACACGGGCCAGATGCCTTTGGCCTTGGCTGCAGTGCCCTGCTGGCTCGTGTCCAGTCTGCTGTCAACAGGTACCTCCAGGTCCCTTTCTGCCTGCTGTCCAGCCGCTCTTCCTTCAACTTTTAATGCTGCGTGGAGTTGTTGTGGCCGAAGTGCAGGACCCAACACTTGGTCTTGTTAAACTCCGTATTGTTGGATTCAGCCCATCTACTCAGCCTGTGCAAGTCCCTCTGCAGACCCCCCCTACTTTGCACCAGGTTGATACTCTTCCCCTGCCAACTTGATATAATCTGATATATTTGCTAGTGATTGACTGTCGTGGGGTGGCACTGTTCAATTCAACCAATGAGACTGCTGCGTTTTTTTGTAAAGACACATTCTTGAAACAAAGAAGAAACCGGAGGAGGAGGCACTTCACTTCACTTCCAGCTACTGAAGGAGGCAGTGGCCCAGGCCCGGCAGGGGCTCCAGGCCGGCCCTGCCTGGGGTGGCCGGGCCTGGGCTGATTTGATCTCTCTGGCCTGGCTGAAACTTTCTTTCCCGAAGGGGTGGTGAGAGAACTGCTAGTTACCCAGGAACTCACCAGGCTTCCTGAGGCCAGAAAGGACTCTGAAACTAAAAGCAACTTTGAAACAAAGGAACCACCAGGTGGCTGGGGGGTTGGACAGCCACATGGCTGAAGATTGTCCCGGCCAGGAGAATGATTTCAGCAGCTACAGCTTCTTCTCTTTCGTATGGCTCACCGCAGCTACTTTGAACTAACTTTACTGCAGGTGAAAAAGAAGCAAAAGACTCCGGTTGCAGGTTTTTTTTTCTTCCAGTTCCAGTGTTTCAGCAGAGCAAAATTAACGTGATGCTGGTAAGAACCACATGGCTGCGGGGAAACCCAGCAAGTTCTTCACAGTGCAAGAAAATCTGAATTGAGATAACTTTTTCACCGTTGCAAGACTCTGTAAAAACTGTTTCAATCGATGATAAAACTTAACCTTTAAAGTCAGTAAGGAAGTAGTTTGATTTTTGGATGAAGGGATTGAAGAGAATATTTTTGAGCTTAAGTTTAAATTCTTTTGTAAAGCTATGGTAAAGATATTAGACTTTGTTTTTTTTTTCTGTGATGCATGAAATGTATTGGGGGAAAGCAGCAATTTTGGGTACAACTGTGAATTGAAATATTAATGGTTGAAACAAAGGGATAATACTGTGATTTAAGGAGAAATTTAGAGGAATGAGAGAAATTAAAAAGATACTAAAGACATCTTTGTTCTTAGAGATAAATAAGAAACCTGTTGTATACTAAAGTAGCTCATCCTTAAAAATAACACCCTAATTAATAATGTAGTCTATAACCAGAGAAATGTTCCTTTGTCATGCAGAAAATAATTTTTCTTCCCAGGCGGTTGTTTTCATCTGTGGCAAAGCTGTAAGAAAATCTGTTTTTCTTGTAAGAAAAGTCCCCATAGCATAACAAGAGAAACTCTTCTCCCCAGGTGAATTGAAGTTAGGACTGTTTTTTTTAAAAGGTAGTAAACTGACTAAAAGTCATGGGTTTTATCTTTGCATTGTCAGTGGAAAAAGAAAGGTTATCTGGATTTAGTTCTGATTATCTCATTATTATAGTTTTCCTCTTTTAGCTTTGTTAATAAAGTTTTTCTTGTGTGCTTTCAAGTTTAAATTTGCTTTTTTTCTTTCCTTTTTAATCCTATCTCACAATGAAAATAAAACCCCCACATTGACTCAGTCCTCTCATCCAGATCATTGATAAAGATATTAAACAGGACTGAGCCCAGCACTGATCCCTAGGGGACACCACTGACCACCAACTGGATGCAGCACCATTCTCTGGGCCCTGCCATCCAGCCAGAACTGTACTCTGTGTGCACTGAATACTTTTACTGGGGATTAGAGCTTGTCTGTGTATTTCTTTGAATATGTTTTTGCAGTCAGATATATCACCAACAATCCTTGAACCTTAACCTGTCACTGTTTCATATTAATACTCTTACTCCATAAACTGTTGGTGTGAGTCCTTCACAGACACTAGCAATCACTGGCAGCGAGTTACATAAATAAAGAGGAAGAGCTGCTATGGGTCATAAAGTGGGAAGACCTGCTGTGGGGTCTCCCTTATGCTGTTGGTGTGTGTCTCTGAATGTCAGTTGAGCCACCCTTTGGTCCAGCAGAACTGCTCAGTGAAGCATGCCTGTAACAGGATGCTGACAGACTGCTCAGGCACAAGGGTGTCAGCTTTCCGGGAGTGCTGACAGGCAAATTAGATACTAAGGCTCCAGTAGATCTTCCCCCATTAAGGGTGGAGGAAATCTCTCCTTTTCACATGACAGATGTTTTGTGTGTTGTGTGTTGTCCTGGGCCCAATGCCAGGCACACACAAAAGCCACTCACTCACTCCTCTCTAAAGCTGGACAGAGGAGAGAAAATATAACAAAGGGTTCGTGAGTTAAGGACCGGGAGAGATTGCTCATCAAACAGCATTACGGGCAAAACAGACTTGAATTAGAGTTATGAACTGAATGTATTGCTAACAAAATCAGAGTGGGATGAAAAGTAAAATAAAACTTTAAAAACACTTTCCCCCTGCTTCTTCCTCCTTCCCATCTCTACGTCCTACCTCAGCAGCACAGGGCAACAAGGAATGGGGGTTATGGTCATTATATCATCCATTGTTTCTCCCGTGAGAGACGGTTCTCCACAAACTTCTCCAGGGCGAGTCCATCTCATGAGTAACAGATCTCTGTGAATTGCTGCAGTGTGGGTCTTTCTTCTGCAGTCCTTCAAGGACAGGCTGCTCCAGCAAGGGTTCCTCCACAGGCTACAGGTGGATGTCTCCATCCCCATGAACCTCCACAGGCTGCAGGGGCACAGCTACTTCACCATGGGCTATACATGAAGCTCAGCTCCAGTGCCTGGAGTACCTCCTGGAGTGGCTGCAGAGTTCCTCTCACATATTGCCACTCTGCTCTTCTCTGGTCCCAATTAGAACTGTGCAGTAAACTTCTTTGTTTCTTCCTAAATATGTTATCACTGAGGTGTTGCCACCATTTCTAATGGCCCCAGCCTTGACCAGCAGCACATCCTCTCTTTGGAGCCACCAGAGACTGGCTCTGCCAGACATGGTGGAAGCTTCCAGAAGGTCCTTGCAGAAGTCACTGTTGTAGCCTTCCCCCCCTCTACTACTACCCAAGCTTGTCCACGAAAGCCCAGCACAGAAGATACAAGATTTGAAAATGCCAGCATAAATCTTGCATAATTATAATACATAAATTACCCTATAAAGGACTTCAAAATTTAACAAAATATTATATATATGAAGGAATTTTTTAAAAGACCTAATAGATCTCTTAGCTCTTGCATACTAAGTCTAAACAGACATTAGCAGTAACCTAAACAGAGCTTTTATATAAGTAGATATCTAAGTCTTAATAGAGAAGTCTCAAGTGATATTGAAATGTCAAAATACACAAGTCTAAACAGTCTAAATATGTTTAGTGTGGTAACAAAAGTTAAACACACAAACCAATAGATCTGCAAGTATAAATGGATATTCTGTATAATAAGTGTTATAAATAAGAAGCTTGACTAGGCCAATATTCAAACAGTAATCAATTTATTAATTAACGTGGTAAAATATGAGCAAGCAGTGCTGGGTACAGTGGGGAGAGTTTTCCCTCCAACTGCACACTGGTAGTTGAGGCTTGAATAGAGGAGAAAATCTCCCTTTTGCCATCACGTGAGAGAGTTAAAGCGAGGAAACCCCCTCTTTGCCCAATATTTTAGGGGATTAAATTGAAGGGGAAAAACCATTTTTTTGCCATTTTATCAGTTTAAGTGGAAGCAAACATTCCCTGTTTCCTCACTCCTCACTTTAAAGGAATTCAGTTGCAGGATGCTCTCCCTTCATCAGAATTTTAAGGGTTTAAATTTGCACACCAGGGCACTTCTACCCTTGTCCCGGTACAAAATATCTCATACGGGAGCGAGCCCGGCACATACAGAACCCTGGCACTACCCAGGGATCTCTTACTTTTCTTTGTTTGTGTCTGCCTGTGTGAGTATGTGTGGTTGTGTGTAACTTTGTGCAAATGACTTTAGACTTTCAAGTTTTTCGACTCTTATTTATTCCAAATTTAAACATAATCCCCAGCTGTGGGTTTGTTTTTTCCCCCCAGCTGGGTTAATTTTTCCTTGGTCCCTGCCAGTCTGCCAGGCAATGCTCATCACCTAAGTTTGAGTGTGGACCATCCTGGGTTGGGGCAGGAGGAATTTTAGTTCAAGACTCCCGGGAA